>JARHVA010003591.1:1385000-1720000 GCA_037957365.1 Torreya grandis | reverse complement strand
CATAAATACAAAGCTTTAGTGGTAGTTGTTAGAGCAAATGGTTGGCTACCTTTCATTGAAAAGTTCTATGATTTCCATGAAACAATGGTAAGAAAATTCATCACTAATCTCACCCCTGAGTGTTCAGCTGTTAAAGGCATTTTTATTCCTATTTCAACTCAAATTATAATTCAAATCATATAAGTTCCAGAAGAGGGAATGAGAGCGATAGGCAAAATTCCATTTAGTGATTTAATTATTTAGTTTAATGGTAATGAGCAGACTGGGACTTCATGTCTAATAAATTTAAAGGTAAAATCAAAAGGGATTCATATAAATTCACTTCCTGAACCTTAGAAATATGTAACCAAGTGGGTATTCAAGTATATCATTTATGAGGGGAAAAATAGTCTTTTAAAAGGAAAAGCCATGAAAATATTAATACACCTTAAGTATGGGAGGCAAAACCCTCATTACAAGATTAACCTCCCATCCTTCTTATATGGTGTCCTTCAAATTATGAGTACAACTTCTAATGCTGCTCTTAGGCACCATGGCCTTGTTCACCTAATTATCCAACATCACTTCCTTCAACAAGGATAAGAGGTTTGGGAGGAATTTAAGAATAGTGTAACACAACAAATTCCAAATCTCCCTACATAAGAAACCTCAAATTTACTATAGGAACATTCATCTCCACCTACTGCATCAGTTAATAAAATAACTCCAAAGAATAAATCACAGACTGTAGTCTCAAAATAAATCCCTTCTTCTTATTATTCAAGAAGAATCACAAGGTATTAAATACCTATAGTTTCAAGGTCCCCGCAAGAACCTTAAGAATTTGTAGTGCAACCAATTCCATTATCAGGAAGAAGAATATTGAAATGAAAGGTTGCTAGATAACTTGAGAAGACTTAGCGTTTGATGGTTAAAAAGGAAAGACAATTGAGTGTAGCTCAAAGAGTGACCAAAATAAGGAGAAGGTTACTTCTGATAGATGAAGATGAACAAGAGGCTATAGATATTTTATATAGTCTTAAGGAGGTATCTCATTCTCCCATACATTAAATTATCCTTGAAAATATAGATGTTGAAGAAACTCCTTTCGAAAGGAACTCTCCAATCATAATAGAAGATCCAATTCCAAGAGAACAATTAATCACGGCAAAGGAATCAAGTATGGTGGAACAACCACATGTTTCAGTTGAAACTGCAATGAATAAAGGAAAAATTATATGCATAAATGAGAAAGGAGATTCATCTAATCTAAAATATCCTATTATGTAGTTCACCATGAAGCTTTCTCAAGCTCAAGCTCTAGAGCAACAACAAACAATTGACATTGTTGACTTGATCAGTCAATTGTAGAATAAGAATCATCTCAACTCATTATTGGCATAAAAATTAGACACAACATCTGCCAATCATGAAGCAGAAGCTCACAAATTAGAAGAAATAATAAATAAAAATGAAAGTGAAAAAATAGACCTCTGGATATATGTAGAAAATCTAAAGAAGGAGAATATGAGATTGTAGAGTTTGGTAAACTCTTCCAAAGCACCTTCTAATGTTGCACCTTCTCCTCCTAAGGTATTTGTTGATCGAAGTTGTCAAATAGGTTGTCTAGGTATTCCTACCTTGCAAATGCTAAATCAAATTAAAGAAGAATATTCCATACTCAAATATAAAAACAAAGTTGCAACTTCTTCAAACAAAATATTGGAAAATGAAAAGAAAGAATTAGAAGCTAAGGTCCAATATTTAAAAGAATATTTGTAGGATGTATACAAACTAGGGGAATCTCTTTTGGCATGTAGGAATCCTTCTCCTGCATATAGTTTTTTTAATTTAAATAATTTTATAGATGGTAGCTTCTGAGGATCTCTTGTCATCTTCCTTACAAGATTTTAAAACCAACAACATTTCTGGAAATTTCTATAGTGCTGAACTTGATCAGTAGGATTTGCTTTGTGAGTTTTATTTGCTTGATTTGATCATAAGAGACCATGAGCACAATAATTTCTTGATAAACCTTCATGTAGGAGAAGTTCAACTGAGGGCATTGCATTCTACATTCAAAAATAAACTAGCATGGAAAAGCAGATTTAAGGAGTATACAAATCATGCTAAGACTATAATATTGTGTATGAGACCAGCCTTTCCTATCCCTAAATTGATCATAAATAATTTTAAATATGTTTTTTTAAGTGATGAAGTTAAAACTCATTATTTACAAGCTTTATATGATTGTGCTATTTCTTTTGACTTGTTTTCAAGACAAAGTTTTGATTCAGTGGTGAATACAAGTGTGAAAAGGTGGGACCAACTTTAAGTGCCTCTTCGAAGATGAGAGGTCATGTCTCCAAATAACTTAAGATGGAATATGAGGAGAGATACCTCAATTTTGGAAATCTTAATAGAGGTAATAAACTCTAGGGGAGAAAAGAAATGGATTGGCATGAAATATAGACCCCCTTTTTTGAACATAAATATTCCAAGATGGTAGAATTGGGCTCCATAATCAGAGGATCAATTCAATATATGGAAACAAATGATTTAAGAAAATTAAGGGTTTATAAGCAATTTGGACAAGCATATAACAAAAGAATTTAATGACTATGATTTGAGTCAGAGTGTGGAAAGCAGATGCCAGAGCTATAAATGAAAATGAATGTTTGTAATGGGACTTGTAAAAGGTAAACCTTGAGGGAGATGATGAGCTCAAAATATGGCTCATTATTGACATGTTATTTCCCTCAATTCATCTCTCTAAGGATATTATCTTATGCAAATCATAGATTGTTAGATAGCTATTACATGGAAAGTAGATACTTGTCTTGTTTATATTGAACCAAAGACTAAACCTTTAATTTGTCATTAATATCTAAAACATAGCATGTTTTAGTGATTTTTGTTGTGAAGAATGTTCAAGAAGAAGACACAGGTGATGTATAGTGAAATTTCAATTTTGATCTCCATCCAGCAAGATTATGAACTCACACAAAATGAATCTATGGACTCTGTAGGTTCATTTTTTCATGCTTTTGAGACACATGTGTTCATATGAGTACATGGGAGGACCAACATGAAATAGTAAGAAATATTCATGAAAGGCATCAGTTTAAAGGATGGCACAGGCTTGTTTTTATAGACTCTACAGGCTTATTTCTATAGACTCCACAGGTTTGTCTCTACAGAATATGCAAGCTTGTTTCTACAGACTCCATAGGCTCATTCCTATCGACTCTTTAGGGTCAATTTTATAGATGATATAAAGACAAAGATATAAATGGGGAAGCTGGTGGATATATAAGATGAGAGAGAATCATTCTAGTTGGAGTCAAATGAGGAAAATACTTGCCTCTATTTTGTAGGATTTACTTTTGATAAAATTGTATATATTTAGCTCTTAAGACTATTATAGGATAGTATATCTATTTCATCAGAATAATTGGATCTCTTGGAAATCCAATCTCCTATTTTTGGATGAGTGGATCAACCAAAGAATCCTATCTCTTTGCATCCTATTTTGAGTTGATTATATTAGTATAAAAGGTAAGACTTTTGTTATTAAAAAATAATAGATAAAAGATATGTATAAGCATATTAAAAGTTTTAGACAGATTGTAATCATTTCAATTTTATGAATTACCACTTTAGTTTATAGTATTGATTAATCTTTGTTCCTGAATCTGAGAGGAGTAAGGGCTCACTCTCCTTGGAACCATGAATTGTGTATGGTTCTTATGTTATGTTATATTAAATCTTTGTTATACCTAACCAGAATCTTGCTAATGTTTGCATTCATTCATAAAACATCAAAACAAATTCACAGTTCAAAAGAAATTTCCTTATTCCAAAGTCATTTCCTTTCTAAGCAAAGTGTGTTTTCTTTTACAGCAAACGTGTGAAGCAAATTTAATTTTTAAGTTAAACATCTCCATTTCCATGCAAGCATAAATAGGAGTGTGATTTTAATATCAATCAAAAGAGTGGATTCATTTGATTAAATAGTTGCATCTTTTCCTTTTCAGCAAAAGAGTGAATCAAGTAGTTTAAGACACATTTCTTTCATTATTCAAAGTTATAATAGGACCATCAAACACCCCCATAAGTAGACTTCTAGATATACCATCCTACACCTTACTACAGATAGCTTTAGACACGAGGCTTGGTTGATAAGACATCAATTGAACATTGATTAAATGAGGAGTTAAAAAACACTCATCACCATAAGTGCCACAGTTGGCACCATAGTAGGAGGAGTGATGACCACCTCAGTTGTACCACTGATGAGACACCAATGATGAGAGATCATAGAGTGTGGTCATACAAGATGACCCAACTATTGGCTCAGGGTAGAGCTATTTTATAGAGGCACCACTGAGGTGAGGTTTGATATAGGTGCAGGTGATGACCTTAGGGTTTATGTTGATTAGGAGGTATCCCATAGATGAGGTACTCAAGAGAAAATCTAATGGAGAGACCATGCTTGGTGGTTGAGAAAATAGGGAGATGATGTTTTGTGACACTAGGACAAGTAATAAATGGTTGAAATTTACTTAAGTTTTGAAAATAGAATACTAGTTGTATAATATTTGATTGATAGATTATAGATAGATAACTTTTGAGATATATCTATGATCTGACATCTATTTGATTTTAATTTTATAGATATTATGGAGGAGGAGGAGACTAGATGGGGATACCTGGTGAGGGGATCTTATTGATCTCAACATACCCCCATTTCTAAAAAATAGGGGACCTTTGTGATTACTTTGAGCTTTCACACTGAAAACTTCATAATCTATACTTTACTAGAATATGAAGATCATCCATACTTGATGAAATTATCTGATCTAATCATGGTTTTGCTTTAACCTTGCCAAATATTGTTAATAGTTGACTTGTATGTCTTAAGTTTTAGGTTTAATGGAGCACCCTTTAATAGATCATGTTGGAATTTTCATAGATTAGCTCTATTTAGGATTTCACTAGCCTTTGGTCTGTAAAATATTATAGAGGGATTCATGTCTTGAAACCCTATTCTAGTAAACCTTATTTTAGACCTTTAATTTAAATTCAAATTTGGCAAGAATAGATTTGGAGAGAATGTGTTGAATCAACTTTGGACTTAAGCTTAATTTTTATACCAAGGCTTGGTCGTATTTTTCAACAAAACCAAACCTTAGCCTAAAAATTATGCTTGGTCCCCTCTTATTTTCCTCTTTTTATTCCTTATGTTCTATCATGGTCTAATGCAGGGAATAATATAGTGGCAAATTTTCATATTTTGGCAAATTTGACGTTTTGCCAGTGTTATTTTTGGTGATTTATGAGCCCTTCCATGGTTTCCTAGTCCCAAGCTTTGTTGGGTATACCTAGTTGCCTTGCATTGTAATCGTGAAGGCAAATGTTACGTTTGAGTTTTTCCCTGGCAGTATTCGCCTTTCACGTAGCCGACCAGGTAACGCTTATTGTGGAATGTTTGTCGGGTTTCACATTATGGGAATTGGAGGAATCAGCTCGTTTCACCAACACAGTTTCATTTGTAATATGTATAAATACGAATTGAAGAAAATAGCAATGAGACATTCAATCATAGTTAAGAAATGGAATGGACCGAATTTGTGCGGTCGAACTTGACCGAATAACCCCTTTTTTTTCGAACCCAGTAGTATACAAATAAAATAAACATTTAAGTATAAGTTTCTTATACTTTAAGTTATATTTTATTTATATACTTTCAGGATGTTTGAGAGGGGTTTCAGACCGCTAGGAGTTATAATGCAAATTCTAGGTTTTGGTGGATCCTATCATATTTCAGAGTTACTCAGATTCCAGGGTTTCAGGGTTTCAAACTTAGCCATATTTTAGGGTTTCAAGATTTCAAGGAGACATCATAGGAGGTATGAAGGCTGCATGAAGGGATGTATGCATGATAGAATAGTATGAAAATATCTCTCGCAAAGTGCCACAAGTCGATCCCACCCCATTCCCAGTGCCCAAAAAATTAAAATTTTACTATGATTATTATTTTTTGTTCGCCAATGTATAATTTTTTTGTGGTTTTAAAATAACACAAATCGCCTAGATTTTACACATTGTTTGAGAGACTATGAATGATTCACCAATGGAGATTACTATTTTTTCTTTGTAATCTATTTTTTTCACCACAAAAAATAATTTTTCTTGTAAGGTGTTTTACACCTTTCGCTAGTTTTTTACACCTTTTCTAAAGGAGGGGTTTCTTAAAGTATACCCTGGTCTAATGTTTATGTTTGTAGGGTATTTTATCTTACCATGGTCACCTTTGTTATATGCTTAGCCTAAGGTCTTAACCCTAGGGCACCATTCATATTTGTCAACATGAACAAGACCTTAGTCTTGAAACATTAGCCTAAGTTCTTATATTAACCCGCATCCTAACTTAAGCACATCACTTCTTTGCAGATCCAATGGCTCTTGCTTTATCATTAAGAAAGATCTAATGGAGTGTAGGAAGCCCAATTAACTTAAATCTTTGATCCATCAAACCAATCTTGTAAGATCACTAGGATCATGATCGATGGTCCATGCTTCAATGGTACCAATGATCAAATGGTGTGAGATCATCCTCAAATTTAAATGGATCCTCTTTTAATATACAAGCTTAAGCCAATCAAATTCAAGTATCTAGATTGAGATAAATAGTATGTGGATACTCACATATAAATGATCCAATGGAGTGAATGTGGCACTGTAGAGTCACCACATGGCAACCCCATATTCGAGTTTGATAACAAAGGAGCCCCATGCATAAAAATTTAAATTTAACCTAAGTTTTTATCCTAAGGTTCATTGGATTTATTTGATTGTAATAAACCTTAGGTTATGACCATAACATTTTAAGGGAATTATTTTATTATGCCTATAAACATAGGCTTTTATCTTAGTTTAATTTCTATGACATGGTCCTTAGTTAACTTAATCTCTTTTGTATTCTAGGAACTAATGGTGTTCATCTGCTCAGATAATGATCAACATTATGCACTTGATTGGATCTAAATAATCTAATGGATCATATCAAATCTAAGATCTATGGACCCAAGGACTTCATGAGCTTAAAATTAACATTCTTGTGACCGTTATTTGATGTCTATGAGGCTGTCATTGACATTCACAAGACCGTCAAATTTTATCCCATTAAACTTATGATCTACTAACTTAAATTTGATGTTCTTGTAACCATCATTTGATGTTTGTGAGGCCATTATTGATGCCCTTGAGTCCATCAAATTTAATCCAGTTAATTATTTTTATTAGACATAAGGATATCCTTCAAAATATTGCTAAAATCTTATGGTTGCATTGCAAATCAATGGGACCCCTCAGAAGATGTTCAAACACTTAAGATCTTTGAACATCAAATAATAAAATGAACTTATGGCCTAAATATATGAATACATAGCCTTAATCTAAGTCTATTTCCTAAGGGTCCAATTGTGTTTGTTTAAATGCAATAAACCTTAGGCTAGAGACTTATATTAAGGTCCCTATGACATAAAACTTAGATTTAAATGATTTTAACCTAAGGTTTTATCATGTTTATATATATGATAGAACCTAGGTTAAAAATATCTAGACCACTTATTATTTGGGCCCCTTTAGGCATATTATAGGAGCTTAGCATAAATATTTTAGCCTAAAGTGTATGTGGTGTTTATTAACACAACATAAAATTTAGCCTAAAATATCTAGCCTAGGTCCCTTTTAAATGCATTCCATAAACTTAGGCATAAATATTTTAGCCTAAATTTTATCTCATGTTTATTAACACAAAATAAACCTTAGCCTAAATTATTTATCCTAAGTCCTTTCCTACATCCTGGCACTAATTAAAGTTCTCATCTTTTTTCAAGATCAATGGCTCTCAATTAATCATAGAGATTGATCAATTAGAGTGAAAAGACTTGAAGAATCTAAGTCATTTGATTCATTGGACCAATCATGTGCATCCATTTGGATTATGATCAATGGTTTACACTTACTTGTGAGAGGTAATTAGATGGGGTGTAGTTATCAGAGACTATTCAACAAGCCCCAAGGGCCTATAAGATTGACACATGGAAAACATGCATTCACTACATATAATGAAAAGCCTAGAAATCCTGTGAAGGTACCATGTGGCATAACCATAGAGGGTGACATAAAATAGCCAATGATTCTCAAACCTTATAATCATGATCAATGTTTTGTGTTGATCCATAAATAAGTATCTGATGGTGCAAAGGAAAAGTTGGATTTTTAAAATACAATATCTAGAACCTTAAGGCATTTATGAAAAATGTCATGAAAGTTGTCAAATGCATGCCACATGGGTGCCACACAAGCATAAAATGATAAAATTAAAGATTTTGTGTGCCCAATAAGGCAAAGGTATAAAGGCCTAGGTCTCAATAAAATCTAGGACATGAATGAACCTATGTCTAAATTACCATCACCATTAAAGCTTTATAAAATCCCCAGCATCCATAAAATCCCTAATTCAAACTCAGATTAGTCACATTCAAACCAAGATGAGTTTAATTACAATCTAAGAAAGAATGAACTGACCCAAAAGCTACTTGTAATACATTAGTAAGAAGTCATAACTTTCACAACAATGGTAGCTTATAGATAGCAAAAAAAAATGAAACAAAGATATACTTGACTTCAGACAATGAGGGAAGAATATTTAAGGGCATAGACATGGATACTACAACTTTAAAAAATGGGAATACGAACTGGTCTAAACTATTTTGGACCATTAAGAAGATGTAATTTATTACAAGGGAAGAATAGAATAATGCAACCATATTATGGAGATACAATGACTTGGTTGCCATCCAGATGACTAGCCTTTATTATGTTACTTCCAAGCCTAAGGTATTACACTGCATCGATGTCCTTACTCTTTTTTTATTAACTATAAAATTAAGCTAAAATGGATGGTCCATGAGCATACATTCAAGAAAATAGGATACATTTCCCTTCTTACTTTTAAAAGCTACTATAAACTATGTAATCCCTAGATAGACCTGCCTACCATTAAAAAGTGGACTAGAGAGCATAATTTTAACACAATCCTTACCCCATAACTACTCACTATAACCCAAGTAATCTAGGATCCCATAGGCAAAATCCTAATTGTCTAATTTAGGGAAGTGATTAGGATAATAATGACCCTAATGAATAGGTTATGTGGAGCCCCCTCCACCACACATATTAATAAATTATGTGTGCCATATGTTTACTTCATGGTTGAGAAGGGACTCAACCCCCCATTTGGTGAGATGATCAACATCTATTTGAAGTCAAAATTCACAGCCTTCAAGAATAAAACAAGCAAACACTTTTACATGATGTCTTATCTTCTTGATGCCCTTTTAGCCACCACCAAGATTTTAAACATTGATAATTAGTCACCTAATGGGAGACCTACTATCTCCCATCATTACTCCAAAGTTTACATATTTAAACACAAACATAACATGCAGCTCATCTATGATTATGTTTATCCATCTCTAGTGGAGGCCATCACAGAGATTCCAATGAGCAGGGTCAACCCCTTGGTTAATAAATATGTGGAGTTAATGGGGGATATCTATTTCTACCTAGATTTCATGGTGATAAAGATTGAAAGGACTTTATCATAGCCCTATAAGTTACCCATCTATGTAACTACCAAGCTATCAGAATAATAAATTATGTATCAACTTCTTTATGGCATAGATGGATTATTCAAGGAGAAATAGAAAGGCCTCCTTCATCCCTTTCCTTTGACAATCAATAGGATTGTATTACAAAATTGGGAACATGTGAATGTCATTACCAAACATAGGGATTCATTCACCCTATAGAAAGATGAATTAAGGCAATGGGACCCTCATTTGAGGGTTACCAAACCTTTAAAGTCCAAAACAATAACCAAGGCATATGAACATTAACCTAGTGTTCATGATCCACTCTACATCAAGGCCTTTGGTTTCCTAGAGGTATTATACAAATTAAAGAGTCATAACATTAAGTTGGATCCTAGGTTTTCTAGGGGAGAAGATAAGACACCAAGATAGATATTAGAAATGGGCCCCCTATAATATCAGTTATTGTTTGGGCCATCCTCAGGGCACCCTTCATAATAACCATAAGTTAGAATTTAGCATCCTCAAACATAAGTTTCGCAAGGAGATAGAAAATAAAAACTATAAGAGAGACCTAGGGAAGGATCATCTTCAGCCCCACCTAAAAGACTAAGTTTCCTATAGAATTCTTGGATATGGTTGCTCTAGAACCTAATGAAATAGTAAAGGATGCACTTAAGGTGCTTGTTGAAGCATATGGGTAAGAGGATGAAGAGGAGAAAACTAAAGAACCCTATGTTAAGGTGTGGAGCTAAAAGCTTCACCAGATGAGCGGATGCTAAAGTTGTTGGATTTACACAGTCACCGACGACGGCAAGGAGTCAACTAGTAACTACCGATGTCGGTTATAGATCGGCTGACGTCGGTCATGTGCAGGCAAACAGGGACTGACGTCGGTCACCTGTGCATCCAGAAAGTCTATTTTCGTGGATGGAATAGATTGTTTGCATGATAAGTTTAGCTATTAAATGTAAGTCCATGTTTCTATTTTTGGTAGGACTATTTTAAGCCTTTGATTAGGAGGTGTATATAACGATGGAGAATGCATAGCTCATGATCCCTAATATTATATAATAGGGATAGATCTTCATAGCTTGTAATTATGATGTAGAAGACAGTTCAAGTAGCTAAATTGTGTTTGTAATTGTGAGAGAGAACTCTTGAGGGAAAGAGATCTATACATCTGAGACTTGCTTGCATAACAGTAATCAATTTTTCTTGTTATGATCCTGACAAGTGGTATCAGAGCTTGGGTTGACTAATAGGTGTTTCAGATCTGGTTAGTGTTTGTTGATTACAGGTCACTCACAGGGGTTTCTATTTGAGTGGGAGAAAGCAATGGAAAGAATTACCAATTATGGAGAATGTAGATAGAAGATTATCTGTATCAGAAAGATCTATACTTACTATTGGGTGGGGTTGATAGAAAGCCCACAGATATGGAAGATGAAGAATGGAATGTTCTTGATAGAAAGGCTCTGGGATCCATAAGGTTGAGCCTGGCATCTTCTGTGATTTCCAACTTGGAAAAGACAATGGTAGAGTTAATGGATACTTTAGCAAATTTATATGAAAAGCCCTCAGCTTCAAATAAGGTATATCTTATGAAGTAGTTATTTAATTTTCAAATGCAAAAAGGTGGATCTGTATCTAATCATCTTAATGATTTCCATGGAATTGTAAATCAATTAAATTTAGTCAAAATAGTTTTTGATGATGAAATTAAGGCTCTTTTAATATTATCCTCTTTACCTAAAATTTGGCATAGCTTGGTAATGGCAGTTAGTAATATTGCAGCTGCTCCAAATATCTTGAAAGTAGATGATGTTGTTAGTGTAATCTTGAATAAAGAAACTCGTAGGAAAAGCACAGGGAAAACATCAGGTAATGCTTTAAGTATTGAAAGTAGGGGAAGGCAAAGAGAGAAGAGCAAGCAAGGGAGATCAAGGTCTAAGTCAAAGATGAGCAATAGATCCAAATCCAGAAATGGAAAAAGAAAGATAACCTGCTAGAATTGTGGAAAGAGAGGACATGCAAAGAAAGAATGTTGGTTGAAGGTTAATGAAGAGAATCAGCATGAAGGTAATGAAGAATCAAAAGTTGTAGGTATTGTTACACAAGATGCTCTTTCACTTTATTTTCATAATAAAATAGAATCTTGGGTTTTAGATTCTGGGGCCTCTTTCCATGCTACTCCAAATAGAGAATTTTTCAATGATTATGTCCAGGGAGATTTTGAAAAAGTTTATTTAGGGGATGATGAGCCTTGTAAAATTTTTGGCAAAGGAAAAGTACAGCTGAAATTGTAGAATGGTAACACATGGGTGTTGAAGGATGTCATGCATGTCCCAGCCCTAAAGCAAAATATGATTTCTGTAGGAAAGTTGGGTGATGAGGATTGCATAGTAACTCTCACAGTTGAATCTTGGAAGGTTACCAAGGGAGCACTTGTTTTAGTCAGAGGTAAGAGAGTAAGTACTCTCTATTTATTTAATTGTATTACTGATTATTCTCCTTCTGTATTATCTACTTCAGATGTGGATGCAAAGTTGTGGCACTATAGGCTCAGCCACATGAGTGAGAAGGGAATGAATATTCTTAAGTCAAAAGGTAAGTTTTCAGATTTGAAAAGCATAGATCTAGATTTTTGTGAGCATTATGTTTTTGGAAAATAGAAGAGAGTAAGATTTATCAAAATTGGGTCAACAAAGAGGAAGCACAAGTTGGAGCTTGTTCACACAGACGTGTGGGGACCACCTCAGGTAGCTTCTATTGGAAGATCACAGTATTATGTTACTTTCATTGATGATGCTACAAAAAAGGTATGGGTCTATTGCATAAAAAATAAATCTAATGTTTTTGACACATTTAGGAATTGGAAAGCTTTGGTTGAGAATGAAATAGGTTTGAGATTGAAGTGCCTTAGATCTGACAATGGTGGTGAGTACTACAGTAATTAGTTCAAAATTTATTGTTCTATGTATGGAATACGTAGGGAAAGGATGGTTCTAAGGACACCTCAGTAAAATGGAGTTGTTGAAAGGATGAACAGAACAATATTGGAGCGTGCACGGAGTATGAGGTTGCATGCTAGTTTGCCCTTATAGTTTTGGGTAGAAGCTTTAGACACTATAGTTTACCTGATTAACAGAGGACCCTCTACTGCTCTGGATGGTGGTATTCCAGAAGAGGCTTGGATAGGTAAAAAGGTAGATCTTTCATTTTTAAGAGTTTTTGGTTCTGAAGCTTTTGTGCACATTGATAAAGAAAATAGAAAGAAGCTGGATGCTAAGTCTATGAGGTGCACTTTTATTGGTTATGGATCTGAAGATTTCAAATTTTAGTTATGGAATCTAGGAACTAACAAAATTATTAGAAGTTGTGATCTTATTTTCAATGAGAAGGTGATGTACAATGATCAGCTCAAGAAGCTCAAGGATTCTGAGTAGGGCAATGGAGATTTGGACGAGATTGTGATCCAAAATGAGCTTGTGGGATATCACTTCCAGAAAAACACAGACACCAACGTTGGTCATGCAGGAACTGATGTCGGTAAGATAGGTCAGATAGTAACCGATATCGGTCAGACAGAGACCGATGTCGGTCAAATAGGAACTGACGTTGGTCGGGTAGAACTAATGTCGGTCAGTTACAAACTAAGAGATGATCGAGATCGGTCACTAACAAAGAATTTGGGCAGACAGCAAGAAAAAAATGAGTCTCAAACGCCCATCAGGAGGCCAGAAAGGGTAAGTAAACCTCCAATTCGATATTCCCCTTCATTATTCTACTTATTGCTCACTGATAACGGAGAACCAGAGATTTTTGATGAAGCAATGCAGGTAGAAACTCAGAAACAGTGGGACCTTGGCATGAATGAGGAGATTGATTCCTTGAAAGAGAACCAAATGTGGGATTTGGTTGCGTTGCCAGTGGGAAAGAGAGCACTAAAAAACAAATGGTTTTACAGGTTAAAGGAAGGTGAGAATAGACAGATGAGACATAAGGCCAAGTTGGTAGTAAAGGGATTTACACAAAAACTAGGTATTGATTTTGGTGAAATTTTTTCTCCTGTAGTAAAAATGACTTCTATTCAGACTGTATTGTCTTTAGTTGCTATTAAGGATTTGCATCTTGAGCAGCTTGATGTTAAGACAGTGTTTCTTCATGGAGATTTGGATGAATAAATATATATGGAGCAGCCAGAGGGTTTTGAGGTCAAGGGTAAGGAGAAGCTTATGTGCAGGTTGAAGAAAAGCTTATATGGTCTTAAGCAAGCTCCTAGACAATGGTATTTGAGGTTTGATAGGTTTATGACTGAGCATGGTTTCAGTAGATGTCAATCTGATCATTGTGTTTATTTTAAGAGATTGGATAATGGTAAATATATTATTCTGTTGTTGTATGTAGATGATATGTTGGTTGCAGGTTCACACATGCAAGATATTTCTAAGCTTAAGGAGAAATTAGCTCACACATTTGCCATGAAGGATTTGGGAGTAGCAAAGAAAATCCTTGGCATGAGTATTAAGAGAGACAGGAAAAATCACAAGTTGATTTTGTCTCAAGAGGATTATGTGAACAAAGTGTTGGAGAGGTTCAATATGCAGGATGCAAAATTGGTAGGTACACCTCTGGCTGGACACTTTAAGTTGAGCAAAGAATAGTGTCCTAATTCACATGAAGAGGTAGAGTACATGAGTAGATTTCCATATGCTTCCATAGTTGGGAGCTTAATGTATGCAATGGTATGGACTAGGCCTGATATTGCCCAAGCAGTGGGAGTTGTCAGTAGGTTTATGGCCAATCTAGGAAAGGAGCACTGGAAAGTAGTTCAGTGGATTCTTAGATATCTGAGAGGGACCAGTAGTAGGCATTTGTGCTATGGAGGGTCAAATAGTTCTCTACATGGATATGTAGATTTAGATATGGTAGGTGACTTAGATGGCAGGAGAAGCACCACAGGATATGTTTTCACTGTTGGTGGAACGGTAGTTAGCTATATTTCAAAGTTGTAGAAGGTTGTTGCCTTGTCTACTACAGAGGCAGAATACATTGCAGTCACAGAGGCTATCAAGGAGATGATATGGATGACACGGTTCACGAAAGAGTTGGGAAAGGAGCAAGAGAGTTGCAGATTATACAGTGGCAAAGAATTCAGCCTTTCATTCAAGAACCAAACATATACAGCTTAGGTACCTCTTCATTAGATAGGTATTGGAGGATGGTGAGTTGAAGCTTGAAAATATCCATACAGATAAGAACCCTACTGATATGTTAATAAAGCCGGTAACAAAGGAGAAGTTGAATCTTCATTCAACTTTTGTTGGTCTTCAAGATTGATCTTGAAGATGGAGGAGAAGCTAAAAGATGTTGTTGTATAGGTACAAGTGTAGTTGTTTATCTCCAAGTTAGAGATTGTTAAGGTGTGCAGCTAAAGTTGAGTAGATGCTAAAGTTGCTAGATTTACACAGTTACCGATGATGGCAAGGAGTCGACCAGTAGCTACCGGCATCGGTTATAGATCGGCTAATGTCGGTCATGTGCAGGCAAATAGGGACTGACGTCAATCACCTGTGCATCCAAAAAGTCTATTTTCATGGATGGAACAAATTTTTTACATGATAAGTTTAGTTATTAGTTGTAAGTCTGCATTTCTATTTTTGGTAGGACTATTTTAAGCCTTTGATTAGGAGGTGTATCTAATGGTGGAGAATGCATAGCTCATGATCCCTAATCTTATATAATAGGGATAAATCTTCATAGCTTGTAATTATGATGTAGAAGATAGTTCAAGTAGCTGAATTGTGTTTGTAATTGTGAGAGAGAACTCTTGAGGGAAAGAGATATGTACATCTGAGAGTTGCTTGCATAACAGTAATCAATTATTCTTGTTACGATCCTGACACCCCAAGCACAAATTTAGGAAGTAGATCAAGACAAAGGGAAAGAAGTGTCTTTGGACCTAGTCCCAATAGAACCCCCACACAAAAGGAAAGTAGAATTGGCATTAGTCCCAATTGGGGGAAAGAAGCCCAAGTTGACCTTCACCCATCTCATGAGTGAGGTCAACTTGTTTAGTGATTAATACCCCATTAATGGATCTATTATCCCTAAATGGTTCATTTATGGGAAGATTCAAAAGATTCCCACTCTATCCCACTCATAGGCCTTGACCCAAACATTCTACATTGATTTTCATGAGGAAGTTAAGCCATATATATTGGCTTTGATGAAGGAAGAGGAATAAAGAAGAATATTTTCCATAGTAGGATCAATTGGCACACAAATGGACACTCTAGGAGCTTCAAGTAGCATACAAGTGGAGGATCTTGAGCCTCCTCAGGTCATAGAGTCATCAACTAGTGTATAATTCAATCTAAAAATAACAGGATTTGAGAGCGTGACAACCAAGAAGGCCATTGTTGGAGGTGAGGAATTTACTTTTCAAAGAGTTGATCATTTTGTTGGTCTAAACCCCATTGGAAGTTAAAATCATGGTGAGCATCATATCCATGAAGAGGACATAAAAATCTTATTTAATGCTCATTCAAGTTAGGTCAAAATAGGTATTAAGGGCATGAAGCAATAGATACATAACCTAGAGAAAAAAAAAAGAGAACCTAGAGACACTAGATACCTTATCAATCCTTAAGGTAATAATAAATATGTTTGAGGCATCTTTCTTTGACATTTTTGACTCCTTGAAGTCAATGTAGCTAAGGCAGGATGCATTGACCCAATAGAGTGAAATATCTAAAGGATTGTTGGCCCAGAGGCAAGATGCAGAGAACAAAATAAGGGATCTTATCAATATACTAATTAAGGGCAGGATTCCTAGCTTCAAAACCATTAGCCTGGCTCACTTGAATGCAATATTGGGGATAGTTTTTTATAAGATCCAAAGTTTAAGTGCTTTGTCAAAGAGCTTGGATAGACTCCTGAGGGATGACAAAGAGCTAATAACCAAAATCAAACAACTCCTTGGTACCATGATGGCCAACCCAATAAATTCCAATACCCTAGGCATCATTGATGATGAAGAATACAAGCATAGATCCACTTTGGTGATGCAAGAAGTGAGGAGTAAAATTCAAGGCCAATCTAGAAGTGATAAAGCTAAATCATGGGCATGATATTCACTACTAAAGAAATGATTACATAATCTAGAAGCATTAAAGAGGCCATGAAAAGGAATGATAAGGTCTTTGATGACTTGGCTAATCAAGAAGATGTTTGTCTCTTAAATCTATTTGTTAATTTTAAATTGGTTAGTGAGCAACATCAAAGAGCTATGGAGATTCTCTAGGTGCAACAAGCGAGCCCTTCATCCTGAGCCCACAAGTGAATCGATATTATATTTTATGTAAAGCATTATAATATTTGAACAAGGAATATTCTTTTATAAATGTATATGCTAGTTTTTTAGCATATTTTCCTATAGGTCAGTCCATTTTGGAAAGAGAAATGTATTCTAGAATTAGGAATAAGGATAGTTGTCCTTATCTTTGTACAAGTGTAATCTTATGATTGACCGGTATACTATCTAAGTCTTTTATAAAAGGTAGTATTACCATTTGTAATAAAAAGGGATTTTTTGAGCCAAAACTTGTATGCTTTTGAGCAATTAATATAAGCAACATATACTTAAAAGTTTGTCCAAGTTTGTTTATATCAATTTTTACGTGGCTTCTCTCTTAATTTGCTTGTTTTAAGTCTTGAATTTGAATAATTTTTAGGAATTTTGATTGTGAATCTTTGATATAGGGTTACTAATTTGTGTTGAATCTAGATCAGTTGAATGTTCTTAGACTTTGTTTCATTTTATTTTCTCCACATTAGGATGTGCAAATATTATTTGAAAGTGGCAGTAAACCTTTAAAGCAAAGTTAGTTCATACTTGTATTCTTTAATGTCCTCCTTAGATATTTTCCTCATATATGGTGATATTTGAGCATCCACTAATTCATATTATATGTTGGTTTAATACATGTTCAATTGAAATCAAAACCTTGTCATAATGTTTAAGGCAACGATAATCTATCACATACTTTCTTTCTACCCTACCCTTCCTTTTGCTTTTTTTTTATCAAATCACTTTAGTTTAGATCTCATTGTAAATATTCATCTAGATTAGCCTTTAGTGTAAAAATTTGATCCTAACTCACTAATATCAGCATAGTTTATTCAAAATTCACAAATATTAAGGACCATAGTGACTCCCAACCACCAATCAATATAAATTGTGGAACAGTTCAACTTGATTTGCCTCTATTTTACCACATGTAACTAGATTACCAAAACCTGCTACTCATGCCATGAATTCCTAGAATTCTTAAATGAGAAGTGTTATTTAAACACCAAGATCACCTGTGATACACTTAGAGGCATCAAAATGATGAGTTTTGCTAGTGCTAAAAAGAGGGATGTGAATTTGTTGAATCTCTATTAATTCTAGTGTCTTTTGGTTTAAGATTGGTGTTATCTTTGTACTTTTACATAGTTATTTGCTCAAAAGCATGAATATCACTGATCTTTATGGTATTTGACCCATCCTTGTGTTTATTTTACACAAAGGTCCAAGATCTTTGAGGATAAATACTTAATTCTAGTAAAGATAGCTTAAGATCTAAGAATCCATAGTATTTGAGTTTACAATAGTTTGTTTTGATCAAAGATTTGGTATATATTTCACATATATGGGTTCATTTGGGCTTAGAATTGAAAAGGCTAACCATATTTATGAAATTAGATAGACATTTTGGATAACTTAGTTAAAATTTGATGCCCTTTATTATTTTATACATATATCTTTGCAAAATTAGATTAATGTACAAATATGAGTCTTGTTCTTTGTAAAGGTTGGTTTGACACATCATATATCAAACAGGGTCCAAATTTCTCAAGCTGGAACTACCAAGAATCTATACAAGATCACATTCAGAGACAAGAGAGCCTCTACTTGAGTTATAAGTCCATTGGAGAGTCAGACGAGATAAAAGTAGACATAGGCATTCAAAGTCTTTGCCAACTTTACCACTCCAAGTTACTCTTACATTCATCCTTCATCAAGGTATGGCTTGGTTGTAAAGTTATCGTATCAACATAAAAGGTGAAATTCATTACCTTTCTAACAATCTTGAAAAGTATTTGCCAACTTTTAATCCTAGTGGTATTGTAATAGTAGAAAAACATGTTAAATCATTCAAGGTTGTATTGAGATTGTTAAATTTAATTCATGATAATGTTTCATGTAGGTTGTTCCCTTTTACATTTAAATATTATTCTTATGAGTGGTTTTTAAGCTTGCCTAATGACTGCATCACCACTTGGGATGAATTTAACAACATCTTCATTGATTAGTTTAGCAAAATAATTAGCCCATGTGTCATGTATCAGTAATTTACCACCATGAAAAGGGATGTTAATGAACCTATAAGAGATTTCAATGCTACATTCAAAAATATGTACAATATAACCATTGACCCTTATAAACTTGATCAGGCATTAGCCTTGGAAATCTATAAAGATGCTCTCAATCTCATGACCTAAGTATTCATAAAGAGAGTTGTGGGTCCAATGAACACACTAGATTTAGCCTATGTTGAGGTTGTGATCATTAGTGACCAAATTTAACCTCAAAAATAGAGGCCCTATTCTATTTGAAATGTCAACCCACATATGTCTACTTTTAATGTCTTTCCTAATAATAACTATGATGTATATGCTCTCAACAAACTCCCAAATATGAACTAATTACCTCTAAGACATGTTACTAACCAAAATTTGGGGTTCTTAAACCTCCCTATAAACAATAGATTTAATGCAACTAATTAAATGACCTTATTACTAGCCATAGGTGCCAATAGCAATAAAGTCCATAATTTAGAAACCCCCAAAAGTGAAAATTAGTCCATTCTAAAAATGGTCCAAAAATTGAGCACTGACTTCTTTCAACTAAAAAAATAAGTTGGTAATATTGGAGAAACTTCTGGTAGGAACTTCTCTTTCCAAAGATTTAATAGACCCAATAATAGGTTTAATAATGATATTTTCCATAACAATAAGAGTAGTGAACCATCATTTGAAAAGAATATTATGGATATTAATCTTATTGATATTATTTTGCCAGATTATTTTAGAGTCTATTATACTACTAAGCATGGTGAGATTGATTGCATTGAGTTTTGTAAAGCTTATGAATCATTTCAAGAAGATTTTGGCACTTTTGAGGTAGTGCCTAACAAGGACAATGGTGTAGGTTCATCGGGATCTAAGCCTACTAACCTTACCTTCATGGTGGAAATGTTTAATTTCCACTTCCAAGAAGACAATGAACTTGATTATGTTCCTGAAGAAGTTTATGCCTTCCAGTAGTTCTTGAAGAAGACATACCTTCTAAGGAAAAAATAACATAGGCAGCTTTTGACTACTTCTACTCTTCCAAACAACTTTGGTACTCCTTTGGATACCACTTCAAACAATAATATAGAGCCTCCAAAGGGAAGTTCTCTTAATCCTGATGTTGATGCTTGTAATTCTTCCAATAGGACTGGTCATAATATTTTAAATGACATGAAGAAAATCAAAGTTAATATTACCTTGCATGAACTAACATAAATCACAAAGAAAAGAGATCTATTGTTGGAATCTTTGTCCAAGAAATCTAGCAAGATATCCCAAACTAAGAGTGCAAACATGGTTATGTATAAAGCTAAAACAAAGTCCCTACCCTTCTTATTTAAAGTTAGAATGTTTGGTCAAAACTTGCATAATTATTTATTGGATTTTGATGTCTCTACATATATCATGCCTATAGGTGTCTATAAACAACAAGGCTTGACCCCCATTATGTTTGATAGGGTTATCACCCAACTAGATAAGTTTAGGGTCAAGGTGATTGGATAATTGTTAAATGTCTACATGTAATTGGCTTCTGAGCCAAGGGTCCAACAATTTAAAGATATCTAAGTAGTATATATCCTAGATGCATATGGATTACTTTTAAGTAGAGAATGGACAAAGGCTTTAAATGGATATATTTACACTGACTGTTCACACCTATGACTACCTTGGAATGGACTTCCCAACCAAATCAAGGTTGAAAGGGAGCCAAGAATGAAACATATGATTACTGAGTATAATTTTTTAAATGAAAGGGTCAACATAATTGATTCTGATTTAGGATTTTTCACCCTAAAAACTACCAAGGTGTGTGATCCTAAACCTTGTAAGGTTGTGCTTGGGTTATGGAATTTTTATTTTGATGGGGATAGATGTAAAGCTGGATCTGAAGTGGGAATTGTTCTAACTGACCCTATTACTAATAAATATCATGCTTCTTATATACTCTAGTTTCCTTGAACTAATAACCTTATAGAATATGAAGCCCTCATCTTAGGTCTATAATTTACCATCAAAAATAAGGCCAAAGAACTAATAGTTTATGGTGATTCAGAACTAGTAGTAAATCAAGTGAGAACAAAGTATTAGTGCAAGTTGTCATACCTCAAGAGGTATAAATTTAGAGTCTAGAATCTAGTGGAATATTTTGATACCTTTAATATTATTTCTATCCTTAGGGAAGAAAATAAAGCTACTAATGAACTTGCCTGTGATGCAGCTAATCTCATACCCGATCAAGATTCACCAAACTTTAGTATTGAGCTGATACCCTACCCTTCTATCCTAAACAATAAAATCCATCTATAATTTTTTAGTGATGACCAACAAATCTTTAACTTTATGACTAGCTTAGAAGCGTTTGAAGCTCAGATCATTGATGAGGTTGATGAAAATGCATTTAGAGAAGGCAAGTTTGATGGTAAAGTAATTCAATTGAATGACAACAAGATCTCTAAAGGGATGATTACCTTGAAAATACTATTTGATCAAGATAAACTAGCTGAAGCTTCTAAGGTTCCCAAGGTAAGTGGAAAATATTATAATGTTGTTGATCTTGGACCTCAAGTTCAACCTCAGTTGGTTAACATTAGAAAGGCCTGCACTAATATTGAGAGTAAGAGAGCTAAGGAGTTGTTGACAAAATACATAGATGTCATAGTTTTGTCTTATGATGACTTAAATATCTTTGATCCAAGATTCATCACCCATACTATACCTCTTTAAAAAACTGTAAACCCCTCAAGCAGAAATAAAGACTTCTGAATCTTATCTTGGAACCCATGATATTCAAAGAAGATGAGATTGTTAGATGCTAGAATTGTATTTCCCATTAGGCACTCTACTTGGGTGGCCAATTTTGTGCCAGTTATAAATAATAATGGTGAAATTAGATTGTGTATTATGTAGACACAAAAACTACATCACATGCACGTGTGTAACTCCCTATGTTGAAACCCCCCTAAACTCATTTTAATAATAAAATTTAATATCCCTAACCCATGATTTTACCCCTGACACATTTAATTAATTTAATATACTTAATTAAGCTAATTAAAAACCCCTATTGCCACCTTACCTGGTCACCTCATTCTATGACTAATTCTCCCCTGATGAGTCACCTCTAGACCTAGTCCTCTCATCCTAACTACCCAAGACTTATTCCCACTTCCAAACTAAATTCCTAAACAACTACTTCCTTCCTAACCTCTTATTTTTACCATTTTATAATGGGTGTCACACTTGGCATGCACAATAATAGAAAACAAGCCAAAAATAGAAAGGTTTACCTATTATAGGGCCATCAATGTTGGTCAACCCATGGCCGATGTCAGTGGGATCACAATCAATGTCAGTAGGATCACCGATGTCATTAATATGAGCCAAACTCCAACCTATGGTTTAGGTTAGTAGAAATTAATAAAATCAATTCTTATTCTTATCCAAGCTCTCATCATTCTATTTTTGACATCTAAGCTTATAATCACCCTGTGTAAGTCAATCATAATCAGTAATTGGGCTCTTGAGGACCAATATCACCCACTTGTTCTCTTTTTAGGCACTCAAGTTTAGATTCCCTAATAAGGACCATCAACTTAGCACTTATCATTCAATGACCACCATAGCTAAGTACATAACTGATATTGTAGGTCATTTCAATATGTATTCTACTATTTTGTTATATCTACCCTATACTACCTTACGTACTTATGACCATACCCCTATGAGGGAGTTACAAATATTCCTTGCTTGTTTCCCTTTTACCTGACATACCAAACCTATGACCAAACTTAACCAAGCCATAATCTCCCTCTCATAACTGTCTCAACCTCCCTGACCTAATCCAAACCATTTTTTGCACTTGAGAAAGCCTTCTACAACTTTCCAAACAATTATTGCCCCTATCAACCTCAATAGCCTAACTGACATCGATCACCTCACTACTAACCTTGGTAGTATAACCAATATTACTCACACTCCTATCGACATTGATGACTGTCATTTCCTAGCCTCTTCAAAACCTACCCAGATAACTTCTAAAACACAAATAAAGTGCCTCACCTACACCCTGTCACTCTTTGTTGTGTACAGGTTGTTAATAATGATAATTTTTATCTCTCTTTCACTCTCTCTTTACCTCTCTTGCAATTATTTATTATTCTTTTGCCTCTCAAAAGTGGACTATCATCTCTAGGGAAGTTTCACACTTATTAGAACAAGCATGTAGCTTGGTAGCCCACTTATTTATCTGCTAACAAACATCTTGTGGTAGTGTTTTCTTATTTGTAGCTAGTCCTCCCTAGACAAAGAGGAGTGCTCACAACATTTGGATACAACACACAAACCAAATTTGGGTTCATTCTAATCGCTTATCCCCATCCTTCTTTCTATTTTCCTTTAGACTTAAAATAGACAAAATTTAGTGAAACATTTCTGGCACACTTGGTGGGACCTTGTATTTTTTCTTAGGTTCATTTCTTGTTTTAAACATTCATATAGGTGTATTATAGTGAAAATTTCATTTCTTGCACTTCTTCCTCCTCTTTTCTCTTAAAAATGGAAAATTCAATATCTTATTCTTTGTTTAAAAGGCATTAAAACTAAAATCTTCTTTATGTTCTCCTTGCCACTAAAACTAATTTGTTATTTTCTTTTACAAAAAAAAAATCCCTTCTTTACTTCCTCTTTCATGCACATTAGGATAGTCAAATTCATACTCTATTCCTATTTCCTCTCTATTTTCATTTGAATCTAAACATTTCACATTTGGGTTTAAAATTTACTGCATTTCATAGTTTACTTGTTGCATATTAACTCACCTAGTTAATTACAAGCATTTTGAATAAATCATAGTACACGTATGTTACACAACCAAATCAAATTCACATAAATAAGCATCTAAACTCACTTGAGAAAATGCCCATCAGGGTTTCATCACCTAGTGGATCACCTTACCCCAACTGGATATCCTACTTGGATTCACCACCAAGGGGAAAACCCACTCCATTCTCTGATGGAGAATAATCTCTAGATAGATTTGGCTAAGTAGCTTGGCTTAGCTCCAAGTTCATGAAGTGCAAAGAAAAATATCCTATAACAAGCCACATACATGGTCTAACATAGATTTCCTCTTGAACACCAAAACTAATCTAAAACCAGCTCTAGATTGCTTTCTAGTAGCTTCGATAACCAAAATCTCTTCTCACTATCTGATTAAGGCATAAGCTAACATAAGATTAAAATTAATCTCTAGGACTTAATAGTTGTTGCCTAAATGTTCTTTTTCTACTTTTCAATTGCCTTATGTATTTTTGAGCTAGTAAGATTGCTTTTCTATTGATTCACAAAATTAATTCTGTTTCAAAAGCTTAGTTTGTATAACCTATTATCTCAAGTTTTTTTAGTGTTATTCCTTCTTATACAGACCTTTACATCCATTAGTCTACCTATTTTCAGCCTCTAATTTCTTAAAACATTAGATCTTTCATTTCTTAGGATTTTACAGTGACCAACATCAGTTAACACTACCAGTATCAGCAGACTTTACCTACTAACATCAATTATTCCATTAACATCGGTGAACTTTTCCTACTGATATCGGTCATCCTTATCGACGTTAGTGATTGTGTAATTTTATCTACTCAAAATAGCAAGCTAAAACAACCTATTTTCTTACACTCAATTCTAGTTTTTATTTGTTTTGTTTCAAATATAAGGTAGTAAGACTATTTAAAACATCTATTGCATGGTATTGACATGAGATCAAGTCAAAATTCTTATTGATTACACAAGCTGGAAACCACTTCCACCTTCCCCTCTTACTTCTAATTCTATCATGGAGCATACTTTAGATACATAACATAATCCCAGCCCTAACCAAATTCCCATTGTGCCCAAGGGAGATCAAGATTTTGCTAAATTTCTTGATCACAATGTGGCATCCCTTCAGCATTACCTTGTTATGAGCTGAACCAATAATTCTATGGGTGACCCAATCTATGGTATGTTAACCTCTTTAATGGAGACAACCTCAGTTTTAGTTTCCTCTACTATTTTCCCCATGGTTACCCAAACCACCACTTTGATGAGTAACCCAACTATAAATAATGTCCAAAATGTGGCATCTCCAACTGCTCAGTCCTACCTAAACACTGGTGTAACTTCCCTACTTTCACAACCACAACTAGTTCAGCCAAGTCACACCCCATTCTAAAATTTAGTGGTACCTATTCCATCCACCCTCACACCTATAATTACTAGAGTTATGACTCACCATTCATCTAGTCTAACCATGGCAATAATTCAACCTACAGTAACAATAACCAACCAAGGCATAGTCTCCAACCTAATGGGACAAGTCCCTTTTCTTTCTGAACCTCAGCCTATGACTCATTATCCTTGTGTTTCCCCAGCACAACCTTAGAAATCTATGTCATATGCTCCCTCTAATTCATATCAACTTCCCTATAACTTAGGAGGAATCCCCCAAACTTACCCCCTCCAGACCTCATTAAGATGCTAATACATAAGATGTCTAATCTAGAGACATTTGTTTCTAGTTCAAAGAATGTATTATCTTATGATCAAATATGCAATGAACTAATCCATCCTTATATGCTTATTCACCCTTATCCAAGTCAATAGGAGCTCCCTAAATTTACTCATTTCCAAAGTAAAGAGGACCCACAATAGCACTTGTGAGCATTTATAAATTCTTGTTATTTAATAGGGCATGATGATGTGTTACTACTTTGCACTTTCCCTATGTCTCTTTTAGGTGCTACCTTGGATTGGTATAAATCAATACCTCAGCACTCCCTTTTCTTGTTTACCCAACTTGCACAAATATTCTTAGACTATTTCTCTATTAACATTTCTAAGAAGGTTTCTATAACAGACCTTTATTCTATCAAACAATTTTATGATGAGTCTATTGCTGATTTTATCACTCATTAGAGAAGCTTGATCAATCAACAGTCTATTTCTGATTTTATGTCCTTACCCCAACCTGAGCTTATTGAGATCTTCTCAAGGGCATGTGCTAAGCACATCTCATCCACACTCTGAGTAAAAAAAATTTGCACATTTGATGAAGCTTTTACAATGGCACAAAAACCAAAAGTTTGTGATATTGATGAAGGCAAAGTCAAGTTACATATTAAGAATCCCAATTCCAAGACAAATGACTCCTGCTCCTCTAAAACTTCTCCCTCTAACCAAAAGGCTAAAGGCTCTACCAATGTAGTGGTAGTTAAGTTAGCCACTTCCAAAACCACAAACTAATTGAATTATTTGACTTCTCAAAATCTGACTAAGCAATTCCAAAAATGGTATGAACAAAGATAATACACTCCCACTGGGGAATCATATACATCCTTCTTGGAAAAATTATTAAAAAAAGGTGTCATAACCCTTTTCCTCATATTAAACCTCCTATATAGTTTGACCCTTCCTGTCATATCCCAACCTATTCTAAGGAAGATGAGTTTTGCAGTTACCATCGAGTTAAAGGCCATAACTCTAATAATTATAAGACACTCAAGAATAGTGTTCAATATATGCTTGATAGAGGTGAGCTCATCTTGGATAATCATAATGCACCTCCTAATAATATTATGGATGTGTTCAAACACCCTTTTCCTACCCATTCACTGAATCAAAAAATTGTCCAATCCACAACTAACTTAGGTGATCATAATATCCATATGGTTAATATGGCTTTTACTTTACCTTTAGTTCAACCTGCCCCTCAATAGGATACACCTATTTCATCGACTCCTCCCCCACATTCTATGGCATTTGTTTTTCCCATTCTTCCTCCTTAGGTAGAAGAGTTATTTCACCCATTACACTCCCTTGAGAGGAAGAACCTACTTTGCCACTCCTTTTTCCACTTGAGGAGCTTGTAATCCCAATTTTATTTTCACCAATATTACCTATCCTCTTACTACTTGAAGACCACATTATACTAGTTCCTCAACCACATGCTGAAGGGAACATCATTCCTATATTATACCCTTTCTAAGAACCCTCTTCACCTACTTCTCCTCTACCTATAGAGACTGGTACCCCACGCACTTCACCTTTGCACCTAGAAGAGTCCATATTATCTACTCCCATAACAAATGAGAGACCTATTATGCCTACTCCAATTGCACCACTCTTACCCCTTATTTTACCTATGGAGGATCATACTTTACTCATGCCTCACCCACATGTTGAGGTAGCCATAATACCTATGTTTTACCCTCTTGAGGAACCTACTTCACGTACCTCCCCTCCACCCATGGTAGATCAAGTCTCTTCTCTCGTCTCCGTTAAAGAAGACCCCATTATGGTTCTTTTTCATCTTTGGCCTAAAGTAGAAAAAACTAATAATTTCCCTCTTTCCCAAACACCACAACTTTATAAAGACACTACCATAAGTCCTACATCAACATCATCAAAACCCTTCTCATGTTTTGTGAAAAGTCCAAAATCTCTTGACTCCATGAAGCTTGACCACGTAGCATTCTAGGACCAGCTTAAGACTTTATATCCAAAACAATAAATGTCAACCTTTACCACCAATCCCCTTACTACCCTTTACCCTAAGGTCTTTGACAAAGCTAGAGCTTCTTCACCAAAAGTAATTAAAGTTTACCCATCTATCTCAAAACCCTCATCCTCAAAATAATCTATTACATTAAAGTAGATTAGGCCCTTAGGTGTACACCCCATTTCTATTTTGATTCATCTACAGATGAAATTATATTTAACTCCTCAACCACAAGTGGGAGTTTCTTTCCCTAAAATATAGAATAATGTTAATCCTTCTAGATCTCATTGATCCCTTCTTCAACCCTCAACTTTACCATCTATTTTGGGGGCACGCCCTTCTACATTAGTTATAATATCTTATAACCAATCCAAACAAAAGGTAAGCCACCTCCACTCCTACCTTTTCCATCTGGTAGGCCTCTCACATCTAACACTAAGAAAGTGACAATAAAACATGTAACTCTACCATATCCAAATAAGACACCATGTAGAATTATCTTTCCAACACCGAAACAAAAGAAGGTGTCCACTCCTATTAGTACAAGAAGCATGAGCCCACAGGTAGGCTCTCAAAGCTTCTTTTTACGTTAGTTATTGCAACCTTTGATCATAACTCTTCTTCCCATTAATCCCTATAGTCCTTTTGGAATGAAGCCATCTTAGTTTGATGATACACAAGTGTGTTTATATCAGCATTCACCTAGACAAGATACTAAAAATGTAAAGTCCTAATAGTGGTTATTCAACAACAGTTGGATGTCGGCACCCTTTTCAATGACACTATCATTATCCTTCCTATTATTCCACCTTTAGAATTTATAATTCCACCTACTATTCCACCTGAATTCAAACCCAAAGATGTCATTATAACCCCTTTACACCTCCTTCACCAACTTTTCAAATTTACACAGTTAATGTAGCCACATGGTCACAAAACCAAAAAGATAAAGCTAAGGAAAAGGTCACTACACCTTAGACCCATCCCTTCACCAAAGACACTCCCCCTACTAACCCTAATATTTCCATCTTGGGTGTTCCTAAAATAACATCTTCAGATGTTATCCAAAGCTCAATGGTGAAATAGCTTCACCAAACTCCTATAAAAATGTCTTTGTATGAGTTAATCCAAAGCTCATCCCAACAACATCAAGATTTGACTAGTGCTTTACATGAAATTGAGGTAAAATTAGATGATCCTCAACCTCTTTTAGCTTTGCTCAGCTCCCTTAATTTTGTCTCCCTAATTTCTTTCAGTAATTCAAAAATTCCACTTCAACACCTTAAAGATCAGGATTCTACCATTTTTATTACCACATATATTGATCAAACTCATATCAAGAGAGTTATGATTGATGGGGGAACTAGTATTAATATTATCTCCACCCATGCCTACAAACAACTAGCCTTTCTTGATAATTGCATGTCTCAAACTAATGTAGTACTTCATTCCTTTAATGATACTATAGCTACTATGGTGGGCACTATTGTCTTCCATATTCATGTAGGTCCCCATACAATTCTTGAGCTCTTCTATGTTGTGGAAGGAAATTTAAAATATAACATACTACTTGGATGACCTTGGTAACATGCTATGGCATGTGTACCCTCAACTTTGCACTATTGTGTCAAGTTTGAACATGATGGATAAGTACATGGTATACCTAATGACCTACATTTATTTAAAACTTGTAATATGACCTATAGTCCCAATGATGTTCTCATCCCATTGAAAACATCATCTTCCTTGCATTATGCTTATGAATCTTCCACAAGCTCCACTCCCATGGTTACATAGATATCAACAACACAAATTCTTGGGAAAGATCTCATGGAAGAGACCTTTTAATGTTTGTCAGTTAGCAAATATCATTTATTGATGTTTGACATATTCCATAATCCATAAGAATATGTAAGGCTTAACATGCATCCAAATTATGATCCTTGTATTGGGATGGTCATCCCTTATGAGCTCCCTAACCTTCAAACCAATTTCACATATGGGGGAATTGATCAAGCTCCCACTGCTAGAAATCTATCTTCTTCACCATAACCATTTACCTGTGACTTCTCTCTCTTGAGTAACCCTAGATTCACTCACACCTATCTCTATAGGTGTGCCTATAAAGGATTTAATTTGGGTCATTATGAATAAGGTTTCCATATGCCTATTGAATATCCTACTAGCAACACTATTGAAAATTCCAAAAAGAGGCATGGGGTGGGATATGATAAACCAAATAAACTTCCTAAAACCTCTCATGAATCAATTATGAAAGAACCAGTCTCTCCTTCTCCACCATCACCTACCAAATTAGAGGTATCTATACCTCCTAATTTTTTTTAACAAATATCATCCATTTGGGGCCTCTCACCTATCATCAGGGTAAGGAAACAAGGACCCTTCTCTCATTCATCCTAAAATAATTGATGAATATTCTCCCACTATTAACACTATTCAATGTCAAGATGATGATGCAATTCTAACCTAAATGGGTGTAGATGATTCTTATATATAATGATCACTCCCATCCAAAATGCAAAGTATGTTAAATAAATCAACCATTGACATTAACCTGCCCTCCCACAATAACCATCATGTCCTTAAGATTGGCCAATCTTTAGATTCCTTTGAGCAAGTTGATTATGCCACATTTATTAATGACCATATCAAAGCCTTTGCTTGGTCTTATAATGACATGCCTATTATTTATCCCTCTATCATCACCCATAATATTTTCACTAATCAAGATGTTAAACATGTTAAGCAAAAGCTTCACAAAATGCATCCTCATATTACTTTCCTTGTTAAAGAGGAGCTCCAATGCCTCCTTTCTGTTAACTTTATCCAACCCATCGAACACCTACAATGGATTTCCAATATTTTTATTATAATAAAATTGATTGGGGTAATTTTTATTTATATCGACTATCATGATTTAAACCTCACCTATTCAAAAGATGATTTCTCATTAGCTAGTATCGACGAACTTGTTGATCTAACAGCCGGCTATGAGATGCTATCACTTTTGGATGGATTCTATAGATATAATCAAATCTTGGTCACTCCTGAGGATCAACATAAGACCACCTTTATTACCCCATGAGGGGATTTTTGTTATTGAGTCATGCTTTTTGACCTGAAAAACACTAGTGTAACTTACCAACACAGCATGACCTACATTTTCCATGATCTCCTACACAAAATTATGGAAGATTACATGGATGAATTACTTGATAAATATAAAAAAATTCAAGAACACTTAAAAATTATAAAAACCATATTCACTCATCTCCTCCAATATAACGTTTGACTAAACCCAAAGAAATGTGTCTTTGGTATTCTTTCCAATAAACTCTTAGGTTTTATCATTTCTCTCCATGGTATTGAGGTCGATCTTGCTAAGGTTAGAGAAATCCTACAGATGCCTCCTCCTAATAATATCAAATAACTCTAAAGCCTATAAGGCAAACTTTAGTCAATTTGACACTTCATTTCCTAGTTATCAAATTACTACCAACCTTTTCACCATCTCCTTAAAAAGGATGTCTCCTTCCAATAGAATATAGACTGCCAGGAAGCCTTTAATGCACTTAAACAATACCTCCTTTCCCCACCAATTCTTATTCCACCTAAGGAAAATTATCCTTTTTACCTATACATCTCTGTAATAGACCACTCTCTAGGTGTTATGATTGCACATCAAGATGACCAACATTGAGAGCAGGTAGTTTATTACATAAGTTGTACACTTAATGATTATGAGACTCGATATACCCATATTGAAAAACTTTACCTTACATTGGTCTTTAGTGCCTCTAAACTTCACCATTATCTCCTAAATCACAAATTTTATGTTGTCACCCATACTAATCCTCTCAAATACATGCATTCCAAACCATATCACAATCAACATGTAACTCGACGGCTCATGCTTCTTGCTAAATTTAACTTAGAGTTCATTCAAAAAAATCTATTAAAGGGTAAACAATCGTTGACCAGTTAGTTATCACCCCTTTACCTGATAATTAACCTTCAAACCTTGAATTCCCTAATGAACCTATTATAACACTCTCCACCGATGACATCTCCTATCAAATGATGATGTTCTTTAATGGATCTAAATGCCAACATGGTGGGGGTGTGAGGGTCATTCTTATTCCTCTAGACAATGAGCCTATGCCTTTGTCATTTAAACTAGATTTTGAATACACTAAAAATATGGCTGAATATGAGGCCTTGATTTTAGGACTTCAAATAACTCTCTTCTTGGGTATCAAATCCATAACCATTTTTGGTGATTCTCAGCTAGTAGTTAACCAAGTTAATGGTTCCTACCTATACAAAAATGATATTTTACAGTGGTATAAACATCATTTAGATACACTTTTGGGATCATTTGACTCTTATCTCTTACAAATTGTTCCTCAATCTACAAATAAATTTTATAACATGATGGCTTCACTTGATTCACACATACCCTCTTCATCCTCCTCTTTGATAATCTATGTCACCATGTATCGCTTAACATTACCTTCCTATGTCTCAGCTAACATCCTCTTTTTTAGAAATGTAATAACCAACCCATAAGACTTATGGTATAAACAAATCATAGATTATCTTTCCTTCTCTATTACCCCTCTTGATCTTTCTAATAATGAGAAATGGGCCTTCATAAAATGTGTCGCTCATTACACTATACTAGGGGGACTTCTCTACAAGAAAAGTTTTGATGGTCTTCTCCTTAGATGTCTAACTAGTACTAAGACTCCATTTTCTATTAAGGAGGTCCATGATGGTATTTTTGGTGGGCATTTAAATGGTCACCTAGTTATTGAACATATTCTTTGACTTGGTTATTATTGGCCCACACTTCATCAAGATTATGCTAATTATATTCGGCATTGTGTCAAGTGTCAACAACATGCTAACCTCCTTCACATTCCCAGTCATGCATTACAAGTCACCCAAGACTTTTAGTTCTTCTCCTAATGGGGCTTAGATCTAATTAGAGAGATTAACCCTCATTCATCTCTCCATCATCATTCTATCATTATTTCCATTGAATACTTCACCAAGTGGGTCGAGGCCATCCCTCTCATTTCTACTAAAGCTGACAAAATTATTGACTTCATTAACTATCACATCATCTAACATTTTGGTGTACCTCATAAAATAATAAGAGATAATGGTAAGTCTTTCAAAAATAATATTGTTTAATATCTTTGTGATAAACTTGGAATTAAGTTAAGCTTCTCATCACCATACTATCCCCAAGCTAATGGACATGTAGAATCTTCAAACAAAACTTTGACCAAAATTATCATGAAGGTAGTCAATAATACAGGAAAGTATTGGCACACACACATTCCTTTTGGTTTATGGGCTTACCACACTAGAATTCAAACCCCTATGGGTAATACACCTTTTTCATTGGTATATGGGATGGAGGTAGTTTTGCCTCTTGAGGTCCAGATTCCTTCTCTTCGCATTTCTCTACATGACATACTTAATAATGATCACTTTCACCAAGAAAATTTGGCCCAACTTAAATTGCTTGATGAATGACATCTCATAGCCCTCAACCACTTCCAAATCTATCAAGAGCATATTAAATGCACTTATAACAAAAACCTCAAAGAGCGAGATTTCAATATAGGAGATCTTGTCTTAAAAGAAAATCAACATGTGATGAACATGGAAAAAATAAAATGGGGTAAGTTTACTCCTAATTATCTCAGACCTTATATCACAACTCACAAGTATGGTTTAGGAACTTATCACTTGTCTTCTCTTGAAGGAAGGCCAGAATTGAAGCCTTTAAATGCCTTACATCTATGACCATTCTTTTCTTAAACCAGCATTGCTTTACTTCATGTTTAACTTGTGCTTGTCCCTTTATCATCCCTATTACATTAATTTACCTTCCTCTTTACCCTTACTCCTATACACTTAGATAACTTACACAGTGGTATGGTTTTATCCTCACAGTGGAAAAATCCTAAGCCTATATAGTCTTGTCCATGACTAAAAGCAAAAAAAAATGGGATATTTGGAAAAAGTTATAAAATCTCATGTCATGATTTTCAACATAGATTGTTCCCTTGAAGGACATCTACGTAACTATCCTTTTCTACTATCAATAGACTGCTCCTTTGAAGGACAACTATTTAAAATTAAAAATAAATGCTTAGACCACTCCCTTGAAGGATGGCTAAGCCAAGATTTGTTCTCAAAGGGATGAACAAATGTAAAGGGTTCCTCACCTCTTTGCACAAACTTAACCTATACAAAATCCCATCGTAGTCTTCCCATATTGATCATCTTACACTAGCCTATATTATCTCTTGAGTCATCCATAAAAGGGACATATCATTTCTACTTGGTAGGTTATGCTATTTAAGCATTTATTTCTCATTCTACCCTTTTTCCTCTTTCAAGGGACTATGAAGCTCAATTAACATAACGTAAGAATGATGATTTTCTAATAAACATAATGGTTCAAAGATATAAGGCATGAAAGAGGCTCATTTTTGTGAGATTATTTATGTTCTACATTACAATCTTTGCCAATGCATGAGCATTCTGCCTCTTTATTTTCCCATCCACATCACCTATCAATATCTCTATTTGAGATGAAGAAATAATGTCATATCAACATTAACTCAACCAACCTATTTATTTTATGCATACACCATCATAAATATGGAAAAATATTGAAATAAATTAACCAAACCACTCTATTCATTTTAAGCATACACCATCACAAATAGGTAAAAATTCTAAGATGAAATTAACTAATCAACTATGCATATGCCATCACATAAATGGGAAAGGCTAGTCTAAACTCAAATAACATGATCAACATTAACATCTAAATTAACATAGCATAAAATAAACACCATCCATATCATCATATAATCACAAGTAATGCATCTCAAATAAACACATGGCAATAAATGAACATCTCATATATATAATATGTGATAAGAATACATGTCCATCATCTACATCATCATAACATCATAAATCTCTCTAAAAATGTACATCTTGCATCTTCGACTCATAGGCTAGTATACATGTAACATATATAAACAAAAACTACAAAAATGTTGATACTTAGGGTCCTTGAGGCTCACTCTAAGGTCATGAGGATGTAGTATCATCACCACTCTCTATCTATCTACACGATGTGACCTATAAGCTATCATATGTGACATCAACCTCTCCTACTCTCTAAACTCTGAATATCTATGTATCTACAAGAACTCTCTAATCACCCTCTCATAGTAAGCAATCTCATCTAGGGTAGTCAAATACCTCACCATTGATACAATATATGGAGGAACCATAGCACTTGATGATGGCCTAACCTTTACTGGTCCATGTGGTGGTGGTGGAGAAGGAGTGGCCTAGACTTCTACTCTCAATTTGTCTCTATTTACTATCACTACAGTCACATGACCCTATAAAACAATCACCTGGTCCTATAATTCTACAACCTAACATTATAGAGCCCCAATTTGATGTTTTAATGTCACCACCTACCCCTTTAAGGCTAAAACCTCTACTTGGGTTGTCTCTCAAGCCAGCATTGCTACATCTTAGGCTTATACTATTATATCTCAAGCATGTAGCACTACATATCTCTCCCTGACTAACCCTTGTAAGTTTATGGGTGACCTCCTGACCTCCACCACTAGATGTAACCCTACCCACCAAGTTGTATAGGCTATTGTACACCATGGGTCCCCAAAACCTATCCCTACTAGAAGCTCCTCAATATTTGGCCCATCAATCTCCTAAGGCAATGGTAAGGGTGCCTCTATATCATCCTACCTATATTGAGGGAAGGTAGGTAGAATATCCTATAATATTCCAAACTACCTCTTAACTTGTGCTATAGGTACCATCTCTAACTCACTAGCACACCTCCCCCTAACCCATAGTGAGCTCTGTAATCCAACAAGCTACTTTGTCTGACCTTTAAAAACTAGATATGCTAGATATGGTCTCTACATGATATCTATAGGGATCAATCCCTTGATCATATGCCTATACTAAGTAATGTCTCGCATGATGCCATCCACTTAGGTCTATGCCATCCCATCTCTCCACCATCTAAATCTAACCCTAAAGCTAGCTAGGATAGTGGTAGGTAGCCCCAATGGTTGTGTCACCATGATGAACTCATATGCCCAATAGTGTAATAAATGGTTGACACATAAACTATATCACTGATATAGCCTTAAACCCCACAGTTATTTATATAACTATGCCAAAAATACTAAATCCCAGGCAAAATTGGTCCACTACTCAATCATCTATGTGAGCACACCTATCAAAGCAATCAAAACTCTCCCTTCATCTACATCAGGTAATGCATACACCATGATCCAGATCATCATTAGGATGCTCAGATGATGTTGCTCTTCATCTATTATATAGAGTGGCTCGTATGCAAAACTTACTAAGTGGTACGTCACCTCACTAACATGCTCCACATATAGAGTGAACATGTGTATATCGTGCTCCTCTCTCGATCATGTAAAAATCTCCTAACCTTAGAGTGTTAGCCTTAGAATCCTATATACATCCTCTTATGTAACTATCAACTCCCTATTTAATAGATGAAAGGTGTTGGTGGTATGATCCCACCTCTCAGTCAATTCTATCATCAGTGACACATCCCATGTGACATGATAGTATTATTGCACTTTTCCTAAACCCATGGCTACCACATGCTCCCACTCATTTAGAGTAACATCTCTCCTCATGTATGTCAATAACCTTGATAGATGATCTCACAATATAAGCTCCATCCTCACTTGTATCCATACATAAACAACTCAAGTCACATCCCTTTTAATCTACTCTATCACTACCTTTTTCCCTTCTCATTAGGAAAACTACATTGGCTTGAGGCCCTACACTAGGCTATGTAGACAGCACTCAGTCAACATGGGGTATTTTGAGGTTAGATTAGCCATATACCTACTTTACTAACTACCCTATACTTCACTACCTCTCTCTCTCTACCCTAGGCTTACCTACCTATTCCATCTCTAGGCCTCACTACCTATAATCTTGAATCTTGACACTATGGCCTATCTTTTAAGCCCTCAACCTCTCTAAATATCTTAACTTACCTTTTTCTCTAAAAGCATACCTTTTTAGATCTTTTTCCTAGGTTCTATGAGAACTATATTAGCTTGAGGCCCTAAATTAGGCTATGTAGGTAGCACTCAGACAATAATGTGTCTTCTGAGGCTAGTTTGGCCATTAGGCTAGTTGCCTACTTCTAATGGAGATCAAAAACTCACCCTTTCTCTTGTTTACTAGTTTTCAACAGTAGCTAACATCATTATTAATGTTGACATTGACACTTTATCAGCCTATGTAATGGTTGACATTGATAGCAAACTGCCAACCTCAATGCCATGTCAACTAACATTGGTTGACCTCAGTGTTATGTCAGTTGACATCAATCGATCTCACTAATGTCAGTGACTAGTTTGGCCCTAAGGCCAAACAACCCAAACCCCACCTTTTACATTTCCCATAAAAAATTACCCACAACTCCCCCTAACTTATTTTACACCTCCTCTAATCTATTTTATACCCTTCACTCCTATTTTTTATAACCTCACCTCTCATTTAGCCAAGAGAATTCAAAAACCAAATTAAACTAATATAGGCTCTTACCTCATCTCTTCATCTCTTCTTAGCTAGCACCATTGGCTCACATGATCATGCACCTCCTGTTGGGTCCCCTCCTTATGCTACTATCTCAAATCACTCTCAAAGCTCTATGTGTTCTCTCTAATCATAAAGTTAAAAATAAGTTTGGTCAGCCACTAATATTAGCAAATTTGACCTAACCTATCGACATTGGTGCTTACACCGAATGACATCGATAATGTTTCCCTAATTTTGATAACATTGGCACTTTATCTTACTAATATCAACATACCTTATTGATGTCAGCACCATTATACTACTATTTTTACCCACAAACTACCCTTAACTTTTTAAACTTTACCCATATACTAGGGCAACTGGAGATCACATATATCTCCCCTAACCATGAAAAAATGACATTAAAGTTCACTTAAATCTTCACCCTCAATGACTTTATGTGGAGATCACAAATACTTCCTTGCTTATTGACCCTATTACACTAGGAGTGCATTACTCGTCTTGACTACTTAGGTTATTCCATTGTAGTTAAATATTATGCACACACATGTATTTTAGGTGTTATGGATGGCAACCAAGCCCATCCTATCACCTTCAACCCTTTTGTGTTTCTTAGGGGTACTTTCTACCTCAAATACCTGGGACACATTAACCATTGGAGTTGCAAATTTGGTTGATTTGACCTGTTAACTATCACTTATAAGTTGTGCTTTGGTTACTTCTATCTGAGTCCTCCTTAACCTTGCCTACTTTTGATGTTGTCAACTATAACTTGTTGTGGCCTAAACATATGAAGTGATGCTCAATTCTCCACCAATCATCCAATTACCTTTTTTATCAAATTGGTACCCGATTTTGATTTCTCTTCCATTGATTCCCATTTTGAGGGGGGATACATCATCCAATACTTAGAGCATATAACTCCTATTTTTTTTCTTGCAATATGTTATTAAAAATTACAAGACAAAAAGGGGAAAATATAGACACCAAAATTACGTCACACACATGTGCATAACTCCTTGTGTCAAAACCCACCTAAACCCATTTTAATAATAATAATTAATCTCCCTAACCCATACTTTTACCCCTCACACATTTACTTAATTTAATATACTTAAATAAGTTAATTAAAAACCCCTATTGCTACCTTACCTATCCACCTCACCCTATGACTAATTCTCCCCTAATGAGTCACCTCTAGACCTGGTCCTCTCATTCTAACTACCCAATACTTATTCCCACTTCCAAACTAAATTCCTAAATAACTACTTCCTTCCTAACCTCTTATTTTTACTATTTTATAATGGGTGTCACACTTGGCATGCACAATAGAAAATAGGCTAAAAATAGAAAGGTTTACCTATTCTACGGCCATTGCCATTAATCAACCCATGACCAATGTCGATGGGATCATGACCGATCTTGGAAATATAATCTAAACTCTAACCTATAGTTTAGGTCAGTAAAAATTAATAAAATCAATTCTTACTCTCATTCAAGCTCTTGGTATTCCATTTTTGACATCTAGGCTTATAATCACCCTACGTAAGTCAATCATAATCAGCAACTAAGCTCTTGAGGACCAATAACACTCACTTGTTCTCTCTATTTAGGCACTTAGGTTTGGACTCCCTGATAGGGACCATCAACCTAGCACTTATCATTTAGTGACCACCACAACTAAGTACATCACTAATACTATAGGCCATTTAAATATTTATTCTACTATTTCATTATATCTACCCTGCACTACTTTATGCACTTCTAACTGTACCCCCATGAGGGAGTTACAAATATTCCTTACTTGTTTCCCCTTTACTTGACATACCAAAGCTCTGACCATACTTAACCAATCAATAATATCCCTCTCATAACTTTCAACCTCCCTGGCCTAATCCAAACCATTTTCTAAACTCAGGAAAGCCTTCTGCAACTTTTTAGATAATTATTTCCACTTCCATCCTCAATAGCCTAACTAACATTAGTCACCTCACTACTGACCCTGATAGTATAACTAATATCATTCACACTCCTACTGATGCCAGTGACTATCAATTTCTTAGCCTCTTTAAAACCTACCCAGTTAACTTCTAAAACACAAATAAAGTGCCTCACTTATACCCTATCACTCTTTACTACGTACATGTTGTTAATAATGGTAATGTTTATCTCTCTTTCACTCTCTCTTTACCTCTCAAATGTGGACTATCATCTCTAGGAAAGTTTCAAACTTCCTAGAACAAGTGTGTAGCTTGGCATCCCACTCATTTATCTGCTAATAAACATCTTGTGGTAGTGTTTTCTTATTTGCAGGTAGTCATCCCTAGCCAAAGAGGAGTGGTCACAATGTCTGGATATGATATGAAAACAATATATAGGTTTATTCTAATCACTTATCCCCATCCTTCTTTCTATTTTCCTTTAGACTTAAAATAGACAAAATTTAGTGAAACATATTGATTTTAAAAATCTAAATAAATCATCTAAAAACAATAATTATCCTCTTCCCTCTCTTGATTAAGTAATACAAATTGTTTTAGGTTCAGTGATGATGTCCTTTCTTGATGTTTTTTTAGGATATAACCAAATGTTGGTGGATAAGGAAGATATAATGAAGACAAATTTCACAACTAAGGGGGATACCTTTGCATATAAGATGATACCTTTTGGACTAATAAATGCAAGAGCCACTTTGCAAAGGGCCATGGACCATGCCTTCCAAGGCCTAATTGATAAGTTCATTATAATTTATATGGATGATCTAATTATTTTCTCTAAGAATAGGGAAGACCATTTCATGCATCTATAGTAAGTATTTGAAAGGTACAAAAGGTAAGTGATCTCCTTTAACCCTAAGAAGGGAATTTTTGTGTTACTAAAGGTAAACTGTTAGCCTATGTTATCACTAAAAATGGAATCTCCATAGATATTGAATGGGTGGAAGCTATATCCAAGATATAGCCTCACAATAGTAAAAAAGATTTGAAATCATTTTTTGATAAGATAAACTTTGTGAGAAAGTTCATTTTTGGCTTTATAGATATTGTCAAACCATTGAATAATATGCTTAAGAAGGATGTTAAAGTCTCATGGAATGAGGAGTCCAAGAAGGCCTTTGAAGACATTGAAAGTACAATAACCCAGGCTCCAGTCTTGATAAGTCTTGACTTTTCAAAATATTTTTACCTCTACACTTTCTCCTTTGATCACACTATTGTTGTTATTTTAACTCAAAAAATAGACGGATCTAACCATCCAATTACTTTTATTATCACTAATTTAAAAAATGTTGAGTTAAATTATCTTTTAATTGATAAAGAAGCATTTGAATTAGTTAAATCTATTGAGACATTGAGGCACTACATTCTTAGGAACAAAGTGTACGCCATTCTACTAGACCCACCAACTAAGATAATTCTAAGCCAATGTTAATTTGGAGAATGAATAGGAAAGAAGATGTATGTCCTCTAAGAATATGACATAGAAATGATAACTACAAAATTGGTAACATGTCAATTTCTAATTCAAATGATTGTTAATACCAGCCTTAAGCTAAGTATTATGCAATTTGATCAGTAAAGCTTCCAAGATAATCAATGGTATGACTCCATTGTTCACTTACTAATTAATGTCACTTGTCCACTAGGGCTGACCAAGGAATATAGAAGATCTTTAAAGATCAAGGCAACACCTATCTCATCAAAAATGGATTCCTATACCGAAAGAACTTTGAAGGTGTATACCTAAGATGTGTCTCCAAAGAAGAAGATACTGAGGTAATGAGAACTTTTCATGAGAATATAGGAAGTGGGCATCCATCTAGGAGAACAAAAACTCATAATATCCTCATAGCTAGCTATTATTGGCCCACCATCTTCAAAGATGATCATAACCATATAAGGGAGTGTCATTCATGTCATATCTTCAACACCAAGGAGCCAAAGGCAATAATGCCTTTACAACCAATCATGATTCATAAACCCTTTACCTAATAGTGATTGGACTTTTTAGGGGTAATCATACCCAACTCATCAAAAGGTCACAAGTGTGTTTTGACATATAATGACTATTTCACTAGGTGGACTAAAGCAGAAGCCAACAAGTAATGTAAAATAGAAGAAGTGATCAAGTTTTTAGAAAAAAGCATATGCACCAAATTTAGAACACTAGTCTCTTTGGTATGTGGTAATGGGTCATAATTCACATCCATATAAATGATAGAATTAGCATATGGTAACAACATTATTCTCAAGTTTTCATCTAACCATTATCCTCAAGGTAATGGAGTATCTCAGTCAACAAACAAGAACTTGAAGAAAGCCATTAAGAAGTATATTACAGACCAACCTAGACATGGCATAATATTCTCAAGTATTCCCTTTAGGCAGATAGAACAAGAGTCAAGTAGGATTTCAAATCATCCCCCTTATTATTAGTATATGGCCAGGAACCTATATTCCCCATCACACTCAAGCTAACAACCAACAAGTTTATGTAAAAGTATATGGAGGAAGATCAATAATTTGTAAACTCAAGGCTATTAGACATTGTTCATATGGAACATGACTAAGAAAAGGCTTTTTCTTACTTTATCAGACATTAAACTATAGTAAAGAGGTGGTTTGACAAGAGATCAAAGATCAAGATGTTTAGAGGATACTTGGTTCTCCTTTGGGACAAAGCATCTGAGCCTAAGGGTAAACATGAAAAGTTCACACCTCTATGGATTGGCCCCTATTAGATTATAGATACACTTGGAGATAATACCTTTAGACTTAAATATCTGCAATGATCAGAGTTTACACTACCCACCAATGGACAATATCTCAAGCACTATTTCTCTACTGCTCCTCCTGGGACCTTCATGGAGTAAATTTGTAAGATAATTAGAGTTAGTATAGGTAGGCCAATTAGTTTCCTTTAATTCTTTCTTTTTATACCTTATTTTTACATAAGTATGTATATATTTTTTTGCTTCCTTTTTGCTTCTTGATTTATTGCTTTTTGTTATGTGTTTTTTTCTTTTTGCCTTGTTCCTTACTTCCAATAAGTCCTTTTGTACAGTGCTTTACTCAAATTTCCTTATTTTTATTGAAGCTCCAAGGGTTCATAAATGTTGATGTGGACCTCATACATATGTTAACTATGGATTTGAGATATGTTTTGATGTTATAATTTATAGAAACTATTAAGGTCCCATGAATAGGTTAACCATTCCATGAGACCTTAAACATTGTCTTAACTTAAACCTAGTTTTAAGAAGAATTACACATGTTGAAGGAAATCTCAATCCATTTAGGTATATTCATGCTTGAACTTAACAAACATCTTTACTTGGGATGAAGTTTTCAACTTTAGATGATTATATAAGGATTAGACACTTGACCAAATCTTTAAACATGGCTATCCTAGTTCCTAACCTTTATAGAAATCCCAAAATACAAAAACCAAAAACTTATTATAAAATCAAAATATTTTCAAGCAAATGTGATTCTGGTAATCTCTATCAGGGCTATGGATGCCTAGTTGGTAGTGGAAGAAGGCCATGAGTTGAGCCAAATGTATCTCTATTAGTATGGATATCTAGCTTGCAACAAAACACTGCCCAAGCCTCCTCTAAACTAGAAGCATGGTTCTTAATGAATATCTAAACATGTTCCAAGTCAATGTTAATGATTAAAGGTATTAAACCTATAATTTGTTCCCTAAATCCCATGGTAAAGAGTAAATGTAATCAAAGCACACACATAGCATGTCCATGTCTTGAAGTTTGATCCTAATTCTACATGTACAAGGCTTATTTCAATCATGAACTGATCTTGATAATGGTATTAGTCAAGAGGAATAAATAACCTAGTTGTTTGTCTAAATTAGAGTCTCTAAGTTTTAATATATTGCTATGTTTCCACCAAAATTTTCCATTTATTGAAGTCAACATACTCCCATTTCTAAAAATAGGAACCCTTGTGATTAGTTTGAGCCTTTACACTAAAAACTTGATAATCTGCACTTTAATAGAATATGAATATCATCCACACTTGTTGAAATTAGCCTATTTGTTCATGGTTTTGATTTAACCTTGTCTGATGTTGCTAAAAATTGACTTTCATGTCTTAATTTATAGGTTTCATGGATCCCCCTTCAATAGATCATGATTAAATTTTAACATATTAGCTATATTCAGGATTTCACTATCTTTTGGTTTGTAAAATCTTGTAGAGGGATTCATGTTCTAAAACCATCTTTTATCAAACCCTAGCTTAGATGTTTAATTTAAATTTAAATTTGGTAGGAATAGATTTAACAAGAATGTTTTGAATCAACTTTTGACTTAAGCCTAATTTTTATGCCAAGGCTTGGTCATGTTTTTAACACAACTAAACCTTATCCTAAAAATCATGCTTGGTTCCCTTTTATTTTCCCCTTTCCATTCCTTATGTTCTATCATGGTTTAATGTTTATATTTATAGGATCTTTTATCTTACCATGGTCCCCTTTGTTATATGCTTAGCCAAAAGTTTTAACCCTAAGGCCTTGTTCATATTTGTCAACATAAATGACACCTTAGTCTTAAAAATTTATCCTAAGTTCTTATATTAACCCACATCCTAATTTAAGCACATCACTTATTTGTAGATCCAATGGATCTTGCTTCATCATTAGGAAAGATCTAATGGATCATAGGAAGCCCAATAAACTTAAATCTTTTATGCTTCGAACCAAACCTGTAAGATCACTATGATCATGATCAAAGGTCTACACTTCATTAGGACCAATGATCAAATGGTTTCATATCATCATCAAGTTTAAATGGATACGTGTTTACCATACAAGCTTAAGCTAATCAGATGTAAGTATCTGGATCAAGATCAATGATCTATTGATACTCACATATAAATGATCCATCGAAATAAACATGGTATTAAAAATTCAAAAGCTTAGGGAACCCCAGGTGGCACTCTCACATTCAAGATTGATAACAAAGGATCCCCACATATAAAAATTTAGATTTAACCTAAGTTTTTATCCTAAGGTCCATTGCATTTATTTAAATGCAATAAACTTTAGGCTAAAAACTTAGGTTAAAATCATAACATTCAAAGGGACTTATTTTATTATGCTTATAAACATAGGCTTTTGGCTTAGTTTAATTTATATGACATGTTCCATAATTAACTTGATCTCGCTTATATTATAGGAACCAATGGTGTGCATTTGCTCAGATAATGATCAATGGTATGTGCTTGATCAAAGCCAAATAATCTAATGGATCGTATCAAATCCAAGATCTATAGACCCAAGGACTTCATGAGCTTAGAATTTATATTCTTACAACTGTCATTTGACATCCAAAAGGCTATCATTAATGTTCATGAGGTTGTCAACTTTAATCCCATCAACCCTATGATCCACTACCTTAAATTTGATGTTCTTGTGACTATCATTTGACATCTATGAGTCCATCATTAATGCCCTTGAGACCATCAATTTTAAGCTAGTCAATTATCTTGGTTAGACATAAGGATATCCTTTAAAATGTTGTTAAAATCATATGGCTACATTAAAAATCAATAATACCCCTCAGAAGATGTTCAAACACTTAAGATCTTTGAACATCAAATAATAAAATAAACTTTTGGCCTAAATATATGAAGACATAGCCTTAATCTAAGTCTATTTATTAAGGGTCCAATTACATTTGTTTAAATCCAATAAACCTTAGGCTAGAGACTTATATTAAGGTCCTTGTGACATAAAACTTAGCTTAAAATGTTTTGAACCTAAGGTTTAATCATGTTTATTGATACGATAGAACCCTAGGTTAAAACCTAACATTTGGACCACTTATTATTTGGGCCCCTTTAGGTAATATTAAAAGAACTTAGCATAAATATTTTAGCCTAAATTATATGTGGTGTTTATTAATTCAACATAAAATTTAGCCTAAAATATTTAGCCTAGGTCCCTTTTATATTCATTCCATAATCTTAGGCATAATTTTTTTAGGCTAAAGTTTATCTCGTGTTTCTTAACATGAAATAAACCTTAGCCTAAAGTATTTAGCCTAAGTCCCTTCCTACATCTTAACAATAATTAAAGTTCTCACACTTTTTAAAGATCAATGGCTCTCACTTCATCATGGAGATTGATCAAATAGAGCAAAAAGACCTGATGAATCTAAGGCATTTGATTCATCAGACTAATTTTGTATATCTATTTGGATTGCAATCAATGGTCTATGCTTGCTCATGAGAATCAATTGGATGGCATGTAGCTTTTAGAGACTATTAAATGATCCCCGAGGTCCTATGGGATTGAAACATGGAAATCACACATTTATTACATATAATACAAAGCCCAAAAGGCCCGTGAAGGTGCCAAATGGCACAACTATGGAGCCCAACATAAATCATGCAATGATTCTCAAACCTTGTGATCATGATCAATGGTCCACATTGATCTTTAAATAAGGATCTGATGGCATAAAGGAAAAGTTGGATTTTTAAACTAAAATGGCTAGTCCCTTAAGGTATTTATGAAAAATTCCATGAATGTTGTCAAATGGATGCCAGATGGGTGCCACACAAGCACAAAATTATAAAATTAAATATTTCATGTGCCTGAAAAGGCAAAGGTATAAAGGTTTGGGTCTCAATCAAATATAAGACATGAATGAGCCTAAATCTAAATTATCATCACCATTACAACTTCAAAAAATCCCTAGCATCCATAAAATCCCTAACTCAAACTTAGATTAGTCACATTCAAACTAAGAAGAGTTCAATTGCAATATGAGCAAAATTGAATTGACCTAGAAGCTACTTGTAATTCATTGGTAAGTAGTCACAACTTCCACAACCATGGAAGCTCATAGATATTAACAAAGAGGGAAAATAGAGCTATACTTGACCTCAGACAATTAGGAAATAATCTTTAAGGACAAATACCTAGATATTTTAGCTTTGAATAATGGGAATAAGAACTGGTCTAAACAATTTTGGACCATTGAGGAGATGAAAAATCTTATGAGGGAAGAATAGAAGAATACAACCATCCTATGGAGATATAATGACCTGGTCATTATCCAGATGACTAGCCTCCATTATTTTGTTGCCAAGCTTAAGGTATTACATTGCATCAATGTCCTTGATCCTCTTTTTTGTTGACTATAAAATTGAGAAATAATGGATAGTCCATGAGCATACATTCAAGAAAATAACATACATTTCCCATCTTGATTTGTAAGGATACTATAAACTATGTAATCCCCAGATAAACCTACCCACCATTAAAAAGTAGACTAAAAAGCATAATGTAAACATAATCCTTGCCCCATGGTTTCTCACTATAACTCAAGTAATATAGGATCCCACAGGCAAAATCCCAATTATCCAATTTAGGGATGGGATTAGGATAATTATGACCCTACTAAATAGGTTATGTAGAGCCCCCTCTACCACACATATTAACAAAGTATAGGTGCCCTATGTTTATTTCATGGTTGATAAGGGACTCACCCCCCCATTGGGTGAGATGATCAATATCCCTTTAAAGTCATAATTCATAGACATTAAGAATAAAATAAGTAAAAACTTTTACATGATTTCTTATCTACTTAATTCCTTATTAGCCACCACCAAGATTACAAAAAATAAGAATTTACCACCTGATGGGAGACCTAATGTCTCCCATCATTATCTAAATTTCACATATTCAAATATAGACACAACATACAGTTCACCTATGATTGTGTTTATCCAGCTTTAGTGGAGGCCATCATAGGGATTATAATGAGCAACATCAGTGCCATGGTTAAGAAATATGTGGATTTGATGAGGGATATCTAGTTCTACCCAAATTGCATAATGATAAGGATTGAAGGGACTTTGACATAATCCTACAAGTTACCTATCTTTACGCATACCAAGCTAGCAAAACAAAAAACTATGTACCAACTTCTTCATGGCATATATGGATTTTACAAGGAGAAAAGGAAAGGCCTCCTCCATCACTTTCCTTTGAAAATCAGCAAAACTGTATTACAAAATTGCAAACATGTGAATGTCATTGCCAGACACAAGGATTCATTCACCCTACAAAAGGATGAAATGAGTAAATAGAACCCTAATGAGAGGGTCACCAAGAATTTAAAGTCTAAAATAATAACCAAGGCATATGAACATTAGCCTAGTGTTCATAACCCACTCTACAGTAAGGCCTCTAGTTTCCTAGAGGTATTAGCCAGATTAAAGAGGCATAACATTAAGCTAGAGCTTAGGTTGGATAGGGACATGAAAAGACACCAAGAGATATATGTAAAATAGGGACCCTATAATGTCACTTATTGTTTGGGCCATCCTCAATTCCCCCTCTAGAACAACCACAAGTTATAATGCAACAACCTCAAACACAAGTTACATAAGGAGTTGGTGAAGAAAAACTAGAAGAGAGACCTAAGGAAGGATCATCTTTAGCCCCAACTAAAAGACTAGAGTATCATTTAGAATTCTTGGATATGGTTGCTATGGAACCTAATTAAATAGTAGAGGATGCATGGGTGCTTACTAAATCATATGGGTTACAGGATGAAGAATAACAAACTAAAGAACCCCAAGACAAGATAAGGAAGTAGAGCAAGATAGAGGGAAAGAAGTGGCTTTGGACCTGGTTCCAATAGCACCCCCACATCAAATGAAAGTAGAATTGGTATTGTTCTCAGTTGAGAGAAAGAAGCCCAAGTTGACCTTCACCCATCCCATGAGTGAGGTTAACTTATTTAGTGATTAATACCCCATTCATGGACCCATTATCCCTAAATGGTTAATTTATGGAAAGATGTAGAAGATTCACACTCTATCCCTCTCATGGCCTTAACCCAAACATTACACATTGATGTTCATGAGGAAGTCGATCCATGGATACTTTATTTGATGAAGGAGGGGGAAAAAACAAGAATATTTACCATAGTAGGATCAAGTGGCACATAAATGGACACTCTAAGAGATTTAAACAACACATAGATGGACACTCTTAAACCTTATAAGGTCACAAATTCATTAACTAGTGTACAATTAAATCTATAAATAGTAGGATTAGAGAGGGTGACAACCAAGAAGGCCATGGTTGGAGGTGATAAATTCACCTTTCAAAGAGTTGAGCCCTTTTTTGGTTAAACCCCCATTAGAGGTTGAAGATTGGTGAGCATATTATCTATGAGGAAGACATATAAATCTTAGTTGATACTCATTCAACTCAGATCAAATCAGGTATCAAGGGAATGAAGTAAAAGATACATAACTTAGAGAAATAAAAAGAGAACCTAGAGACACTAGTTGTCTTATCAGTCCCTGAGGGAATAATAAAAATGTTTAAGGCATATTTCTTTGACATGTTTGTCTCCTTAAAGTCAATGAGGCTGAGGTAGGATGTATTGACCCAATATAGTGAAATAGCCAAAGGATTGGTGGCCCAGTGGCAGGATGTAGAGGACAAAATAAGGGATCTTATCAATATATTAATTAAGTGAAATATTATTGGCTTCAAAACCATTAGCCTATCTCACTTGAATGAAATATTAGGGATAGTTATTAATATGATCCAAATTTTAAGTACTTGGTCAAAGAGCTTGGATAGACTCCTAAGGGATGATGAACAATTGATAACTAGAATCAAACAACTCCTTGGTACCATATTGGCTAACCCAACAAATTCCAACACCCTAAGCATCATTGATGATGAAGAATATAAGCACAGAGCCACTTTGGTGATGTAGGAAGTGAGGAGTAAAAGTTAAGGCCAATCTAGAAGTGATAATAGCTAAATCATGGGCTTGAACTTCACTGCTAAAGAAAAGATTTAAAAAGTTAGAAGCATCAAGGAATCCATGACAAGGAATGATAAGTACTTTAATGACTTGGCTCATCAAGAAGATGTTTGTCTCTTAAATCTAGCTATTGATTTGGATTTGGTTAGCGAGAAACATAAAAGAGCTATGGAGATTCTCTATGAGCATCAAAGGAGCCCTTCAACGTGAGGCCCACTAGTGAATTGATATTCTATTTTATGTAAAGCATTATAATATTTGAACATGGAATATTCTTTTGTAAAGGCATATGCTAGTTTTTTAGCATATTTACCTTTAGGTTAGTCAATTTTGTAAAGAGAAATGTATTCTAGAACTAAAAAGAAAGGCAACTATCCTTATCTTTATACATTTGTAATCTTATGACTGACTGATATATTGCCCGAGTCTTCTATAAAAGGTAGTATTACCATTATTAAGAAAGAGGTAGTTTTTGAGACAAAACTTGTATACTTATAAGCAATTAATATAAACAATATATACTTAAAAAAAATTCCAAGATTGTTTGTATCAATTTTTACATGGCTTCTCTCTTAATTGCTTGTTTTATGTCTTAAATTTGAATAGTTTTTAGGAATTTTGACTATGCATCTTTGATACAGGGTTGCTAATTTATGTTGAAGCTAGATTAGTTAAATGTTCTTAGACTTTGTTTCATTTTATTTTCTCTACATTAAGATGTGTAAATGTTATTTGAATACAATATTAAACCTTTAAATTAAAGTTAGTTCATACTTGTATTCTTTCATGTTCTTGTTAGATATTTGCCTAGTATATGGTGAGATTTTAGCATCTTCTACTTCACATTATATGTTGGTTTAATGCATGTTTAGTTGAAATCAAAACCTTATCATAATGTTTAAGACAAATTTAAGAAATCACATACTTTATTTCTACCCTACCCTTCCTTTTTCTTCTTTTTTCATCAAATCACTTTAGTTTAGATCTCATTGTAGATATTCATCTAGATTAGCCTTTAGTGTAAAATTTTGATCATAACTCACTAAGATCAGCATAGTTTCTTCAAAATTCACAAATATTAAGGACCATAGTGGCTCCTAACCACCAATCAATATAAATTTATAGAATAGTTCAACTTTATTTGCCTCTATTTCACCACAGGTAAATGGATTACCAAAACATGTTACTCATGCCATGAATTCCCAAAATTATAAAATGAGAAGTGTTTTTTAAACACTAAGAGCACCTATGATACACTTAGAGGCATCAAAAAATCCCTCTATGATATCCTAGATGGGATTTTGATTCCATATGACTCTACCACATTAGATGATCCTATGGTGCCATCTACCCTAGCTCAAGTGAGTTGGTTTAGATTATTAGGAGAGAATGTGAGGTGATTAAAGGCATGAAAATATGGGCTACATCCACCAACAGGGGTGGGAGCAAGAGAGGCATAGTTGTGGTAGCCCTTGACTCAATAAAGAGTAACACATTTATCTATTGTGATGTAACTAGGATAGGTACAGTCTCAGGGGGCCAACCAACAGGGATAGATAGCAAACTTGAGATCTCAGACATCCTCTTTATAGTGTAGTATTCAAAGGGGAATTTTTGAGGTATCTATGGGTATTATGATTAGGCCTCGAGATAGACATAATAGAGCCTAGCCTTAGAACTAGAGCGATTTAGTTTTGTACTTTTATATTAAAAACACATTATATATATAGAGATTTTCTATGCTGATAATTAGATGTTGATATTATCTATTTGTATTGTGGTTATGGTTGTGGATGCATGGATATATTTCTTTCTATCACATGTATTTTTCTTGTGTTGTATATGATATAGGAAATATATGTGTTATGTTTTCTTTTATAGCATTATATAGGACACATGATGGTTAAAAAGAAATAGACAAAAATGACTTAGTAAAATATAATTAATCAACAACAAATGTACTACACACTATTTCACATTTGGAAATGTGTAATAGCAAGAAATGACTAAGTATAAGAAACCAAAAGAATGATAATTAAGAGGTCAAAAAAATATTTTTAAACCATGAGAAAGAGTGGCACCAAAATAAAACAAGTAAAATCACACTAAATCACATTGGGAAGTATGAAAATAATGTAATAAAATGGAAAGCAGGTGAAATACTAATGGTATAAAAATAAATCAAGTCAATCAATAATACTAAATCTTGTTGGGAAGTATAAAAGAGAAACAAAATTGGCAAAATAGTCTTACATTAACCACATTAATTCAAGTTGGGAAGTATGAAAATCTTAAGAAAAGTGGTTAGATTCTTTCATGCAAACAAAAAATAATAATATAAAAGTGAAATATTAATGAAGTAAGCATAAAACATAATAAATAAAGATGTGAATCATGCCAATGACAAGTAACTCATAATCAATCACATCTTATCTCATATTTGACACATGTAATTTTGTTGTGACTTGAATATTGGAAAATTTTAAGAGAAGGCCAGGTCATATCCATGGTCTTACACTACAACTCATAAAGGGACCACTAATTAGGTGAAAATGAGAAAATTTGGTAAAAGGGGATGTTTGGAATGGTAATATGAAAAGTTGGTAATTTGTGAGGAAGGCCATGTCCTATCCATGGTCTTTCAATTCAATTCATAATTGGAATCCCTACAGAAGTGATTAGTGAATAGAACAATATTTCTCAAGGGGAAATATTAGGGTTATAGGGAGTGAAAAATGGAATGTAAAAATCATAACATAATCATCTTATGAGAATAACTTAAGAGACATGAGGCATACTAAGGACATGAAAAGACACTAAATGACTAGTGACCATCAATATACAGAGGATACATGCTTACTATAGAGACAAAGATGTGTAGGAAAATAAGTGTGTTATTAAGATCAACTCATGTAGGTAGTTTTGAACAAGAAAATTAAAATGGACCTACTTTCCCATAACATGGTCCCCATTCCTCATGACCCCTTCTAGAGTCATTTGTCTACTAAAAATATTGGGTACTGGCATGAGAAAGTAGGTAGCACTAAAATATTTTTTTACTCTCTTTTTCTAATCTACTGCCCTACCACACCCCAATGGGCCTCATCTCTATTTTGAAGCTAACTGTGGAGTTTGAGATTTAATTATAATAAGGATATTTGCTTAGAATCACATCTTTTAGTGTGATTTGACTTTTGAGAATTTTGAATGTTGCTTTTTAGATCATTGCCTTTTATTAAATGATTTGGATTTTCAATGTTTTTATGGATTTTTTAAGATTTATCCTTCATACAGACTTAGAATGACCAATCATGAGAGATAGATTGATACACATGAATGAGTTTTAGGCTTTGGCTAAATTAATCTAAGTAACCAAAGACAAGACTAACTAGAACACTTAGGCTTAACTATAAACTAGCATCTTATCTCAAGTCTCAACCATGTATATGCTTAGTTTGTGTAAGGGGATAAAAGGGGAAGAAAGGATATCCAAATTGGATTGGTAAAAAGAGATTATATTAAGATGAATTATTTTCTAACTGATCACTTGATAAAGAAGGAATGACTAAAGGGAGCAAGGTTTTTATAACCAAGTCATAATAACAATTATCCATGTTTATAGAGAGAAGATAGAAAACAATCAAGAAAAAGGATAAGGATAATATAAGAAATGAATTCATGAAGAAAATAAATCAATGATAAATAATAAATCCATAAGAGAACATAATGACATCATAAGTAATATAAATTGTGAAACTAAAGTTACCATATAAGAGAGATAAGAATTTGACACAATGTCAAATGATATAACAAATAAATAAAGATAAACTTGGATCACATGTCCAATCTAAGTGAAAATGTAAGAACACCATGCATGTGCTCATAAGTATTGATATATTTATCTAGACACATTATCCATAACATTTAATAAGTCTCTATGAATTTGAAAGCGAGTTGTAACCAAGGTCTCATCAATCATTAATTAAAGTTGGCAAAATACTTCACATCGAATCTCCTCAATAGATAAGGTAGGAATGATTGAAGGATCATGTTTATGAGGGATATCATGTAGGGGATGCTTAGGAGAATTCATGGGAATAGACTATATAAAAGATGAAGGGGTCACTGGTGGGGAAGGTGTCATAGGTAAAGGACTCACAGGTGGAAGAATAGTAGGTGAAGAAAGGACCACAGTGGGAGATGGAGCCATAGGAGGTAGAACCATGGGGAAGAAGGGGGAGCCTTCTTATGAGAATGACCTATAGGAGGAATGTTAGAAGATACAAGAATGGTTAGGAGGTGATCCTTGAGATGTTCTTAAAGGATATGGTAACAATCAGTGTGATGTGTGCCACATTAGTGCCAGAGATAATATACCTCTCCATACTTAAGAAGATACTCAGGTAATACTTTCAAAAGAGGTATAACCTTTTCTAAGGGTTGAGTACTAGTAGGATATAGAGTTTCAATATATTTTCATAGCTTATGATAATGCATGGATGAATGTTTATATGTGTCATGGAAGTAATAGATATGCTTGTGAGTAGATTTGGTATGTGTATTCACATGAGGAGGTGTAATAGAAGCTGAGGGAGCTTGGTATAGGGAAAAATCTCTAGTCTAGTGGGTGATAACTTTATGAATGTCATAATAAGGCTGATCAACCCATTTGATGGATGAAGGAGCTAGCTATGGTAAATAGATTAAACCATCACCAAGAGAAGGTGGGGATAGTGGAGAGATTGGATAAGGCTTTACTAAAGGAGTAATAGGATTGGAAGCATGAAGAGACACAAATAGAGCATGAGTGGGAACAAGATTTGAACTAGGCTCTATTGAGGGAGGAGTGGGGTCTATAAAAGGCTGGAAGATGGTTGCATGAATACAAGGATAATTAAGCTATATAGGTCATGGTACCTAGAAAAGTGATAGGGACCAATCATAGCATTATCAATAAGTATACTCCTATAAAGTTCTTCAAAAACTAGAGGTGTTTGCACCATCTCTACCATATGATAAAAAGGAAAAATACTAAAATTAGGAATGATATATGATGGAATATGGGAAGATATACTCAAATATTAAAGCAAAGAGGAATGATAACAAATAATATCATCATCTCAGGTTTGAACTAGACCTCCTAAGAATGGATCATCTAATATATAACCATCATCTTAATCATGTGTATGAAGATCAATGATGTAGGTAGTGATGACCTTATCATTTGATGTGGTGTGATGAATGGAATGCCAAGTCTTAGTTAAGATAATGGGTATGTCATCATAAGGTGGTTGATGATAATGAGGTTGTAAAGAAGTAGGAAGTTGAGAGATGAGATGAGCTAAGAGATTGGAAGTTTTAATCTTAAGACTGATCTCATCTGGCTCATAATCATCAAAATCTAAGAGGTTGGGGGGAAATTCCCAATGATTTTGGGATGACCATTATAACCTCGAGTATAATTGACTAACAAATTAAATCATTAAGACTCATGAAATGGGATCCCTGGTAAGGGTTCAAGGGTAGGAATCTTGAATACACCATGATCTTGGAATTGTTTAAAATTCCAAGGGTTAGTGTAACCCTAAATCCTATAAATGGATCAACTATGAGGAAATTTGATGCATTGGCAAGTGAAAAAGGCAATTTCTCTCATACAATGATTTCATGGCCTACCAAGAAAAAATTTATAAGATGGAGTAAAGTTAAATATCATCACCTTCACATAAACAGAGACAGGTGGGATGGTAATGGGAAGCCACACACAACTTAAAGGAGGAATTTACCTTCAGTCATAGCCTTGACATGTGTTGCATGAGGATTTAAGATTTAATTTGGAATATCAAAGGGTTTTTATAAAATTGAGATAGGCAACACAAGTATTGGAACCCTTGTCAATCAAGGCACACTTGACTTGGATATCGCCAATTTGAATAGTGGTGAATAGAGGAGGATCATCCACGTGAAGTAAAATCTCATCAAGAATCATAGAATAAATGTGTATTTTGAGGGAAAGAGAAGTGTCCATTATTTCATCAACATGTATGGACATCTCTTCACACTATTTTAAAATGATATCTTCTAATCTAGATAAGTTGCTTCACATCCTACTAGGGAAGGATGAGAGATGTTTATTTTGAACAAAAGTTGCATAAGACAATTATGATGATGTGGAGAGGTCCTCATAAGTTTGATAAATGGGATATGGAATGGGAGATTGATGAGTTATATGATAGGATCTCACTCATCATAACACATAAAAAGATTATTGTAAAAAGGTGCATAGTGTTGAAGGAGGTCCTCAAAAGGAGGATCTAAAGTACATGTGAATTTATGTTGATAAGAGGCAAAAGGTTTAATATTACGAAAAGTTTATATATTATGTGTTGACCATTTTTTGCCCAATAGGCCAAAAATCGGTCCCCTTCTGCCCCTGCTATTCTAGGCCATTTCATTTTTCAATTTTGCATGAATTTGTTCATTTCTACAGACTCTACAAGTTAGTCCTTTGGTGCATGAAGGATTAGTTCAAAGAGTTCTAGGCTTTACAAGGCTTCTTCAGGCTCTGGTCTGAAGAAAATCATGAAGAAGGTCTGCATCATTGAACCATTAAACCCAATTTAATGCCTTGGTTCAATGCCTGGTTCAATCGCTTGGTTCAATCGGCCTTGGTTCAATGCCTGGGTCCAATCGGCAAAGTTCAAGGCCTTGGTTCAGCAGTTAAAGTTCAACGCATTTTGGTTCATCAATGCATAGCTTTGAACTATTGAATCGGTTCAAAGGGTGGTTCAATGGTGTTGGTCTAACACTGCAGCTTCCAGTTCAATCACACGGTTCAATGCCAAAGTTTAACATGCTCAGTGCGCTTAGTTTAACCATTGAACCAATTCAATGGATTGGTTCAATCATTTGGTTAATGCTTAAGTTCAACAAAATGGTTCAATTCCAAACTTCAACAGGCTCGATGCACAATGGTTGAACCGTTGAACTGATTAAACTATTAAACCAATTTCGGTCAATGGGTTAGTTTAATAACTTGGTTCAAGGGTGTGCCCTATAGCCAGAGGGTAGTGATGGCTTCAAAAGCCCTTACATAGGGTAGTTCAAGATCTGAAAGCCCTTACAGAGGGTAGAGAGTTTCAAAGAGCCTGAAGAAAAGGAAAAAGAGCGGCCAATTCCTGCAAACTTTTGTCCAAAGGAAAAAAGCCCAAAACAAAAGCCCACGAAGAAAAAAAGCCACAGAAGAGACCTGATGACTTTTGCTAAGGATGATGACATCTTGAAAGCCATCAAATTTAAGCATACAGACTAGCCATTGGGTGATGCCCACATGAACGTCAAATTTAACCTAGTGAAATAGTCATTTGCTTTTGAGTTAAAAGAGTGCAAAATCATGGAAATAGCCCAAGGAACTCAGTGACCCACCAAAAGATCTCCCCTAAAGGCTGAAAGAGTAGGAAGAAGACAAAGGGGAGAAATGACAAAGCATTCAAGTGGCAAAGGGAAGGTTAGTTATTATAGATGAGTAGCGCGACCTATTTTTCTCCAAGTTGGCATTGATGAGGGGACAAACTACAGTCTATTTATAGGAAAGAGGTGTGTCCATGTTCTTGAATTAATGTTTAAACACCAAAGTCAATTTTAGAAATTATATAACATGGTTCTAGTAGGCATTTTTTGAAGAATGACATCAGTAACAGTGTTTTCCTCTTCCCAAGGTTCAGGACGCACATGGGCCACTTGCAAAAATGAGTGCCAAAATCTTTCCCAGGAAGCACTAAATTGTTCTTCCTCTTTCTATAAATTGTAAACTTCTCATTCGAGAAAATAATTGACTCTCAGCCTTAAGGCAAAACTCTACCCAAAAATATCTCAGGGCTTGTAAGACAGAGCTACCAGAAATTTACCTTAAATCAAAACACAGCATTTTTACCTCCATTCTGAGTTTTGCATCTTTAGTATGTGTCTATGCCTTGATTCTATGTTAAGACATTTTCTTAATGCTATTGCAAAATGATTTTATTACATTTGGTGCATTTTCTAAGTTTTCTTTTACAGGTCTGTCAAAAGTGTCCCTAAAGGAGTATAAGTGAAGTGGATAGGTTGTTGCAGTGTGTCTTAGAATTCCTCTAGTAGTTATTTCCTCCTTGTATCTCCACGGACCCCTGACCCACTAATGCAGAAGGTTCTCTCATGTCAGATGAAGTGTATGGGAGTTGTTTCTCAGTGGAAAGTGTATGTTTGGGCCTGAGTGGGTCACACTTTTTTGGTGTATCACCTTTTACTTTTTAGGCTTAGGTTCTATTTTTAGCATCTCTCTCTCCCTTTTCATCCCCCCCCCAATTTTTTACATTTTTTTTGTTAGCAATAGGAGAAACTAGGGCCTAAAAGATACATCAAAGGGAGCTAGCCCTCATCTAGAGACTCTCCCCTCCAACTTCGCCAGTCCCACAGGTGAGAGGGGAGTTTCCATTGTTGTGTGAAGAAGGCAAGAGTTAGGCCTCCTAAAAAGGGTGTAATCTTTTACATCAATAGTTTCTATCACACCTGGTGGGACCAACTATGTCAAGTTGTGTCCAAAGAGTTGAAGAATTTTTGGTGTGTTCTTCAACCAACCAGCCTTTAGAGGCTTTTTCATCAACACTAATGGTGACTCCAAGTTGAATCAGCTAGTTAAGCAGCCTTGGTGCCATTAAGAAATCACTTTTGTATGTATAATCCCTCTACACAAAATCATGGACCTTATTGTCCTTCTTATAATTTTTATCAAGCTTAGCCTTTTATGGCATCTCCCCAAGCAGCCCTCCTAGTTGCCCTTCAACCAAAAGGGCAAATTCCAATTCTAAGATCTTTGGCCATGATGGCAACCTCCTAGCCTGGGGGGAAATAGTGGAATCATGGAACAAGAAAGAGGAGAAGAAAGGATTTGCTCAAAACCTTAAAAAAGATAAAGCTACTCCTACCCATGATTCCTATGATCTCCAAGAAAGGCTCTTCCAAGAGGATCTAGCCAGGAGAATTACAGAGTTGGAATCCAAAGAGAGATTCCTCAACCAGTGTGTGATGGATGGTTCAGACCCAATGGTGCATTCAATGTTTGAACACACCCCATCTACACACTTCCAAGATAACTATCAGGCCACACCTCATATTGACAAAGTGTTGCCTAAGCGGTGGGAGGAGAATCATTCGATTCTAGCTCAAGGACTGCCTCCTCTTCCACATGGTTTTCCCACTTCACCCCTTCTCAAGGAGGAACCTATTCTTCAGGAGGTGAGTGAGGAGTAGAAGATCTAAGTTGAATTTTCCCAAGAGGCTATCATGAAAGATAACAAAGAAGGAATCATCATCGATGCTCCTTTTGAAGACACCATCGGCAATGGGGAAGATGCAGGTCTTGCATATATGTAGATGTTCCAACAATACGAGGAGGAACAAAAGCATGGTGAGCTCTCTCCCCCCTTGTTTGATGAACTTCTTTGTTACTTTGATGAGGAGGATGACTACGCTGAAGAGCCTGAGTTAGAGGAGGAAAAGGAGAGGTCTATCTTCCTGGAGGAATGCCTTGAAGAAGAAAGCTTCGAATAAAGAGGCAATGTTTTGTGGGATGAGCAATAATTTTGTGAGTCCATTTTAGACATCATCACAGTCACCCTTCTTTAAGAAGGCCAAAAAGAAGCAGAGGATGAGTCTGACAGAGTCTACAATGAGGCAGAAGGAAATGATTCAAATCATGATGCATTGTAGAGGGAATGTGCATATCAAAGGGCTAACGGTGATGAGCTAGCAACCATTGATTTCTAGGTGAAGAGCACCAGTATGAAGGACTAGCATTCACCAAGATTCTAGGAACAAGCAGAGTACACATACATTGGAATCATGTTGGAACCTGATCCACTCAGATACGAGCCAATCAAGGTGATAGGCAAGAGGAGCAGGTCACCAAATCTCCTTTTCTTTTAGCCACTTGTCTGGCACCATAAGTCATCTTGCTAGGAAGGGGACTTAAGAAATTTTCCCTTTGATCCAGGAGGGAGGCTAATTTTCTTGGTTAGCTATATATAGTAGTTTGCTTTCAGTTTCCTTTCCTGTTTTCCCTAAGTGCAGTTTGCACAGGTAGTGTTTTTTAGCCTTGTGTGTTTCCCTTTATGTGTGGGGTAAAAAAGCTTCATGTTTTGTTGCTTGTATCTTTTGGAGCAGGTGATAACACTCTTTCATAGATGCATCTGACTCCATGCCCAATGGACTGCAAGGCAACTATTTTTTAGGCATAGCAGGCATGCTTCCCCTAGGAGTCACCAATTTGTTGACAATTTTTTTCCCAACAAGACAAAACTCAGTCCCCTTTAGTCCCTGCTATTCTAGGCTATTTCATTTTTCAATTTTGCATGAATCTATTCATTTCTACAAACTCTACAAGTTTTAGATTTCTACAGACTCTCCAAGTTAGTCCTTTGGTTCATGAAGGATCAGTTCAGAGAGTTATGGGTTTTACAAGGCTTCTTCGGGCTCTGGTCTGAATAAAATCATGAAGAAGGTTGGCATTGTTGAACCATTGAACCCGATTCAATGCCTTGGTTCAATGCCTGGTTTAATCACTTGGTTCAATCAGCCTTGGTCCAATCACCAAAGTTCAAGTCCTTGGTTCAGCGATTAAAGTTTAACACATTTTGGTTCATCAGCATGCAGCTTTGAACTGTTGAACCAGTTCAAAGGGTGGTTCAATGGTGTTGGTTCAACACTACGGCTTCCAGTTTAATCAGATGGTTCAATGCCAAAGTTTAATGGTCTCAGTGTGCTTCATTGAACCATTGAACCAATTCAATGGATTGGTTTAATCATTTGGTTCAATGCTTAAGTTTAATGATGTGGTTCAATGCCAAAGTTTAATGGGCTCGACGCGCAGTGGTTGAACCGTTGAACCGATTGAACCGTTGAACCAATTTTGGTCAATGGGTTGGTTCAAGGATGTGCCCTATAGTCGAAGGGAAGTGATGGGTTCAAAAGCCCTTGCAGAGGGTAGTTCAAGATTTGAAAGCCCTTGCAGAGGGTACAGAGTTTCAAAGAGCCTGAAGAAAAGGAAAAAGAGTGGCCAATTCTTGTAGACTTTTGTCTGTGGGAAAAAAGCCCAAAACAAAAGCCCACAAATCAAAAAAGCCAAAGAAGAGAACTGATGACTTTTGCTGAGGACGATGACGTCCTGAAAGCTGTCAAATTTAAGTAGATAGACTAGCCATTGGGTGACGATGGTGTGAACGTCAAATTTAACACAGTGAAATAGCCATTTGCTTTTGAGTTAAAAGAGTGCCAAATCATGGAAATAACCCAAGGAACTCAATGACCCACCAGAAGATCACCCCTGAGGGCTGAAAGAGTAGGAAGAAGATAAAGGGTAGAAATGACAAAGCATTCAACTGGCGAATGGAAGGTGAGTTATTGCAGATGAGCGGCGCGACCTATTTTTCTCCAAGTTGGCATTGATGAGGGGAAAAACTATAGTCTATTTACAGGAAAGAGGTGTAGCCATTTTCTTGCATTAATGTGTGAATTCCAAAGTTAATTTTGGTGATTGTACAACATGGTTCTAATAGGCCTTTTTTGAAGAATGACATCAATAATAGTGTTTTCCTCTTCCCAAGGTTTAGGATGCACATGGGCCACTTGCAGAAATGAGCACCAAAATCTTTCCCAAGAAGCGTCAAGTTGCTCTTCCTCTTTATATAAATTGTAAACTTCTCATTTGAGAAAAGAATTGACTCTCGGCCTTAAGGCAAAACTCTGCCCAAAAATCTCTCGGGGCTTGTAAGGCAGAGCTACCAGAAATTTACCTTGAATCGAAACACAATATTTTTACCTCTGTTTTGAGTTTTGCATCTTTAGTATGTTTTTATGCCTTCATTCTTTGTTAAGCCATTTTCTTAATGCTTTTGCAGAATGATTTCAGTACGTTTGGTGCATTTTTTGAGTTTCCTTTTATAGGTCTATCAGAAGTGTCCCTAGAGGAGTATAGGTGAAGTGGATAGGCTAGTACAGTGTGTCTTAGAATGCCTCTATTAGTTATTTCCTCCTTGTATCTCCACGAACCCCTAACCCACTGATGAAAAAGGTTCTCTCATGTCAGATGAAGTGTATGGGAGCTATTTCTCGGTGGAAAGTGTATGTTCAGGCCTGAGTGGGTCACACTTTTCTGGTGTATCACCTTTTACTTTTTAGGCTTAGGTTCTATTTTTAGCATCTCTCTCTCCCTTTTCATCCCCCCCCCCAACTTTTTTACATTTTTTTTGTTAGCAATAGGAGAAACTAGGGCCTAAAAGATACATCAAAGGGAGCTAGCCCTCATCTAGAGACTCTCCCTTCCAGCTTCGCCGGTCCCACAGGTGAGAGGGGAGTTTCCATTTTTGCGTCAAGAAGGTATGAGCTATGCCCCCTACCAAGGGTGAAATCTTCTGCATCAACATTATGGTGATAAGATGGAGTAGTGAATGTAAGTGTGGTTTGAGATATATTATAAGAGGTATTCATATAAGTTTGAGTGTCATTGGTATTAGGTAAATAAGATGGATGGATGGTATAAATAGTATGGGAAGTGTTATCCAAGGGAGGTGTTGGAATTGGTTCATCAAAATATATAAGGTTATCTTTCCCAACTCATTTAGGGGGGTTGGAGAATAATCTTGGATAACACGGAATGTGTGTGATAATGGAGTAGTGTAGATGGGTTGAGAATCAACGAATACAATCGGCCTTCACATGTTAGTCATATTAACCACATTCTCTTCAAGTCTTGGATCAAGAAGACTATCAAAATTATTAGTAGAAAGGGTGGGCTTGTCTTGGGTATCTTGGTGATTTACAAGAGGATCTTTATAGATGGATAAATAAGCATTAGCTTGATTCAAAGCTTGAGATTTAGTATGTGTTTCATGGGCATTGAAAGCAATTTTTTAGGCTTGTTAGCATTAATGAATGATAGAATCATGGTCAAAATTGGGACCAAGAAGGAAATCCATAGCCAAATTATGAAGCTACCTACATGTCTCATTAGTTAGACCCCAACTAGCATGAACTAATAAAAATTTATAGGGATCATACCAAGATTTCATAGGATGAGTGGGATCAAGTTCTCTTGGGAGAGGCCTTGGTAGACATTTTAGTAATTATACTATGGATAAATTTTTGTAAATATTTATCTTATTAGTTAAAGATAAATTAGGATTGGTTATGTGGTTTGGAGTGGAAGCTTGTTTCAGAGATTGGTTAGGAATAATAGCTTGAATAGTGTGAATGGTATCATAAGAGTCCATGACACCATCATTGATAGCCTGATGATTCTTGTTCTTAATCAACATGCGAGTACCCATAGAAGGTTAAGATGGCTCGAATTGATGCATAAAAAAATCTTGGCATTTAGTTTGGTCAATAGCTTCCTCTAAAGTACATGGAGAGAGAGTCTAAACCTGATATTGTAACTTGGAAAAAAGAGCATTGGTAAAGAGATGGAAAAGGTTGTCATCTACCATATTATGTTCACATTTTTTAGACAAGGTATTCCATTGTTTAATGAAAGCTTGTGTAGTTTTAGTCTCAAGTTTCTTAGAATTTATAAAATGGGCCAAGGTATTCTCAGGAAGATCACTAGTTTGAAACTCTTGGAATAAAGCATTTCATAAGTCTTCTAAACTAGTAATATAATGAGTTTCAAGTTGGTTATAACAATGTAAAGCATCACCCATGAGAGTTTTGGCTAATATATTGATATCATCAAAGGTATTTAATTTAATCGAATCTTTACATAGATTTCCATTTTTTTAAATGAAGAGTAGGATTAGTTGACCCATTGTAAGAAATGGTATGGGTTATACCTCCTATATCAATATCAGCAATTTGAGATGTAAGGGGATAATTTTAAACATGCTTGAAAGTCTTATTGACAAGAGGAGGTTGAGGAATAAGATTACCATGGGAATATCTAAGAAGAGGTGTGGGAAAATTTTATTTATGTGTGCCCCATACCATCTATTGGGGGTGGGTTTGAACATGGATAAGGTGATTTTGCATTTTCATCATTTAATTCACAATGTTAGATTGAAAAGCATTCATTTGATTAAGAGTTTATAATAAGAGTTAATGGGTTTGAGTTACATTTTTGGCATTATTTTAAGCATTAGAAATGGTAGTAGTGAAATGGGTACCACTATGAGTGTTAGTAGGAGCTTGAGAAGAGATGTTAGTAAATGAGGCACTAGTGGCATAATTTACTTGTGTGGAAAAATATGGAATATTAAAGGGATGATAAGAAGCAACACTATATGCATGGTTACCATGGGTAGAAAATGATGCACTAGTGGAATAATTGAGAGGAATGGGTCTTGGAAGAGGCCCACTAGATGTAGAACCAAACATGTTAGTAGAGATACTAATTATGGAGGTAGAGGAAGTCAAATAAAAAGAAGTCATGGTATAATAAGGGGTCAAAATATATGGAGAAGGATAAGAAGTAAAGAAGATAATATCCCTAAATTCATGTGAGAACATGGGAGAATGTGAATGAAGCTCTTCAACTTGACCACTTATCATGAGTTGGTAAATAGTAGAAGGATCTTTTATTTGATGTTGAGGAAACTCAAAGATGAAGAAGAGCATTTCAAGTGTATAATCTAATTTTGGTTGATATTCAAGTGAGAAGAGAGGATTTCAAATTAAATAAGAATGAGGAGGGGTCCCATAGTTTATTGTGTGAGTGGTTATATTAATATTGATTTCATCTAGGATAGAAGCCACATGATACTTATGGGAGAACCAATTAAGGTTGGTAAGACTCATCATATATATTTAATTCAACTTAGTTTTGTCTTCAAATAGGAAGTCCATGATGAAGGAGGGAGATTAATAAAGGCAAAGGTGATGAAAAATCAAGAAACTAGAAAGGAATAGATAAGAGTACAGAGTCGATTAGGTTAACCTAGTACTAAAAATTGAGTCTATAAACTAGATGAATAAGAATATAGAGTCGATAAGGTTGACCTAGTACTGTAACTTGAGATAGAAAATAGCTTTATAAGGATACAAATTTGATAGGGTCAACTAAGTATGATATTTTAAGAGGAAAAAAATAATATTGGGTCAACTAAGTCAACTTAGTATTATAAGCAAGGGAACATACTATCTGTAAGATACCATGTTGAATAAAATGATAGTGTACTAAAAATAGGAAACAAATTACAATGTAATTAAAAGCAAGAAATAGAAGGAAATACATAATCAATTAGGTCAATAAGAATGATCCAATTGAGGCATACGTCACAAAACCTTACACCAATGCAATTTTTTCTAATACAACATATAATGAGCAAAGAGCAAACAATCAATTTGAAAATTAAATGATAACTAAGTGGTCATCCTAAATGTTGTTAGATTATAAGAGTGTTATTTTAAGTGTGATGGGGAAGTTGGCTGAAAGGAAGGAACTAGAAAGCAATTTTATAGGCTTGTTGGCATTGATGAATGATAGAACCATGGTCAAAATTGGGACCAAGAAGGAAATATATAGATAAATTATGAAGCTACCTACATGTCTCATGAGAATGACCCAAATTAGCATGAAACCAACAAAAATTATAGGGATCATACCAAGATTTCATAGGATGAGTGGGATCAAGTTCTCTTGAGAGAGGCCTTGGTAGAAATTTTAGTAATTATACTATAGATAAAGGTTTTTAAATATTGATGCTATTAGTTTAAGATAAATGAGGATTGGTGATGTGGCTAGGAGTGGAAGCTTATTCCAAAAATTGGTTAGGAAAAATAGCTTGAAGTTTGGGATGACACCATCATTGGTAGCATGATGATTATTTTTCTTAAGTAACATGAGAGTACCCATAGAAGGTTGGGATGGCTCAAATTGATGCATAAGGAAATCTTGGCATTTAGTTTGGTCAATAGCCTCCTCTAAAGTACATGGATAGAGAACCTGAACCTGATATTTCAACTTGGGAAAAAGAGCATTGGTAAAGAGATGTAAAAGGTTCTTATATGCCATATTATGTTCACATTTGTTAGACAAGGTCTTCCATAGTTTAATGAAATATTATGTAGTTTTAGTCTCAAGTTGCTTAAAATTTATAAAATGGGCCAAGGTATTCTCAGGAAGATCATTAGTTTGAAACTCTTGGACTAAAGCATTTCCTAAGTCTTCCAAACTAGTAATAGAATGATTTTTAAGTTGGTTATAACAATCTAAAGCATCACCTTTGAGATTTTTGGCTAATATCTTGGTATCATCAAAGGCGTTTAATTTGACCTAATCTTTACATAGATTTTCAAATGTTTTTAAATGAAGAGTAGGATTAGTTGACCCATTGTAAGAAATGGTATGGGTTATACCTCCTATATCAATATTATCAATTTGAGATGTAAGGAGATAATTTTAAACATGCTTTATTGTCTTATTGACAAGAGAAGGTTGAGGGATATGATTACCATGGGAATATTGAAGAGGAGGTGTGGTAAAAATTTCATTATGTGTGCCCCATGGCATCTATTGGGGGTGGGTTTTAACATGGATAAGGTGATTTTGCATTTGCATCATTTGATTTGTATTGTTAGCTTGAAAATAATTCATTTGATTAAGAGTTTGTAATAAGATTTAATGGGTTTGAGTTGCATTGTTGGAATTATTTGAAGCATTATAACTGGTAGTAGTGGCTTGGGTACCACTATGAGTGTTAGTAGGAGATGTTAGTAAATGAGGCACTAGTGGCATAATTTACTTGTGTGGTAAAATATAGACTAATAAAGGGATGAGAATAAGAAACACTAGATGCATGGTTACCATGGGTATAAAATGATGCACTAGTGGAATAATTGAGAGGAATGGGTCTTGAAAGAGGCCCACTAGATGTAGAAATAGACATGTTAGTAGAGATATTAGGCATGGAGGTAGAGGAAGTCAAAGAAGAAGTCATCATATAATAAGACATCAAAATAGATGGAAGAGGCTAAGAATCAAATAATATAGTATCCCTAAATTCATGTGAGAACATGGGAGAAGGTGAATGAGGCTCTTTAACTTGACCACTTATCATGAGTTGGTAAATAGTAGAAGGATCCTTTCCTCGATGTTGAGGAAACTCAGATATGAAGAAGAGAATTTTAGGTATATACTCTAATTTATGTTGATATTCAAGTGAGAATAGAGGATTTCAAAGCAAAAAATAATGAGGGGTCCCATAGTTTTTTTTGCGAGTGTTTATATGAACATTGATTTCATCTAGGATAGGAGCCATAAGTTGCTTATGTAAGAACATATTAGGGTTGGTAAGACTCATCATATCCATTAAATTTAACTTAATGTAGTATTCAAATAGGAATTTCATTATTAAGGAGGGAGATTAAGAAAGGAAAAGGTGATGAAAAAGCAAGAAACAAGGAACAGATAAGAGTACAGAGTCGATTAGGTCAACCTAGTACTGAAAATAAGGTTTAAAATTAGATAAATAAGAACACAAATGTGATAGGGTCAACCTATTACTATAACTTGAGATATAAAATATCTTGATAAGGATATATATTTGATAGGGTCAACTAATTACTGTATACTAAGAGGCAAAAAATAATATTGGGTTGACCAGGTTAACTCAATACTACAAGTAGGGGAATAGATAGTCTATAAGAGACTATGTTGAATAGAATGATAGTGTACTAAAAATATGGGAAAAAGTTGCATTGTACTTAAAATCAAGAAATGGAAGGAAATATATAATCAATTGGGTCAATGAGAATGATCCAATTGAGGCATACATCATAAAACCTTACACCAATGCAAGTTTTTTAAATACAACATATAATGAGCAAAGAGCAAGTAGTCAACTTGAAAATTAAATGCTAAGTGGTCATCTTGAATGTTGTTCGATTATTAGAGTGTTATTTTAAGTGTGATAGGGAAATTGGTAAAAATTAGGGAACTAGAAAGCAATCTATGGATGGTTTTGGGATGTTTGAGCTGAAAGGGATCTGTGTTGACAATGGTACTAACTTGGTATTGGGGCCTACCTCCTCACTTCACAATATTGAACCAATAAGGGTGTTGAGTGATTTTCCAATATATACTATTAATGGGATGTTTATACTTGGCTAAAAAACCAAATCAGCCTTCTCCCTTGGTGATCAAATCCACGTAGGTAGGCCTTGGGTAGATAATTGTTTAAATGCATTTTTGAAATTATGTGATTTCGTAGTGTGTGAAAGAAAGATAAAAATAGTGAAACTAAATGGTATATTGAGAAACCACATAATTAGACTATGTGATCTACTATAACCATTCAAATAATTGAAAGTGAAAGTGTGAATTAATTACTAGAATATAGATGTTAATTCTTAATTTAAAACATAGTAGAGTGTCAGTTCAGATGATAGTGAATGCAAACATTATAAAATAGAGTTGACAATGTCTCTATTGTATTGTAGAAGTAAGGGTCTTTAATAACTATGTTGATAGGGTCAACTTAGTCTTTTAGATAGAATATAGAACTAGGTTAACCAAGTCAACCTAGTTTATTGTATGAGGGTGGTTTTAAACACTAAAAACTATGTAAAACAAAATTGTAAGGAATAATTGAAATGAAAGAGAAAGAGAGAAATGAACCTTGGTGGGTTGGAAGATGTTGAGGAATGTGAGATTGATGTTTAAGTGCCTTAATTGTTTTTTTAAAATTCTACCAACTGTGCTGACTAGGTCAACTTAGTTTTGTAATTCCTTATTTGTTAAAACCTGTCAAGATGACTATACTAGCCTAGTTGACCTAGTATGTTTTCTATAAGCTGTCTAGAATACTATATCAACCTGATCAACCTAGTATGTTTTTTGAAAGCCTATAATATGACTATACTATGGTTTTTATAACTCTATAAGAGTACTATGTCAACCTATTTGATCCAATAACGTGTATCTGATGAAGACCTACACAAAAAAATAGAGTCATTTTTTATGTCACTATGTGTTAAACCTACACATAGAATTTAGAAACTATATTGACCCTATTGACCTAGTATCATAAATATATAATAAATAATAAATTAAATGATAAAAAATGAAAAAAATGAAAGAAAACTTACAAGGTTTAGATTCACATCAAATTCAGCAGAATGTATGCAATCAAAAATGCATCATATATATAAATCAATCCTAACTCACAGAAGATAGATCCTACTTACACTTTCAATCAAAGATACACTTGATAATCAAGAACATGACCAATATGTGAATGTGTTAGACCTAATTAAGGGATATCTTATCACAAAAATAATAATTTGGAGGGTTTTAAAGCCTCCTATCAAGCACAATCATTCAATAACCCTATATAAGCCCTATGTTTTCATATTCACTAAACTAATAACAAGTAAAGTCAAGCCTAATCTAGTGCTCACCAAAGCTTGTGGCACAAAGTGGGGGTAATAAAAAACAAAATTAAACATGCATAAGAGACATATATTCAAATTAATGTATACAAAATCTTAATTCATAGAAGATAAGTACAAATGCATATCTATCTACTCTTACAAAGGAGGAACAAATTTAGGAATACTTACCTTTGAAGACAAACTTGTCGAGCCTCAATATCTCCCTTGGCCAAGGTGCTTCACAAGTGGTTGTTTTGGTATGTAAGTATGATAAGCATAAGTCATCTCTAAGCTACACAACCTATCAATTCATCCAAAATACCTCTCTACAAGAAGAGATTCATATCTCCAAAGAAATTATGAAACCCTAAGCTTGCTCCTTAAGTAGAATGGTGGACAAGTAGATGTGTAATAGCTCTTAATTTTCTTATCTTATCTAAATAATGGTGAAATGATATTTTATATATAGGTAAATTTAACCCTAAACCCTTTTGAAATTTTTGACCAATAGGGTTGACCCAATCGACCTAATATCATTATTGATAAAAACTCATTGGGTCATGGGCTAGGTCAGGCAAGAGCTGACCTAGACCCTAAATGAGTTTCACCAATAAGAGTAAAAGGTTGACCTAGTATTGGAAGTTGTTGAAAAGATATTTAGGTTAACAAAAGGGGGATGGAAGGTGGGAAATAACTAGAGGAATATACAAGAGAGAGAAATAAGCTTATGGAAATGGTTTTTAGGAGATAAGTGTGTAAATAACAAGTGGCAAAAGGGAAGACAATCCTACAAATCACCAATGGTCTACCCACCCCTATTTTGGTGTACCACTTAGGGCACTCACTAAAATAAATTGAGACTTTATGGGTTACTACAAGATAGAGAGAGTTATAAATTGATAAAAGTTTGAAAATATTATGTTTATATAGTCTCTATATAAAAACCTATAGTTAAAATGTATATGAATGTTAAAATATAAAATTATATTCATGTAAAATATTATACCTATGCTCATTCATATTTCACCTTTAATCCATATCAATGTTTTTATGTCTATCATGTATCCAAAACAATCTGATATCTAAATCAACTAAATCTCTAAATTATGTAAAACTTGTGCTATATTCCAGTTTTAAGCTCATGAATGCTTATGTCTCTAATTAAATCCCACTATAATGTCCCATTTTGAGTTGAGTTATGTATCCTATAAGTCACTCATATCAAAATAATAATAAACTATACTATGTTATGTATAAAGATAACATCATGTAATATCATTTGACCATGTGAAAAGTATGTCATCATAGTAATTTATGTAGCAATCAAGGGATGTATGTAATTTATGGAATGCATAGCATGTAAATGTCATTTATAGATAAATGTATCAATTAAATATGTAGTATAAGTGTCTTTTAATAATACTACATAGTAATAATACATTATATGAATAATGGTACACATAAATGTCAATAAACTCAACAAGTGTTTTTTGTCACATGTAGGTTAAAAGGGTCACATTCAAGGGACATGAGATGTCACAAAAAACATAGTGAAAGGACACATGTAGAATGTGTTGTAGTTAAATTTATGAGGGGAATACCCCTCTCAAAAGTAGAGGAGATTCACAATTCCTATGATTATGTATCCAATTGTTAGCGAATTAGTGTCACTTCGCATTGGGTGAGTCACAAACCAAGAAATACCAAAAGTGCCAATTTTCCACCAATATGATGATAAAAAAATGTCACAAAAAAGGGGAATTAATAGATGTATCATCAATAAATACCAAGGGCCACATATAAATCTATCATGTAAAAGATAACAACATCAATGGACTATAGAATAAGGGATTAGTCTACATAATCCATATGTATCAATGTCATATCACAATAAAATGGAATATCATGTATTAATATCTAAGAAGAGTAAGCAATAAGGAATGTGTAAGTAATTAAGTGACTCCACATGGTATAAGGTTTGTATAAATATATAAACTATAATAGTGAAACCTCTAAAATAAGATGCCCCCAATATAACCACTAGGTAGATAGAAAACCAACATGTGTGTGTGTGTGTGTGTGTGTGTGTGTGTGTGTGTGTGAGTGTGTGTGTGTGTGTGTGTGTGTGTGTGTGTGTGTGTGTGTGTGTGTGTGTGTGTGTGTGTGTGTGTGTGTGTGTGTGTGTGTGTGTGTGTGTGTGTGTGTGTGTGTGTGTGTGTGTAAACTTTATGTCTTGCATAGCAATCTGATATCATGAAATGAATGTGTGTATTTAATATGCCATCTATGAAAACATGTGATAAATAAAATATTAAAATAGACATCATGTCATGTTCAGGTCTAGATTTTGTTTTTTATATTATTTTTGAATGTTTTTACACTTTTTATTTTTTTTATTTTTGAAATATTTAGCATTTGAAATTATGTATTTGAAAGTAGATCATATTTATCAATATCAAAATCCTCATATTCAAGTTTATTCTTGAGGTTATATAATTTCATGGATTTTTCTTATTTTATTTTGATTGGTTCATTGATGTATCTTCTATTGATTTTGTATGCACCTAAATCTGCTCACCCTAATAATTCCATTAACCCTACTAGTTTAACCCATAATCATTTCCATAGATAATTAATTAATATCCTAGTGATTTCCCTACATCCCATAAAATGTTACCATACCCTTACAACCAATTAATCACCCTCATTAATCCATTAACTAAGCCTACTAATCTACCCACTTGACAATTTAAAATTCCTTTTTATTCACCTACCCATATACCACCCTACTAACTTAGCCTTTCCTACACCCCTAGTTCCTAATGGAGATTTTATATTTAGATAATTCTATAATCTCCTCTAAATTTGGCCTTCCCCCTCTAAATGCCTCTATTCTAGAGGTTTCCAAGGAATTTTTAATTCCTTGGAAATTCCTCAACCATTGATCCCAATATTTCAAGATTAAATATGAGCCATTGATTTTCCCTCCCTTGGCTTATATATATAATCCATACCTCCATGACCAACTAACTTTAAATCCATAATAATTCACTATACTTCCATTATTAGCCATTATCCAAGCACTTCCATAGCCCTGTATTAAATCCATTACAAAGTTCAATCAAGAAATCCAATAATTTAATCATTTTACACTCAAATAAGCTTGGAATTATTAGATTGGATCACTAAGGGACAAAATGATGGTAATAAATCTCATTTTAAGTGTCTGATTGTTCTTTTATCCCCTCCTTTGATGTTTACATTTTTAGATTTTTATTGCTAAAAATAGTAATATAGTGAATAATCCAAAATATACTCAAATATTAGCAACCATAGTGGTATGTATCCCTTAAATATAACCCATTTTTCTTGTTAAAAGTTATTTAGTGACCTATAGGTGCAACTTGATGAAGAACAAGCTCCAGAATTGATCAAACATCACACATAGGCAAACTATGATATTGACATGTAATTAGTGATATTATAGTGATGATATTGTGTTTATTTAAGTAGTATTATGTTAACTACCTATTTAACCATTGAGAGTCTCTTTGTTTGGTAGGTTGGAATTCATTTTTAATACCACAAATTTGTAAATTAAAGTATTGTACTGATAATAATGATATTTCCTCTTTAAGTTGCGATTTTGTAAGATCCCTAGGTTAGCATAAAATAGTTGGTTGTTTGTTCCTTTCTAGCCTCTGTGCATCTATATTTACTTATTTTGTATTGCAAGGGTGGGTTTTATATCCTCTATGTGTATGAAAATAATAACATTCAATATTTTAGTGTTTGACTACTAAGTTGCAATATCGCCACTTTGAGACTCTTGGTATTGACCTGCAAGTTACAGTATTGTCATCGATACTCATGACATTGTAATTTATGGAAAATCTGATAAAATTTATCCTTTGACCTCTAAAATTTAGGTTTAATCTTATCATTCTCTATATTTTAGGAAGATCATTGATTATATAAACCCCTTTTGGAAGATTATTTAACCATTTTAGGTCTTAGAATATTTTGCTAACCACATTTTTGAAAAAGGTTTTTTCTATGCAACCTGTTGTGTGCTGACTAATAGGGAAGGGATAAATAAGGATCATCTAAAGGTTTAATATTTCATATTTTCCCTTTTTATTAACTTATTCAATACCACTAATCTCATATATGTGGTTTTGTTATAAAATCAATAATATTATTCCTCTATTAGCGATAATATGTGGGTATAGTTTTTTATTATCATCTATTTCTAATAACTAGTTGATAAGATAATAAATACAAAGTTAGGATCACTTTAAGGGAAAATACCTTTCTATTTTTAAATTTTGTATGGTTTTCCCATCTTGCTAAAAAATTCTTGTCTTGGTGTCTTTAAAATATAATACATATATGTAAACTAATCTTTCATAAATCATCTCTGTATAATTTTTAGGGATTTACATTTATATTAGTGTGTATTTTATTCAAAGATTATAAATTTTAAAGTTTTTTAGTTTTCTATAATATCACCATTCTCATAGTTACAATATTGTATTAAAAATCAAGGTATTGTCTAAACTTTTGCATTTTTATAGGGATTGTATGACTAACTACCATAATTAGTCTTTCTCAGCAATATCATAACTTGTAATTAGCTATGATTTCCTCATAGTTATGGTATATTAGTTTCTAGTTATGATATTATGTTGAACTAATTGTGCATTCATGGTTTTGCAGAGAAGTAGAAATTTTGCTTTAGATCATATTACTAACCCTTTTCTTGTAGGACCCCTCAAGGTAAAGGACCAAATTTTATTTCCTAACCCTTGTGTTTATAGGAGGAGTGCCAAAATCTTATAATTTCACCTTTTTTCTTATTTATATCTTATCTTATGTGGTTTGATTTCTTGTTTTCCATTTCCCTTACATAGGTAATTAATCATGCTTACCTATTTATTATCCCATTGATTCTAGGATAGCACATGTTATGGAACTCATCCCCATGCATGGGCTTAGTCATTAGGGCTTGGTGTCACATATTTCATCATTGTGCATTCAACCAAACTCCATGTTCCAATAGAGTATAAATATCAAGGATAACTATCGTTAGGCCAAGTGATTAACCCCATATAGGTCATCCATAAAGGGGAAGAGTTAATTATCTAAACCAAGCATTATATATCACCCAATATAGACTTGGGCCCACTGTACCTAGCATATATCAGGGACTCACTTAGAAACCTTTGTGTACACCTAGTTTGGGACCTATCGACCATAATAGGCATTCTATTATTAGAGTAAAGATCAGATCCTAAGAAACCATTAAGTATAGAAAGGGTTGAGAGTGTTTGGGAGATTCCATAATAGGTCACTAGCCTAAAACCTCACCCATAAAGTCATGAAATGGTGCAATCATTAGGTTACACACCCACAATTATTTTACTAGTAATAGGTTTATGGTTTTCTTAATTTGGTGTGTGTCATGGTAGACCAATGTTATTTTTGAGATGAGTTAGACTTACATCCAAACCCATACATGTATATATAGGTATTCTATATCACCATATTATCCCCATTTTGTACTTTTTTTAGTCATCTTGTACATCTATCCTTCATTATATCTTATACATCTTTCATCTTGCATAATCTTGTGTGTCTTGTACATTCCATCATCTCATTTCAACCCTATCTTAATCCAATTTAGTCTAGACATCTTTATCCCATCCTTATCAAACCATTTTCATCTCAATTCCATATTACTTTGTTGGATTTTAGGTAACACACATGTCCAAACCATCCCCATTTCATTCATATTACCCCTTATCATTTCATCATCATTTGTATATACTTTTCCTTATCTTAATCCCATTATCCCATCACTTAATCACATATACATCTCACCTTGAGAAATTAAGTCTATGTTTTTGATCTAGTCCTCTTTTTATCCATCCATATCATCACTTCATCACTTCATCAAATCTCATACCTAGTAGATGTCCTGTTAGCATCTTATCACTTTGTCAGTTTCAATCTAGCATCTAATCAATCATCAATCTAGTTGTCTCTAGTCTAGTCATCTTACCTATTCAAAATTATCACCCATCCAATCATTATCTTGATAGTTTAAATCTAGGCACTCATCAAATCTAATCCTTTTACTAACTTAAAAACTAGACATTATCGATAGATTATTACCACCAATTTTACTATCATTCTAAAATTTGATCCTAGTCTTATATCATCTCAATCACATCTCATCCTCACCATCACTTTTCATACTATCTCAATCATCTAGACTTGCTTTGTCCAAGCACCTATACAATTCCTAAATCTACCTTCATCCATTCCCCTTTTATCATTTGTCTCCATGGATTTTGACCCAATTCTCATATAATAATACCTATTTTCCAACAATGATGAGATCATTTTACGATCCTTAGAAATGGGTGCCTACCTACCAATAAGTCTTGATCCCATCAATCCTAAACCAATGTCCCATGCCCTTTCCCATCAATAATACCTATTTACACCTAACCCACATACTAGCCTATCATGGTCAACCCCATCATCCATTCATCATAATCATAGTCCTCACTATACAAGTAATAAAGTCACCTTATTTAATAAATATATCTTTTCCAACAAGGGTGAGTGCCTTTGATGGCTATTAGATATAATTTCATACCTTATCGATGATTTTGAACCCCTAAGAGCAAGGTCACCTACCAATCAAATCCTTCATCAACCCTCATACCAATCCCATTATAGTCCACCATCCACTAGTCCTATCACTAGTCATGACCTTCCTGGTCCAAAAATTTCCTTGTTTAATAAGTATATTACTAAAAACAAGGGATCAATCCTCTCACAACTCCTAGAGATGTGTGCCCAAATTACCAAAGTTACTAACCCCATCCAAATCACCTTACCCCTAATCTATACCCATCCATAGTTAAATCCTCCATCTACTAGTCATAATCCATCACAAATCCCCCATCCTACTAGTAAATGGAAACATAACTTGTCAACCTCCTCTAGTTCCTATTTGTTTCCTTAAAAATATCACACTCCACCATCTCCTTGCATCATGATATCACCATCACATTCTTCCACTTCTGAATCCAACACCATAGACCAGCAATATACCCTTCTCCCAATATCCATGGAAACCTTCTTTTGGAATTTCAGGTCTATAGACATGATTGTCCACCCAAAAATAAGGCCTTTTGATCTATCTAAACATGTTCCCTCATGGTATCAAGCTGAATGATTTTGTATATACTATAAAGTCCTCAAATGTTCTATCAATAAATTTTTCCCATTTAGAGATTATATCCAACACTTAATTGATAATGGTGACATTAAAACTGAGGGAGAGTATAATGCATCCATGCCTAGAAGTGTGTAAAAATGGGTATGCCAAGAATTGCTTCCTAAACATAATCAAGCTTCTTCCCTCCTCAACCAAGGTCATGAATCCAATCCTATCTATCCCAAAACCATCCCTAATCATATATTCCCTATGTCATATTCACATAACATCCCCCATCTTCATAAATCCATTAATCTCAAATCATCCCTTCAAAAACCCAAGGTGAAAGAGGTAGTTATAGACAATCATATGGTTCTTACCAAAAAATCATTTATGGGTTACATCCCTCATCAACATCCCTATCTTAGTCAATATTGGAATGGTTAGGATCCTATTAAAAAATGACATCTAAATCAAAAATCATGTCAGAATAATCATCCCTTATAGATTATGAAAATCATGCTGACACCTATCTCTTCAAAGGTATCTCTACTATTGACCAGTCATGAGGCATGGATCTTGATCCATACTAGGATGATGAAATTATAGCACAATCGTTCAATTCTCTATAAGTAAATAATCATCAAGTTAGATATGAATTAGCTTTAGATTTTAATTCCCTAAAGAGTCTCAATTATCCTTTTGATATTCTTGAAGATAATTTCTCTGATATTGAGGCTAGGGCTGCTAGTGACCTTTATGAGGACTATGTTACCCATTATCCCATTAATCTACCATACATTATTAATCATCCACCTCTCCTCCATAATCCTTACATCTTATTCATGAAGGGGATGAATAGGAACATGCATCGTTAGATTTCCCTCTACGTGTAATATCATGTGTTGAATATACAAGGATACAAGCCCATAATTAGTTAATCTCATCAAATAATCTATCTCGATATGATCTAAATATAATTAATTAAATTCAAGATGAGTCTTATAATTGACCAAGTCACAAATAATCATCCCCTGGTATAGATATCTTTAAAGTTATAGGGGTCTATCCAAATAAAAATCATTTATCCAGTCAAATCTCACTTCCCTCTGGTGAAGCCCACAATCAGGGACTAGGAGGCAACCAAATTCAAAATTAACATAAAAAATTAACACATCAAAATAATTTCAAAAATTAAAAATCATATGGCCAACCATCCTCTTAATGTTTGGATCAAAGAATTAGAAATTCAAAAGGTTTTGGATCCCTTAATATCATGACACCAATCTAAAGTATCCCCTCCACTATATCCAATAGTGTATACAATTATTGAACCCCATTTCTTCTCCCCTTCTACTCATATCATCCATCATGATCATATCCCTCATTCACATCCTATATCCTATAATCACAATCATGACATGCTCCCATCCATACCATATCTCAAATCCTTGGACAACATTGTACCTCATAAAGGCTACAAAGACATATAGTTAAGATGTATGGAGGATGTTAAATATAGAGTCAATAAAGGACACCAAGACATATTAGAATCTAGCATCCATCACATGGTCCTAGCATCACATATCTCTAGAATAGGTGTTATTTGAAGATCCAGATAATACCAACATTCTTGCATCTCACCCTTATCTAATAAATTAAGATGCCCAATAATCAAAAATCAAAAATGTCAAAAAAATTGAAAATTTTGAAAAAAAAAGAAAAATCAAAAAGTCCAAAACAAAAATAATAAAATCATTCATCCAATGGTGAAAACTAGTCCACTAGTGCCTTGGTCAAATACTATAATGAAAACTAGTTTCTAGCATCATGGTAAAATAATCTATTGTCTACATTATACCTCAACATTTGGGGGATAATCCATCCATATCTCTCTATCCATTATTCATATATTTCATCTCATTATGCCAATCATTCCCTCACATCTTAATCAGCATACGAGAGAGGTAGATGTCTTGAGAAATTTTCTCGAATCATCTTGTCATATCCTCTAATGAACACTCAGGTCAATAGATATCTAGTTACTACATGATGATGTTATCCACCCCTTTTCAGCATAATCTTCATCTTTTTTTCATTCCATCCATTATTTCATCCATTTGTCCTTATCCTAGTTGTTAGACTTGGTATTCCCTTTGCCAGTAACCCCATTTGTATAATGTATGTATATATTCCAAAAAGATATAAAATTTTGAAATATTCCAAAAAATACTAAAAAAACATAAAATTTTAAAAAGCTAAAAATAGTCCATGGTGTTTTGTCTTATGCCTTTTCCCTTAGTTGCATCCACCTCATGCCTTTCATTTTTCACAATCATGTCATCATCCTCCTATTCTAAAGTAGGGGAAAATCTAGTAAATATAGAGTTAGTCTCACATTCACCTAATCAATCTTATATCTCTCATCTAAATCTCTAAATCCTTATCCTAATCCTAATCTAATTCCACATATCAAAATCCTCATCAAAGCCCCTCTTCTAGTTCAAAATCCATATACATATCCTTACCTAAGTCTTAATCCTAATCATCGTTATTAGTCTATTCTAAATCCAATTTTATTCTAAGTCCATTATCATGTCATGATCATCCTAGTCCATCCCCTCACCCAATAACTCACCCAACCATTAGACAAGACATTATGACATTAGATGTAGATACTTGTGTGTGTTACTTATTTTTTCTATTTGGCTTGTTTGCATGTCTTTTAACATGTAAATATTTTATCATCTTTGTCTTTTGAGTTTGGATTGCATCATGTTTCTTTTGGCACTGAATGAAGATGCTATGAGGTTACCAAATCTACAATAATACTTATTATTTCCCTCAACGATGTAAAGTTTTCTATTTTCCCATAAACTTTGGCATAATGTCCTTTTGGTCATACTTATATCATGGGGAATCCTGTCAAGTCCCATATTTCTTGGATTGCTTAGATTATAATGAGCCTTATTATAGCAATGATGGCATGATCATCTACTCATCATCCTTATCCCATCATCAATTCCATAATCCTAGCCCATTCATTTAATATCCAAAAAATCCTTTATCTATCATTCCTCGAGTCATCAACATCTGATATCTCCTCTCTAAAATCATTTATCTTCATCAAAGTCACATCCTCTAGCTAACCACTAGCATGTCTAAGATCCATCCTCATCATCATCCTCTTATCTCTCTCATCATTTATCATATAATCTAAACTACATCAACTTGAGGTCTTGTCAAACTATGTAGGCAACACTTATTCACCTAATATGCCTCAGGTTCACTTGGCCACTCCTACCTCTTTCTTAATCCTTTGTCATCATATATCTCGTGTCCCTTATGACTTGCATTAGTCATATCCTTGATTTGATGCAATGTATCCCAATTCTTCTATCATTTCTTCTCTAGCATTACCTTTATCATATCACTTGATTTAAACATTGAGATACACTCATCATTCATCTTATCAAATCCTTGTCTTATCATGGCTAATAGCTATCCCTGAGATGCATCCTTCCCTAAGATATGTCAAAATCTTGTAGCCTTTTAGCTTATCATTATCATTGTCTCTTCTCCTTGTGTATATGTCTTTTCTAAGGAAATCATCACTTTATAACTCATTACTCAAGTTGACTTTATTTTCTTCATCATCCGTCTCACATCTAGCATCCCATCCCCTTATCTATCCATTGCATCTCACCCATCGTTTCTTTTTTCAAGTGGCCATATATCTCATTCTTCCCCATATTTCCTCTTGAGGGGTAATCATATCCCCTAACATTATATCTACTAAAATTCATCTATGAAAAGGTTTTTCTTTGAAATACCATTACTCCTTCCATCCTATTCACTCATAATACCCTTTTTAAGAGGGGAAAAAATTATGCACCTAAATCTACTCACCCTAATAATTCTATTACACCTTCTAGTTTAACCCATAATCATATTCCCTAGCTAATTAATTAATATCTTAGTTCCTACACAAGTTCCCTAAATCCCATAAACCTTTACCATACCCTTACAACTAATTAATCACCCTCATTAACCCATTAACTAATCCTACTTACCAACTAATCTACCCACTATCCCACTTAACAACTTAATTTTTTTTTATTCACCTACCCATATACTACCCTACTAACTTAGCCTTTCTTGCACCCCTACTCCTTAATGGAGATTATAGAATTAGAGAATTCTATAATATCCTCTAAATTTGGCCTTCCCCTTCTAGAAGCCTCTATTCTAGAAGTTTTTAAACAATTTTTAATTTCTTGGAAATTCCTCATCCATTGATCCCAATAGCTCAAGATTAAATATGAGCCATTTGTTGTGTTGTGGATCCTATTTATAAATTACAATTTATTTTCAAATACTGTATATTTTGAATGTACTTTACACTCTATATGTTTTTTGGAACACTCTATATTTTCAAATACTATACATTATAAGAAAATTTTAGACCCCTTTTAATAGGAAACCTTTTTGGGTTGATTCAACCCATGGTTTTGGTACCCATTATTTTTTAATACCACTTTGTTGATGTATTATGTATTGATGGATATTTTGTAGGTAATACATCATGAGAACTAGGCTTTTGAGAAGGAAGAATAAAGTGTGTGAATTCAGGAGGGTTTATTGAGCACAGCTCCAAACAATATCTATGCATTTTGTAATTGTGAAAAGACTGATCTGAGAGTGGTTTATATACTCGTGGCTTGTAATAAATTTTGAGAAAGTGTTTCTTGGTGGATGTAGCCCACATTGGGTGAACCACGTTAAATTTGGTCTTCTTATTGTGCATGTTTATTTATGTTATTTATGCATCTTTATTTATATCTATTATTACAATTATGTGAAATTTTTCTACATCAATTTCTATTTTTATTCCTAACACCATTTATTTTCCCTCCCTTGGATTATATATATATGCCTTACCTCTAAGACAAACTAACTTGAAATCCATAAGCATCCACTATACTTGCATTATCAGCCATTATCCAAACACTTCCATAGCCTTGTCAAAGCTATCAAGAAGCCATTATAAAGTTCAATCACTCAATCAAAAAATTCAATTATTTTGCACTCAAATCATCTTGAAAATATTGGAGAGGGGATCTAAGGGAAAAAATGATGGTAATAAATTTCAATATAAGTGTTTGATTGTTCCTTTATCCCCTCTTTTGATGTTGTTTACATTTTTGGGTTTTTATTGTTAAAAATAATAATATAGTGAATAATCCTAAATACACTCAAACAAACTCCAAATATTGTGTCTTTGTATTGTACACATCACCATCATGTTGAAATGTGATCACTCTTTCTCCATGTGAGAAAGAGAGATACTAGTTGGTCAAAGCTACTATAGCTTATATATATTACAACTAATGTTATCTTAATGTGAAGGGCATTCTATATTTAGGAGACATGACCCATATGGGTATGTTGACCACCTTTGGCCCAAAATATATTTTTAAAAAGATATATCTAAGATTTTTTATCCATTATGTGTTGAACTGTAATTATATAATGTTGTGTCTCAAATGTTGTAATCCTATAACACTATATATGGTGTGTATTCTATTATAATCAATCTCAAAAAAATAGTAGTAGTCACCTTCCTTAAATGTAGTAATACTCAATGGCTCTTGTTGAAGAAGCTTTTAGTTGTCATTATTGTAGTTGTTTATTTTATAAGATTTGATTCTATTTTTTCTTGTTAGTCCTATAAAATCCTGATAATGCCTTTGTCCTTGTACTTGATAATTTATTTTTGTAATGCTTACAATGATCTATATCATGTCATGTGATTATATGGTAGGTATAATATACTTTATATTTTTTATTTAAAATATATTCACCCCCTATATTAATATAAAGTAGATGGTAATGTGATAATATTGTGGCCTATTAACAACTTGATGAAAACACAAACTAGCTTAACAAAATATCAATATGCATAAACTCATAAATTGAATAAAAGTAAACTTTTCTATTAAGTCTCATTGAATGAATAAAATATTACATAAGAGTCTTTAAAATAAATCTCAACTTGGAATTGGAGTTGAAATGCATAATTTTAAATTTTAAATAAATCAAAAGCTACCTAAAGCTAATTGACCCATGTAATTTTTAAAATTTTATTATTTTTAGTAACTTTCATCTTCTAGCAATTTTTCAACTGTTATTTTTACAATTTTTTCATGCAAGCTCAGATGGACCTAAAAATATCCACATATCTTATAAAATCTAAAATTAACCTAATGGATGAATTTAAATTAAATTTCATGTCTAGGTACAAAAATATGCTATTTCTAAAAATGGAAAAATATTTTAAAGATATCGAAATGTATTTTAGATCTTTAGATGGTCAAGTATGGCCTCTAAAAAATTATAAAAACATCACTAAAAGGATAGGATAAGTTATGTTTGAAATTAAAAAATTTGATATGATCATTTTGTCACAAATGAAAGCTCAAACAAAGTTACATATCAAAATTTATGGCCTCAAGATAGTGCACATAAGATAAGGAAGTTATAACATGTATTTCATACAATGGGAAGGACTACAACAGGAAGACAATATTTATGTTTTAGAATGGGGGATTGAAAAAATTGATAGGAATAAATGGAAGGGTTTCAATCAGGGCAACATGCAGGAGCTGAGTTGTTTTCAACCAGAAGATAATGATGTGGAGCTCAAACTTCCAGAGGCCATAACTTTTTATGCATAATTTTATTTGAGCTATAGTTTGTACAAAAATGACCACATCAAAAAAAAAAAAACATAAATAAACAATATTAACATGTTAAAGAACTTATTAGAACTTTTTGGAGGCCATACATCCATTTAAGTGTCCAAAAATACATTTTAATATTTTTTTAAGATTTTTCGATTTTTAGAAAAAACATATTTTTGTACCCAGACATGAACTGGAGTTTAAATTCATCCAATAGGTTAATTTTAGTGTTTATAATATGTGTGGAGATTTATAATCCCATCTGATATTGCCTAAAAAACTTATAAAAATAGTAGTTGAAATTTTTCTAGAAGACAAAAGTTACTAAAAATAATAATTCTCTAAAAAATACATGGGTCGATTAGCTTTAGGTAGCATTTTATTTGTTTAAATTTTTTAATTATGCATGTTAACTCCAATTTCAAGTTGATATTTTTTTAAAGACTCTTAGGTAATATTTTATTCATTCAGTGAGAATCAACAGAGAATTTTGCTTTCATGAAATTTTTGAGTTTATTCCTATTGATATTTTACTTAGCTAGTAGTCTATGTTTTCATCACAATTGTAATATTATACTTGGTGTATCCTAAAGTTTTGTTATTTTTAATGTTTTTGGAATCTTAGAATATGCCAGCTCCACATTATTTACCAAATTATATTGTTCCTCTTTTTTCTAATGCTTGTTCATCTTTATTGTTGGTTAGACTTGGTGTGTGATAGCATTAATAATAAGTTTCATATTTAGGATATGTTCACGGTTTGTCATTGTTTCCTTTACTTTATATATAAAAGATGGTGTTTCCATAGTAGTTTCTAATTTGTCTTTATTTGGTATGTATGAATCATCTTGATATATTCCAACTCCCATATATGTAAATAAGGTATGAGATAATTATTTTTCCAAGGGATGAAAGTTTAAATTTTTGTATCTAATCATATATCATATCTACCACATGTATGTCTTCATAATAATTGTCATAATAATATTTAACCATGGCATATTGATATTATGAGGTTACTAGAAAAGGAATTTCTAGAACAAGTTTTGGTAGTTCCATATTAAACTATGGTTCCTGTTGTGTCATGGCCTATTGCATTACAATTCATTCATTATATAATTTTTACTTGATTTACCAACCTCATATGTATGCATATATGATATTTTAATGGTATGTATTGGATAAATTATGTTATAATCTTCTAATTGTTTTGTGATTGATCCTCAAGAGTAGATTGAGTGAATTTATAATATCTGAAAGGATCCTCTTCTTCTAGTTCTAAATAGGAATAACCTTCATTCATATATTTGATACAACTATGTAACATTGATGTTATTACTTCCATATCATGCATTCATGCATGTCCTAAGAGTAATTTATAATGTATCTAATTTTAAATGGCATGAAAAATAGTATGTACTAATTTGGGACCTAATATCACATCCAAAGAAATGGTTCTAATTACTTGTCATCAATTATTATCAAATATTTTTATGCTTTGATCTAATTTTTTAATAGTATCCATGTTAATCCCCAATAATTATATGAGGGTAGTGTTATATATTTTAAACCAAACCCATTATCTATTAATACTTACTTGACAAGACTATGTTAAACTTTAATTTGGATAAATAATGTAAATTTTTGGTCAATTATATTTTTCATGGGTAAATATATATATCATTTACTAATTAAAGAATAATTATGGTAATATATCTATGTTAGAGTTACTAAAAATCTCAATGATTTATAAAGGCATGTCGTAGAAGGTGTTGCAAGAAACAAATTTATTTAGTGATACATAAATTGAAACATTTTTTGCCATTATGGTCTCATTTAAGGATAAAAATGAATATATCTATTCATTTTTCTCCTTAAATGAGACCATAATGGCAAAAAATGTTTCAAGTTGTGTATCATTACATATATATATATATACATATATATATATATATATATATATATATATATATATATATATATATTATTATCCTTAAATGAGACCATAATGGAAAAAAATGTTTCAATTTGTGTATCACTACATAAAGTTGTTTCTTGAAACACCTACGATATTTCTTTGTAAATCGTTGAGATTTTTAGTAACTCTAACATAGAGATATTACCATAATTATTCTTTAATTAGTAGATGATGTCTTAACCTCTAGTTTGGTTGGCATATCTTATATGAGTTGGAGGGGTTTAAGGTGGAACATATTGACTACCTTAATTCTTATACACATGGTGGGGCACTCTATACCATATAGTGTTCACATCATGGATCATAAAGTCTAGAGTAAACCATGGGTGAATAATGGGATTGATATGGTAACTATTATAAGTTTGAAGTCTTGGGGGATGGGAGACAAAAGGATTCATGCACACCCTTTGGCATCTAGTAGTAATTATAGGTATCTTGGATTGGATATTACAACAATAGGATTGAATAAAGGCTTGTGATTGTTAATTGATAAACTCAGCCTTATTAGTGAATTTGGACTTGATTTTAGTTACCCATTTATCTACATAATTGTTCCAAAGAATATATATGATCCATTTTTAAAAAAATGAAAAGATAAATTTTATTAAATGTGTTAACCAATCATGTTCATTCAAGATGGTCATAATTAGTGTCTATTATATGCACCTAAATCCACTCATCTTAATAATTATTTTAAACCCACTAATTTGTCTATTACCATAACCTTAGCCAATTAATTAAAATACCATTTCTCATATATATTCCCTACACCTTGTAAACATTTTCATACCCCTATGACCAATTAATTACCCCATTAATCTACTAACTAGCCTACTTAGCCATTAATATACCCACTAACCCACTTACAAATTTAAAATTCCTATTTATTCAACTACCACATAGCTACCCTACCACCCTATCCTCTCCTACATCTGTATGAAACCTAAACCTCATTTAATCCCCAATATCCCCTAAATTAATCAAGAAACCTCTAGAACTAGGGAAGTTCCTCTAACATTATAGAAGTCTCTAAACTAGAGATTTCTAAATAATTTAGAATTCCGTAAAAATCTCTTCCACCATCCTATAAAATCCATGCCTGGTCCATGGGTAAACAAAATTTAAAATAGATAATCCCTCATTATACTCTCATAATCAGCCATCCCAAAGCATCCTCATACTCTTTCCAATCCATTCATTTATCTAAAGAAGCCATTGGAGTCATTTTTAAGCTCAAAGTGAGCAATCTACACCTAATCAATTTGGCATTTAAATTTGCTTAAAGATATTAGAGATAAGCAATAAGGGAAAAGGTGATATTAATATTTCATTGTTAATTAACTAATTGTTCCTTTATTCCCTCTTTTTTATGTAATTGTGTTGTTGGGTTTAAATTACTAAACATAGTAGTTTTTATAAATAACTCAAAAATACAATCATACATTGGTGACCATGATGGGATAAACCCCTTTAATTTAACTCTCTTGATTATTAGAAGTGTTCTGAAAGCTTGCAAGACTAATTGGACAAATAACAAGCTCTAAATTTGATTAAATTTTCATGTTTAGGTAAAAATCAATTTTGCTTTACAAATTATAGTATTACAGTCATGGTTTTGTCATAAGATTAGTAATTTTTCACTAACTAAAATTTTGACCACAAATAGTTTGCTTTTTTAAATATTTCTAACCTTTATACAATATTTTAGATTCATGAAAGGTGATTTTGCTTAAAATATGTGTTTTTGACATTTTACTTCTGGTTTTACAAACTGTAGTTTTAAACCAAGCATAACTAGTTTAGCATATACATTTGGGATTATGTGGGTTTATATCAATCTATTTTATCTTGTAGGGGAAGAAATAAGTCTAATTACTTCTAACTCTAATAGTCACTTTGTTTTAAAGTAATACTATGAAAACATAGTCATGATATCATCATAGAATTCACAATATTGTCTTCACAAGTCATGATCTTACCTTTTCAGTTAAAACCATCAAGTTAACATACTAACCTTTGACTATATAACATCTATTTATATTTATGTGGATATTTTTTGTGTATAGGAATGGATGAGTACCATCTCTAGATATCCTCATATTCAACATGCAATATCACAAATCTACAGTCGTGATATTATCCTAAAAATCATGATACTACCCTCGAGAATAGCAATTTTGTCTTTTATGATCAAAACAATTAGAGTAGTTTGTTAAAACTTGATTTCTTAACACCTATCTAACATTTTCTTGTTTGTGTTGTTATTTTATATTGACAAGAAGATATAAGGGTTTCTTGAAGTAATATAAAAACATCTATACATACCCTTTTTGTTTTCATGTGCAAAATTTCCACTTGAAAAATAGTGATTTTACTTTTAAATAGGTGATTTTGACTAAAAACATTAAATAACTATATTATTCATAGAGATAATATCCTTTTCACCTTCTAATATTTTACATGAAAAATCTCTATAGCTTTTAGGTTGTGCCTAAAAATCTCTTTTATAGCTAATATCCTTTTCACCTTCTGAGCTTTTTATGTATAAATCTTGGATTTTTACATTGTGATCATAAATAGTCAAGTGTTTTAAAGGTCAAATATTATATCATCTTGTTCTTATCTTTATAACTATAGTAGTAACCTCTTAAAAAAATTGTAAATAATTCTTATCACATTTGTACTTTAGTCTAAGTGTTAAATTATTAAGATTTTTATTTTTCCTATAAAAATATCGATTATGAATCATGATTTTGTAGTAATAATTGTGATTTTATCTAACATCTTGTGATTCTGCTTAACCCATATAGTCTATGTCATGGTTAGCAAACCATATACAAAAATTCATAACTATATTTATGATATTAATTAAAATCTATAATTTTATTGTCTATGGAAGTGGTGTTAGGATCTTACAACACAATTGATTACTTTTGTATAAACAACTAAACACAAAATTAAACCAGAAATAATAAGTAACTAGAAATCAGAAACAACAAAGAATAGGAGATACAAGAAACAACCAATCTTTTATTAACACTCTTCCAGAAGGAAATACAATGAAGAAATTTTTCTCTCTTCTCACACCTCTCAAATGTATAGATCTCTTTCCCTCAAGAGTTCTCTCTCTCTCAATTACAACCAATTCAATCCTTGAATTGTTTACACCTTTTTTCTTCCTCTTACAAGCCATGAAGATCTAACCCTATTGTATATAACTAGGATTCATGACCCATGCATTCTCCACCGTTAGATGCACCTCTTAATCAAAGGTTCAAATCTATCCTGCCAAAAATAGAAAAGTGGACTCAAGACTCACAGTTAGTCTTTACATGCAAACTGACTATTCTCCTCAAAATTAGAATTCTGAGAATGCACAGATGACTGATGTTGGTCTCTGTTTGTCTGCATATGACCGATGTCGACCAACCCCTAACCGATGTCGATAGCTTCCGGTTGATCCGTGACCAATGTCGGCAACTGTGTAACTCCAGCAACCTCTGCATTTGCTCATCTGGTGAAGCTTTTAGCTCCATAACTCAACAATCTCCCACTTGGAGATAAACAGCTACACATGTACCTATACAGCAACATCCTCTAGCTTATTTCTCCATCTTCAAGTTCAATCTTGAAGACCAATAAAAGTTGAATGAAGATTCAACTTCTCCTTTATTACTTGCTTTGTTAACATATCAGCAGGGTTCTCATCCGTATGGATCTTTTCCAGCTTCAACTATCCATCCTCCAATACCTGTCTAATGAAGTGGTACCTAAGCTGTATATGTTTGGTTCTTGAATGAAAGGCTAAATTCTTTGCCAAATGAATTGCACTTTGGCTATCACTATACAATCTGTAACTCTTTTGTCTTTCCCAACTCTTCCATGAACTGAGTCATCCATATCATTTCCTTACTAGCCTCTGTGACTGCAATATATTCTACCTCTATAGTAGACAAGGCAACAACCTTCTGCAACTTTGAAATCTAGCTAACCATCATTCCACCAATAGTGAACACATATCCTGTGGTGCTTCTCCTACCATCCAAATCACCTACCATATCCGAATCTACATACCCATGTAGAGAAGTGTTTGACCCTCCATAGCATAAATGCCTACTGTTGGTCCCTCTCAGATATCTGAAAATCCACTGAACTAATTTTTAGTGTTCCTTTCCTGGATTGGCCATAAACTTGCTAACAACTCCCACTACTTGGGCAATATCAGGTCTAGTACATACCATTGCATACATCAAGCTCCCAACTGCTAAAGCATATGAAACCCTACTCATGTATTCAACCTCATCATGTGATTTAGGACACTATTCTTTGCTCAACTTGAAGTGTCCAACCATAGGTGTGCTTATCGGTTTTACATCCTGCATATTGAACCTCTCCAACACCTTATTCACATAATCCTCTTGAGACAAAATCAAACTATGATTTTTCCTGTCTCTCTTAATACTCATGCCAAGGATTTTCTTTGTTGCTCCTAAATATTTCATGGCAAATGTGTGAGATAATTTTACCTTAAGCTCAATAATATCTTGCATGTGTGAACTTGCAACAAGCATATCATCTACATACAGTAACAGGATAATATAACTACCATTATCCAATCTATTAAAATAAACACAATGGTCAGATTGACATTTACTAAAGCCATGCTCTGTCATAAACTTATCAAACCTCAAATACCATTGTCTTGGAGCTTGCTTAAGACCATATAAGCTTTTCTTCAACCTGCACACAAGTTTCTCCTTACCTTTGACCTCAAAACCTTCTAGCTGATCTATATATATCTCTTCATCCAAATTTCCATGAAGGAATGTTGTCTTAACATCAAGCTACTCAAGATGCAAATCCTCAATAGCAACTAAAGACAATACAGTTTGAATAGAAGTCATATTTCCTACAGGAGGAAAACTTTTACCATAATCAATACCTAGTTTCTGTGTAAATCCCTTTACTACCAACCTGGCCTTATGTCTCATTTGTCCATTCTCTCCTTCCTTTAACCTGTATATCCATTTATTTTTTAGTGCTTTCTTTCTGACTGGCAACTCTACCAAATCCCACATTTGGTTCTCTTTCAAGGAATCAATTTCCTCATTCATGCCATGCTCCCACTGTTTTCTGGATTCTACCTGCATTGCCTCATCAAAACTTTTTGGTTCTCCACCATCAGTGAGCAACAAGTAGTATAAAGAAGGGGAATAACAAATTGGAGGTTTACTTACCCTTTCAGACCTCCTTATGGGCGTTTGAGACTCATTCATAGCTTGTTGTTCACCCAAATTCCTTTCTATCAGTGACCAATCTCGGTCATCTTTGGTCAATGTCTGTCTGAAACTGACTGACATTGGTTCCACCTGACTGACGTCAGTTTATTTTTGACCAACGTTAATTTTTGTTTGACTGACATCAGTTCCTACCTGACCAACATCGGTATTTATGTTTTCTTATGAGTGATGGTTTTTACTCATGAGCTCATTTTGGATCATAACCTCATCCAAATCATGATTGCCCTGCTCAAAATTATTTAGCCTCTTGAGTTGATCACTGTACATCACCTTCTCATTGAAAACTACATCACAGATTCTAATAATTTTGTTAGTTTCTAAATTCCACAACTGAAATCTGAAATCTCTAGAACCATAACCAATGAAAGTGCACCGCATAGATTTAGCATCCAGCTTCTTTCTATTTTCTTTATCAATGTGCACAAAAGGTTCAGAACCAAAAAATTTGAGAAATGAAAGATCTACCTTTTTACCTATCTAAGCCTCTTTTGGAATTCCACCATCTAGTGCAGTAGAAGGTCCTCTGTTAATCAGGTAAACCATAGTATCTACAGCTTCTACCCAAAACTATAAGGGCAAACTAGCATGCAACCTCATACTCTGTGCATGCTCCATTATTATTTTATTCATCCTTTTAGCAACTCCATTTTTCTGAGGTGTCCTTGGAACCATCCTTTCCCTATGTATTCCACTCATAGAATAGTAACTATTGAATTTATTGCTGTAGTACTCACCACCATTGTCAGATCTAAGGCACTTCAATCTCAAACCTATTTCATTCTCAACCAAAGCTTTCCATTTCTTAAATGTGTCAAAAACATCAAATTTATTCTTTATACAATAAACACATACCTTTCTTATAGCATCATCAATGAAAGAAACATAATACTGTGATCCTCCAATAGAAGCTACCTGAGCTGGTCCCCACACGTCTATGTGATCAAGCTCCAACTTGTGCTTCTTCTTTGTTGACCCAGTTTTGAGAAACCTCACTTTCTTCTATTTTCCAAAAATACAATGCTCACAGAAATATAGATATATGCTTTTCAAATCTGAAAGCTTACCTTTTGACTTAAGAACATTCATTCCCTTCTCACTTGTGACCAAGCTTACAGTGCCACAACTTTGCATCTACATCTAAAGTAGATAAAATAGAAGGAGAATAATCAGTAATACAAGTAGATAGATAAAGTGCACCTACTCTCTTACCTCTGGCTAATACAAGTGCATCCTTGAAAACTTTCCAAGATTCAGCTGTGAGAGTTACTATGCAACCCTCATCACCCAACTTTCCTATAGAAATCAGATTCCTCTTCAGGATGGGTACATGCATGACATCCTTCAACACCCATGTGTTGCCATTCTACAATTTCAGCTACACTTTTCCTTTGCCAACAATTTGACAAGGCTCATCATCCCCTAAATAAACTTTTCCAAAATCTCCATGGACATAATCACTGAAAATTTCTCTATTTGGGGTTGCATGGAAAGAGGCACCAAAATCTAAAATCCATGATTCTACTTTATTATCCAAAGAAAATATAAGAGCATCCTGTGCAACAATACCTGCAACTTTTGCTTCTTCTTTATTACCTTCATGCTAATTTTCTTCTTTATCTTTCAACCAACAATCTTTCTTTCCATGCCCATTATTTCCATAATTCTAGTAGGTTATTCTTCTTCCATTTCTAGATTTGGATCTACTTCTCATCTTTGACTTTGACCTTGATCTCCCTTGCTTGCCCTTCTCTCTTTGCCTTCCCCTACTTTCAATACTTAAAGCATTACTTGATGTTTCCTCTGTGCTTTTCCTGTGAATTTCTTCATTCAAGATTACACTAACAACATCATCAACTTTCAAGATATTTGAAGCAAATGCAGTATTACTAACTGCCATTACCAAACTATGCCAACTTTTAGGTAAAGAGCATAAGATTAAGAGAGCCTTAATTTCATCATCAAAAACTATTTTGACTGAATTTAATTGATTTACTATTACATGGAAATCATTAAGATGACTAGATACCGATCCACCTTCTTGCATTTGCAAATTAAATAATTACTTCATAAGATATACCTTATTCGAAGCTAAGGGCTTTTCATATAAATTTGCCAAAGTATCCATTAACTCAATCGTTGTCTTTGCCTGTGATAAGTTAGAAATCAACCAGGCTCAACCTTATAAATCCAAGAGCCTTTCTATCAAGAACATTCCATTCTTCATCTTGCATATCTGTGGGCTTGCTTGAAACCCCACCCAATGGTAAGTACAGATCTTTTTGATACAAATAATCTTCTATCTGTATCCTCCATAATTGATAATTCTTGCCATTGAATTTCTCCATTCTTAGCTTACTTTCTTCTGCCATTTCTTTACTCCCACTCAATCAGAAAGCCCTAAGAGTGAACCTGTAATCAACAAACACGAACCCAATTTGATGAACCTTGTTAGTGAACTTGGCTCTGATACCACTTGTTAGGATCTTACAGGACAATTGATTACTTTTGTATAAGAAACTAAACACGGAATTAAACCAAAAATAATAAGTAACTAGAAATCAGAAATAGCAAAGAATAAGAGATACAAGAAACAACCAATCTTGTATTAACACTATTCTAGAAGGAAATACAATGAATAAATATCTCTCTCTTCTCACACCTCTCAGATATACAGATCTCTTTCCCTCAAGAGTTCTCTCTCTCAATTACAACCAATTCAATCCTTGAATTGTTTACACCTTTTTTCTTCCTCTTACAAGCTATGAAGATCTAACCCTATTATATATAACTAGGATTCATGAGCCATGCATTCTCCACCGTTAGATGCACCTCTTAATCAAAGGTTTAAATCTGTCCTACCAAAAATAGAAAAGCAGACTCAAGACTAACAGTTAGTCTTTACATGCAAACTGATTGTTCTCCTCAAAATTAGAATTCTGGGAATGCACAGATGATCAACGTTAGTCTCTCTCTGTCTGATTATGACCGATGTCAACCGATCCCTAGCTGACGTCAGTAGCTTCCAGTCGATCCCTGACCGATGTTGGCAACTGTGTAACTCCAGCAACCTCTGCATTTGCTCATCTGGTGAAGCTTTTAGCTCCATAACTCAACAAGCGGTTTTATGTTAAATTGACTATGTATCTATGTTTTTTCAAGAAAGAAGTGGTTTTGCCTATTTTCAAACCACTAATCCATTTTCATATAGGACCATCTAAAGAGGAGGCACTAGATTATTTTACTAAATTGGGTTTTATCAGGGAGAGTGCCTAAATTAAGCATTTAAATTTTATGCTTTTATATGTCTTTGTCACTTGCTTGTTTAAATTTCTTCACATAGGTAATTAATTAACTAAATTAATCTTGTTTGTGTGTAAATCCATTTTATTTTAGGATATCACATGACATGGCATTCATACCCATTCACTTCATTAGTCATTATGGGTTAGTGACATGGATTTCATCACCATGCATTCAACCAAATTATATCTTTTAGGAGAGTATAAATATCAAGGATAATTATCATAGGCTAAATGGTTGACCCCATATAGGTCATCTGTGAAGGGAAAGAGTTAATTTTATGAATTAGGTATTAGACAACACCTTATAAAAATTTGAACCCCATGTATCTTCTTATATCTTTAGGAATCCCTTAGACATCCTTGTATATACCTAGCATAAGACCTATCGGTCATAATAGGCATTTTGTTATCAAAGTCAATATCAACTCCTAAGTGACCATCAAGTACAGATAGGGTTGAGAGGGTTTAGTAGATTTTTTAATGGGTCACCGACTTATAGCCTCACCCACAAATACATTATATGATGTAGGCATCAAGTTATCACCCATTTGGTTGACTAAAATTAGGGATCATGATTAGGTGTGTTGTGTGAGTATTGTGCAAAGGCTCATATTATTTTTAAGTCAAGTCAGCCTAACCCATTTAATAAAAAACACCTAGAAACTTTTTAGGACATATCCCATCTTACAATAAAAACTAAAAAAGGCATTTCATGTCACTATTCACACCTTTTGGGTAATTAACCTTTGTCTTAAAACTAAACTTTAGTGGTCACTTTCTATCCTACTCACTACTTTCAAGATATCTTTGATCAAACACTATCAACATTTGTAACCTTATTTGGTTTAGTCTAGAACCCATCGTATCATCATCCTACCTCTTCATACTTAGCACACATCTAATTGTCACCTTTCTAGTGTGAATAATATCTAGTTGCCTTATCTTCTTTATCTCTTTGCTAGATTGAATCCTTATAAGGTGTTTGTTTAGGTAATATTTGTTCACTCTAGTCTTCACATCCTTAAAAACAAATTCAAATCTAATTCATATATAATCATCTCTCTTAACCACTTTTAGTCTTAGATTGAATATAAAATTAGTATCCAAATTCACCTTATATTTTTTCATCCTATATCAAAGTCACACCTAATAACTCTTATAGCATCACCTTCATCATCCATCATGCCTATCAAAACCCATGCCCAAATTCTAAGAATGAGACAAGCATCCAATCATGAAAATAACATCTTTGGGAATCTAGATGAATTAAATCAATATAATGGCAACACACATATTGGCATGCATACCCCTAGAGAGGAAGACTACTTTACAAATGACTTCTTACATAGTGATGAGTTTAGGGCTCATTTGACTAATACATTTATAATAACTATGATCAAATTCTTACCTAGGTCATTATAATGGGGGTATAATACCTTCTACCTTTAACCCAAGCCTCTTATAACATCTCATCCATCCATAAAATAGACCTAACACTCCACCCCATCAAAATAATGTCAACCAAGAACATGAAGAAAATAATCTTGTGGACCATGAACAAGAACTTGATGAAGAATAAGAACCCCTACAACAAATCATGTTGAGGCTAATAGGAGAATAAATATCTTGGAGGACCAATTAGAAAAATTAACTCAACAAATTAATTCACTTGCCTCTTAATTTCATGCTCACAACCAAAAACCCACTTCACCAAGACATAAATATTTGAAATACCAATCCCAATAATTTGAGACCTAGAACAATCCAAACCTAATCCTCTAACCCCTTAATATACCCTTGTTTTACTCAATAGAAGAGGATGATGAAGGAGACTCTTCAAATAATTAATCCTCATAGATAATTAGTAATGAGATATAAATATGAAGACTTTTGAACATCTCCCTTGGACATGAGCATCTTGCAATTACCTTTTCCTAGCACACTTTGAGATTCCAAAATTTGAAAAATATAAAGGGAAAGGGGATCCATGAGACCACATGCAATAATTTTTTAAAGCATGTCATGATTTTTCTTATGATTATGCTTACCTTCTTAGACTTTTCCCTAAAAATTCTCACAGGGCCTGCATTAGATTGGTTTATGAATTTACCTAAAGGGTCCATATATAGCTTTGGGGAATTAGCAAAAAAGTTCGTTGGACAATTCTCCTTCAACATTGAACATGGCATCTCTATCATATATCTTTATAATACTAATCAAATAAATTAGGAAAGCTTTTCCTCATTCTTACAATGATGGTAAAGCCTTGCCAGTCGATTCTATTGCATGGTTCTTCAGAAGGAGTTGACCAAAATATTCATTAACAATATCAATATTGAATTGAAATCTCAACTAAAGCTACATTGTGCCAAGTATTTTGATGGAATCATAGAAAAGGGGATTCAAATTTAAAATTCACTCATTAAAAAATGTAAAATTAAACTATATACCCAAAATGAATAGAGTCATATTAAAGATACTACCTTTTTGAGAAAATATAAGATTTTCAATAAAAATGTCATAGGGGATGGAGTAAAAAATTATAAACATGTTCAGATACTTCAAAAAACTTCCCCTACTAATAAATATAATGTCTCCACTATAAGGGTACCATGGGGAAATCCAAAACTCCAAATGGGAAAGAGGCCTCTAACTAGTCTTGGTGTACCCACATAAATGGTCCTATAATGGTTAATAATTTACTAATATGATTACTCTCACTAAATTCTAACCATTGGATGATGGTAAACCAAGACCATATTGGTCTTATGAAGATGAATTTTGTCAATATCATAGAGTAAAGGGATAAGATACTAATAAATGCATGCAGTTAAGGCACTACATCTAAGATTTAATTAATAAAGGAGATATTGAAGTAAAAGGGGAGAGTCCAGCGAGTCAATCCAAAAATCAATAGCTAGGAATATATCAAAACCCCTTATCTAAACATGATCAGAGGCATAAAAAACCAATTAAGGATTAGGTTCAAACCTCCACTTCCAATCAAATTGAATATCATTCTATTCCATACCATTATATCAATACCATTAAAATCTAGGGCCCCTAAGAGCCCACACAACCACCATCCACCATTCTTAAAATTAGCAGGGTAACAACTAACAGTGTAGTAACTACACGACATGAAAAAATTATATTTCTTAGATCATGTCCCAAGGAGCCATCCACCTCAACATATCAAAGTCAATATCTCTAAGAAATGTCTCGAGATCTTCCAAAAAACCATATGACATCATCCAATAGCTTGATAAGACTCTATCTCAAATCTCTCTTATGGATCTTAGTAAGATGCCATCGGTACATTATGAGATTCTGAATCAAGTCCTAAATAAACTCAAAATCCTTAGAGATATTGATATAAGCCAATTTTAGGCATTGGTGGTTCATTTTTTCCTTCCCAATAGATCACTTTTAGTGTATAGGACATGCCACCTATAGGTCCACACCATAAATATCCATTATTCATTAATATTTCCATATTTAGTTATAAGATCCCATGGGTACTCATAGATGGAGGGTTAGCTTTAAATTTGTGCAATCTATACTTTTTAAAGAAGTTGGGGTACTTTGTGCCTTCATTAGGGCCTACTCTCATAATGATCAAAGCATATGATGGTAATGAAAGGCCATTTTCATGAACTATTTATCTTCTTATAGTTGTGGGACTCGTAGTCTAATAAACTTTAATCCATGTAGTGGATGTTGATCTCTCATATAATTTACTTTTTGGGATGCCCATGGATCCATGAAATGTGAGCATTTTCCTCTACCCTCCATTAATTATTAAAATTCCCTCATTCAAGAATTGAGGTTACCATCCCAAGGGAGATAAAACACATTCATAGTTGTCAAATAGACCAATCTCATCCTACATGTTATTACCCCAACACTTATAGTTCCACTCATAATCCAAATGCTACAAATTATATCCACCTTGATGATCTAACCCCTACTTTAAATGAATGCCCAGACATCACTCATCTTAAGATCACTTCTAAGGGTTTTATAGAGTATGAATACAAATCCTTTTGTGTTGGAGACCTACCACTCTCCCCACATAAATATGGGTCCCCGACCATGAGGAAAGATAATCCCATCATTTATCAGTTTGGATCCCTGAACTTTACCAATGTAGGCATTATATTAAAATAATACTTTGATGAATCATATGATTCATGGTTTATTCTCAATGATGAGGCCTTAGAGTTCCATAAATAGAAGTACCCCTAGCTTCATAATATGAATTATAAGGGGAAAGTACTAAGAATAGATGAACAAGGTAGGATTGAACCTATAAGGGCTCAAGAACACCCAAAACATCTTGGTTTAAGGTATAGACCTCTAGGCATTGACCTAAGTACTATCATCTTGGACACTTCTTCGATTATTGAGGAATCTACCTATGATGAAGAAATCAAAACAAGTTTCATCTATAGTCTTTATGAGGACTTAGCTTCCACCAATATCTTCCCCAACACCTCCATCTCCATTATCGACATCTCCCTCTATTATCCCACACTTATAGACTGGGATCAAAAGAATGAACCTTCTTTTGATATATTCTAAAATGATGAAGCCATTATTGAATATCTAAGAGCAAGAGATTTTATGCCATTAAGAGACCATAAAAAAGAGTTCTCTATTATTTTATTTGAGTCTAGATATTCTGGAGAGCAATAAACATCTCTAAATAAAATTGAAGAAGAGGAGTACAAATAAGAATAGCCCTCTCTAAATGTAAAAGACATCCAACCCACTCTTGATGAATCAGAATCCTCTCTAGAATTAGATATGGAGCTCCCAGGTGAATTTACTTTAGAAATAGAGAAATTACTATCACCCCCAACATATCTACAAGACCAGTCACCTTCCCTCATTGAGGATGTTATTGAAGTAAATATTGGAACAAATGAAAGTCCTAAAATGGTCAAATTAGGGGAAATTCATACATTCAAAGAACAATAAATCCTTATTAAGTTTCTCAAATAATATATAGATGTACATGTCAGGGATAGATCCAACCTTGGTAGTAGATCATTCAGCGGCTCATCCAAATGCAAAAATTATTAAGAAAAAACTTTTAAAAATGTATCCCAAGGTGGATTTATTGGTCAAAGAAGAGTTTCAAAAATTCATAGAAGTTAGGTTTATCCATCCAATTGATTATTATGAGTGGATATTTAATATTGTCCTCATGACCAAACCACAGGGAAGAATCATAATTTATACCAAATTTTGGTACATCAATAAAGCATGCTCCAAGGATGACTTTTCCTTACCTAATATAGACATGATCATGGACTCTAATACAAGCTATGAGATACTATCCCTCATGGATGGTTTTTTTGGATACAATCAAATTAAAATTTCTCCTGAAGATCAACATAAGACTATATTTATCACTCCATGGGGTAATTTTTGTTATCAAATGATGCCTTTTGGTCTTAAAAACATGAGAGTTACTTACCAAATGGATATGACAGTAATATTCCATGACATGATACATGACATCATAGAAGATTGCGTGGATGACATACTAGGAAATTCTAATTGAGCATCCTATGGTCTTAAGGAAAATATTTGAGAGGCTCCAAGAATATAATATTAGATTGAACCCTAAGAAAAGTGTGTTTGGAGTTAGCTCAGGTAAAATATAAGGGTTCATAATATTCAAGAGAGGAACTGAAGTAGATCCTCTAAAATTAAAATCTATTTTTTAAATGCCTCCTCCCAAAATTTTGAAGAAGTTAATAAGCCTTCAAGGAAAATTATGGGTTATTCATCAATTTCTTTCACAGTTAGCAAAAAAGTGTCACCCCTTAACCCACATATTAAATAAGGGAACTCATTTCAACTGAAATTTAGAATGTCAATAAGATTTTGATAATCTCAAGCAATACCTAGTTAAGCCTCTGGTCTTATCACCACCTATCTCAAGAAGGTCATTACTTTTGTATATATCTACAACACCTTGTGTTATAGAAGCCTTACTATCTCAACATAATGATGAAGTCAAATAACAAGAAATTTGTTATCTAAGTAGGACATCGATCTCATATGAGCTTAATTATACCCCAATTGAAAAGGCTTGCTTGGTTGTAGTATTTGCCTTGCAAAAACTTATGCATTATATGTTGGATAACTAAGTCAAGCTCATAGCCAAAGTTGATCCTCTCAAGTATATGCTATATAAATCCACTTTAACTAGTAGAATGGCCAAATGGACTATATTATTAATTGAATTTAATATATAATATATAAATTAAAAGGCCATTAAATGACAAGATATTATGGATCAACTTACGGTAACACCCATTGAAGACACCAAGCCTCTTAGTATGACCTTTTCAGATGAGTGTATATTGACTACTATAAAATAAAACAACTGGAAGTTATATTTTTATCTTTCTTTTGCCATACATGGGTCAGGAGAAGGAATCCTTTTGGTAGCCCCATAAGGTGACCTAAACCCTAAATCCTTCTGAATTGCTTTCCCATGCACAAATAATATTATTAAATATGAGGCCATAATTTTTTATCTCTAACTTACCATCCAATAGAATATTTAAAATCTCTAAGTATTTGGTGATTCTTAATTTATTATAAAATAAGTGAACAAGGAGTTCTAGATAAAATATGATAAATTGCTTCCTTGTAAACAACTAGTGGACCAATTAAAGTAAACATTTTAGTCCATAACATTTGAATAAGTTCCCAAGGGAAGTCATAAAGTTGCCAACTCCATGGACACTATTGGTTCCTTGATAGATCTTCCAGAAGATGTAGTTGAAATAAATTTTCTCATTGAAAAATTATTATTACCAGCTCATCAATCATCGACTCATTATCAAATTTTTGCCATATATGATCCCAGTCTACCTTGGTATCATGACATTTACACTTACCTCCATGACAAAATCCTACCACTAGACCTCAATCATCACCAACATAAATCCTTCATTCATCACACATACCATTATACCATCCTTGGTAGTATGCTCTAATGATGAGGCTATGACAGGACCTTGTTGAGATGCCTAACATCAGAGGAGGATACTCTTGAAATCAAAGAGGTACATAATAGTATATGTTGAGGTCATGTTATTGGGATGGCCCTAGCTAATAATTTACTCCAGACCAGATGCTATTTGCCCACAATGGATCATGATGCCTACTAGTATGTATGTAAATGTGTAGCCTATCAAAATCATGGTAATATTATTCATGCCCTTGCATAAGAGCTAAAACCTATAATGATCCTATCGCCATTTCCCATATGGGGAATAGATCTAATTGGAAATATCAAACCAAAATCATTTGATGGGCATAATTTTATAATTATAGCCATGGAGTATTTTACCAAATGGGTTAAATCAATGCCACTAATTTATACCACAGGTCTTCAAATATCAAAATTTATTCTAAATCAAATTATTTACCACTTTAGAATCCCAACCAAAATCATATTAGATAATGACAAACTTTTAAAAATCAATAAGTAAAAGATATGTGTAATCATTATTGCATTGAACAACATTTTTCCACACCCTACTATCCTAAGGGTAATGGACAAGCAGAAGTAACTAATAAAATGCTTCTTTAAATTCTCAAAAAAAAATTAATGATACAAGTGGAAATTGGCATTTAAAACTATACCCTACTCCTTGGTCCTATATAACCAATGTCCAAACACCTACTAGGGCTACTCCATATTCTTTAGTCTATGGCATAAAAGCAATCTTGCATGTTAAAGTTGAGATCCCCTCTTTATGAATCTCTTTATAGGGATGATTAATAATCATGATTATAGATAATAATAGATACAAGAGCTCAATATATTAGGCAAAAAATGTCAAAATGCTTTGAATCATCTTAGTTCATACCAAAATACGCTCAAGGGCCAATACTATAAGAAGATCTAGTCTTAAGAATTTGAAATTGGTGACCTAGTCCTAAAGGAGAATCCGAAAAACACCAATGTTGAGTGAGAAAAGAAAGGCAAATTTAAATTAAATTGACTTGGACCTTATATCATTATTGCAAAAATTGGATCAAGATCCTATAGATTGGCTAAACTATATGATGATAAACTTGATGAGCCCATGAATATTATGCATTTAAAACACTTTTATACTTGAAAGGCTCCAAATAACCTCCGTCTATGAGTCCCCACTCTTGGGGGCACATCTATCACCACTCCAATTCTCTCATCATTTCATTCTATTCCATCATTTTCCCTTATGACACTGGTCTTAATAATGGGTGTATAATATATGCTTAGGTAAAATCAAGAGATATGAGTCTCAAACTGGGGAAAATCATTATTGATCTTATGAGGGGAATATCTATTAAGGATTCCTCTAGAATGTCTAAATCCACTTTTAAAATAGCTACTAAATGTGTTTTAGACATCCTAATACATATCCTAATTTCATCCTCATTGATGACTCTCCCTTTTATTAGACTTAATTGCATCAAAACTTATCCATCCATATTCACCCCTAGGAAGAGGTCTATAAGAACTCACTAACCTCATCACTACCTAAGGTTCATTTAATGTTCTTACTCCAAGATCCATCATTCAATTTTGCAACTAAATCCTAATCATTCACTTTAGACCCTAAACATTATAATTGTGACTAGTTTTGATCCTTATCTCATTGGTAATAACCATTTTTGGGTAAAATTAACCCATGTACATATTTAATTATATCCTTAAATTTGATTCTCTTAGAACCTTTTGAATATATTGTCTTTAGCAAATTTGTTATTAAGTCTTTTTTAGGGTTTTGATCACATTGTAAATAATAATTGTTTAACATAATTTTAATCATTTCCTTTGGTTATCTTTTATAGAATTCAAATATGTATGTAAAATCAAAAGATTTTTCATGATCTTATTATCTTTGTAAGTAGTAAATTTTGTACATATCTTACATTATCCTTTTATACATATGTATATGTAAATTATTAGTGTTGATCCAACTTGATAATAATCAGTAAGTCTTGTAAATATTTTTCAATCATTCATATTATTTTGTTGTCTTGTTATCTTATACTTTTTTTTAAAATTATGTTCTTTTTTGACAAAGAAAATAAATATTGCCTTATGTGACTACCCAAAACAGGAATTGGGAAAGTCACATAAAATGAAGTTCCCATGCACTGTGACTCCATTGTGCCCTTGACTATTATCATGTCATAGGTACGCTTATAATTACACTTGCAACAGTAAATTAGATTGCCTACCTATTTAATGGCTTCAAATTCCCTCCATCCCATCCCCCTAATCAGTCCACTATCCCATCTAACAATCTTAGCCTACTACCTAACACCCACTCATCTCTTTGGTGCAGGAGGATTTTACCCAACATTAGTTTGTGAGACACAAATTAAAACAATGGATTATTTATTAGCACATTGTTAAAAACATTAAGTGTCATTTTATCATCACATTATAAACATTAAAACATAATTGTCATCCATTATAAATAAAATCATGTTCATAATGCATCCAACCATCTAATATGATTATAATAATAAAAATCACATACTATCTATCCATAAGAAACAACAAACATTATCTAAACCATAATGAATCACCTATATCATCTACATACTCATCTAAACATATGCATCCTCATTATCTCATCTATAAATACACATCATCACATAAAAATATTGATATCCTATCACATCATATCAATAAATCACATCCATAATCCTTATATCCATACCTAACAATCACATAATCCAAATCATCCATCAATAACATAATCACAATAAATATCATAACCTAATCATAACATCATATGTCACAAAATCATAATCACATATATCAACAGTCCATAATGTCCTTCAAAGTCTATGTTAAAATATTTAAATACATAAATGGGCCCTATGGGCATCAATATGCTACAATACATGCAAGTCCATAATATAACACATGTCTCACAAATAATACATCCTGAATCATTATTTTCTAGGTGGTCTCCTATCAATCTAGTCTATAGACTGGGAGGAACTAGATCTAAATGTCACTACACACTGACCTATTGGCATTGTTGCCTCGTATAAATCTCTATAATATTGGGCCTCTCACATCAATTGACTGATCTACCTCATAATCATCCCCATACCACTCTTCTCTAGTGCCATATCACCCTCTTCCTTGGACTTCTTATCCATTTGTAACTCTATCTCCCTTTCTCTCAGCCTCAACTAAATTTATCTAATCTACCCCTACAATGAGGCTACCTATGAGTCTCAACTCTAGATCTGCCTCTAAAGTGCAACTGTTTACCCCTATAAGGTTGGAACCTATCTTATCAACCTTAACCCTTATCCTAGTACTCCATCCATTTACCTAACTTTATCTATAATTTATCTATGTAATTCTGCAACCATTTTATCTTATTTAGTTGTCATCCCTACAACCTTCATATCTTGGGCATATATCTCTCTCCTCATACTATCCAAGATTGTCTACTCATCCTCACTCAAAGGTGGCCTGGATGACCCTACCTAATCTACATATGTACCCCTCCATCTTGGTCTCCCCCTCTATCCTAGTCTCCCCCTCTAGACTAGTCTTTAGCTTCAATCTAGTCTCCACCTTATCATCCCTAGTCTCCCCCTCCATGGCATCTAGCTATCCTTATACATCTTACTAGCCCTATGCCTAGGGTTGTTATCTTTGAGCTCATCTCCTCCCTAAGTGAACTTGTGCCTATACTAATCTCCAAATAGCCCCCTCTTCACTCTAGTTGTCCATCTAAGTAGTCTATAAGGCCATCTCTAAGCCCACCAAGCTGTAAATGCTACCATCACTCCTAAATCTAGAATAGGAGTCTAAAAGTCTCATACAATTAGAACAATGCTTTCACAATCAATCTGGCTAATGCTTTATCTACTAAATCCCCCCACTGATGCCTTTTCCTATCATTATGAGTGAATAAATTCTTTTCTTTAGGCACTCTTGTTTCCTCTTGAACTATCACTGCACATGATCAAGCCTATATCTCTCAATAATATAATCATGATGGCTGGTCAAATATAACTTGGTGAGCATGAATCATGTGACATCTGTGTCCTCAACCCATCCCCACTAGACCTATTTATATGGCATATAGATGATCTATTCCACTCATAAACTATCAAAAGCATGTCTATAAAACCATATCTCACTATCATGGGACCTCTACACTCTAAGAATGATATACCATCTAAATACTATGGGCTGAATGAGCTACCTATCTATGTGAGTACCCATTGGTCTCTTTATCATGAGATGTTCCCAACTTCATATCTATAGTAATAGAGAGGGACCTAAGATTTTTTCTCCTTTGTATGCTCTCATATGAATCTCTTTATATAAATGGGCTAGCACTATGGGACTCGAGGCAAAATCTTGATAATCTTAGACCATATAGAACACCATGTCCCCTCATCCCAAGTGAAACCACTAGCTATTCTTATCTAGTAAGACTATGTCGATCACAAGAGACATAACCACAAGAGTCAATCTATCAATAGTACCCTCCCTCAAATCCCAATTAATATCCACTTGTGAGTCATGAATGCTAATCTAAAATTGACTAACCAATCTTTGAACCATCACACTAAGGGTATGTGATCAAAAATATATCTTGTGGGATCTCATCGGTAGTCATAAAATGCATAGTGTACCCTTGAGATTAATTATCATCTCACCAATCAAAAAATGAAATGTGTTGATGTCTAAATTCCATTATTTAACTAAGGCCACGATCAATGCCCTATCAATCCTCACTACATGCATCATCATGATATAATAAAGGCCTACCATCTCCATCACTCCATACTCTACCAGTTTCAATAAATACATATCATGAAGTACCATTAGATGTCATAGTTGGGAAGCCAACACCACTAAATCCTCCTTCACCGACACACATCTTATCAAATCACCATAATCTAATACCATCTACATACATTCATCCTATTCCATCCCATCTACCTACATTTAGCCTATTTCATCCCATATACCTATATTCATCCTATCCCATCCCATCTATTTGGTGCCTAAATCCCTGACTCACTCATTTAACCTAATTCCCTAACCTAGCCAACACCCAATTTCTAAGCAATCCATCATATATACCTAATAATCCTTTTCAACCCACTTTCCTAATCATACTAATCCATCTTACCTAATTACTAGTCATCACTAATTATCTACCCCTCTCATCATTTGTCTCACTCACCTTGTCACACTAACCCCTAACCCTTCTTTCCCATTACCATGTCCTATTTAAATCCCTACTTACCCTAACCTACCTATCTAAATCCCTAATTATCCTAACCTAACCACTTAAGTCCCTAATTTCTATAACTCCCACCCTTATTCCCTCCTTAACCCATTCACTAACCCTTATTCCTAACTACCACAAAACTATTAATCTTTCTCTAACCCTGAGTCATAGTTTTAGTAATATCACCATTCGCAACCTGTGGTTTTGCAAAATCATAGGTCTAACCTTAAGGTTTTGAAAAACTATAATGTACCTTCTATGTTATTGTAATAATGTAAATCTCCTACTATGGTATTACAAAATCATAGTTCATCCCTCGTGGTTTTATAAAACTATAGCTTATGTTTGTATTATCATTATTTGTAGTGGCAATATCATAATTAAGGGCATAACCCCTAGTGGAAGTATTACCATAGCTACACATACATGTATTAAATGAAAAAATTACAAAATTTAAGTGTTAATCATGGAGTAATCATTGGTGGTGCTATATCAACTGGTCTATCATGCTCTCAGACCCTCTCTCCATGATGTGATAAGTAAGGAATGTGGTCCATGGCTTGGTCTCTAGATCAAGAAAAGTTACAATAGATAAAAGACAAAATAAGACTTTTACCCAACATTTTCCTACTTTACCCCATAATTCACCCTTTATTTTACCCCTTGTACATCATTTGACCCTCGCTAGTCATATTATCCTACCATGACTACTAATATTGATCCCCAAATCCCTTTTCATGTCCTATTTAATCATCATTTTATCATATTTAAGTCCTCCTACATCACTATTTTAGGGCATAAGCTTCTATTCCTTAGTATCAATCTAAAATATTGGTTAGAACTACATCGTATTAAGATCTCTTATGACTATGTAGGTATCACCTAGCCACATTCTTATGCCCGGGGCTAACTCAACCACTATTAACCTTCAATCTCATCCTAACCTCTATGGGTCACTTGATGTTATTAAACCATATTAATCAAATAATCCAATATAAAGTTTCTTATTATCAATATTTCTTTGTTGAATGCCCTTTATAGGCTTCTAGTTATCCCTAGCATGTGTTTTTGTTATGGGAATTATCATCAACTCGTGGTCTATCTTGTCTTTTTATTCCCTAGATAATGTCTACATCTCAGGAATGTAATACTTGTCATCTTAATCAACCTTCCTCCCTTCTAGACATCGGGAATTATCTATAACTAATCCTTATAGGCTAAGTTACTTTATCCCATAGCACTTATACTAGGTTCATCTCAATCATATCTCCCTCAACACTCAAGGCATCCTAACCCCTTATCCTCATCTTGGCCTTATCCCACCCCAAGGATTTCCTTTCGAGTGACCATCTAGATCATTCCTCCTTGCATGCTCCTTCAAGGGGGAATCATGTCTAATAACAACATTCTCATCGACAAAATGGTTTTTCTTTGAAAATCTAGTATTCCTTCCACTTCAATTCACTTGCAATGCCCTTTCAAAGAGGGGGGAAATGTATGCACATAAATCCACTCATCTTAATAATTATATTAAACCCAATAATTTTTCCAATAACCATAGCCTTAGCCAATTAATTAAAATCCAATTTATCATATAAATTCCCTACACCCTGTAAACTTTTCCATAACCTTATGACCAATTAATTACCCCAAAAACTACTAACTAGCCTACTTAGCCACTAATTTATCCACTATCCCACTTATTAATTTAAAATTCCTATTTATTCCAAAAACCTTAGATATCATACCACCCTAGCCTCTCCATCATCCCCATGAATCATAAACCTCATTTAATCCTCTTATAATCCCCCATTATCCCTTAAATTAATCATGAGACCTCTCGAACTAGGAAAGCTCCTCTGAGATTGTATAAGTCTCTAAACTAGAGACTTATAAATAATTTAAAATTGCCTAAAAATCCTTTCCACCATCTTGTGAAATAAATGCTTGGAAATACATAAGCCCTCATTATACTCTCATAATCAACCATCCAAAAGTATCCTCATATTCTTGCCAATCCATTCAACTATCTAAGGAAGCCATTGGAGTCATTTTAAAGCTCAAAGTAAGCAATCCACACTCAATCAATTTGGCCTTCATATCCACTTGAAGATCTTGGAGAGAAGTCATAAGGGACAAGATGATGGTAAGATTTCATTATTAATTGACTGATTGTTCCTTTATTCCCTCCTTTTGATGTTATTATGTTTTTGGGTTTAAATTACTAAATATAATAGTTTTTATAAATAACTCAAAAATACAATCATACTTTTATTATCAGGGAAAAATTAGAAAACCTAAATCTAAAATATGAAAACTTAGAAAGATAAAACCCTAAAAGAAAACTTGGAATTTTAAACCATTTGATATGTGTATGGGTTTACTAATATGCTTTACCTTAATTTGAATTAAAGAGTTAGATTAATCTAATTAGGATATAAATTTGAAATAAAATTTAGAATAATAGATATGGTATTCAAGCAGACTTATGAATTCAATTGATTCTTATAATTTGATTAGAGTGCATGCTAATTATAGAAAGTACTAAAGATATTATGATAGTTAGATTTTTTGGCTGATTGTCTAATTGTGATTTTGTTTTAGAAGTATAAATCAAGGATAAGCATATTTGTGGTTTACTTAGTTCATGAACTGATATATTGCCTATGCTAGGTCAGTTCCATAGAATCAGGTTAATATCATAGGTTGATACCAACCTAATAATCAGAATTGACCTATGTGGATGTGTGGAACAATGATTTTACAGTCACTTATGACTTTTGTTGCTTACTCTATATTTTTAATATCGAACCTTTATATCTTGTCTAAATCTATAAATCAACCTCCTTTTCCTTAAAACCCTAGATGTGTTAGTGAGAGATAGAAACCCATTAAATGGGTAAGTGTAATGGGTTGAAATGTTACCAATCACCCCCATCTAATGAGTGGATGTTGCCTACATATCTAGTACTCCAAGGATGGAAATCAAGTCACATGTAGTTATCCCATTTAGTGTGATTGTGAAATTAAGCTCATTTTTTATGTCTATGCAGCTAATGATATACTTTAGTACTTGACAATGCTCAATTTAACTTGGATTTTTTAGTGATTCAAACTTGGGTTATGACTAATCCTAGTGATGGATATGAAAATTGTGAATAATAGGGTATATTTTCTTAGTGTGTAATTGTGTATAGATGTATCACATATAAGTTTTATGATTGTTTTTTAATCAAACCTTGATTTGTTTATATATGGACCCATTTGACTAATTCTTCTTTCCACCAACATGTTAGGCTTATATGCTAACCCTCAAGATGGGTCTGATTTTATAAAGGAATTGTTTCAGGGACAATTCTGACCAATGTATGTCATTATCAACTAGAAATAAAGTTATTAATTATCAAAACTAACTCATGTATAGGTGGATTTCTCTAAGAGTCTATATGTTTGTGCATGATATTTAGTAGGTTTAAATTAGATAATGAAGTTCTTGTAGGTGTATAACAATATAATGGAAGGTTTGAATCATAATATAGCACACAAGTGTGAGAGGATGGACAATTAAGACCTTATTTATATTCTCATGTCATACATGGTGGATGTGTGTGAAGGTCATCAATATCAAGTATTGAATACCATATTTTAGTATCTACATATATTAAACACATAAAAAGCATTATTTTTATTTAATTTTTTTTATTTATTTATTATTAAAAAAAATAGTGGTTGAGAGCCATCTTGATCTCCCCAATAGATTCCCCATCTCCAATCCCCACTTCATCATCTTATCTTGCCACTTTTTGACCCACCTCCCTTCCCAACATCATCCCCACTCCCCTGATCTTAATTTTTATCCATTTACCACATATCAATAACCTCTTACTCCCTCTTCTATTTCATCTCACCACCACCCTTATTTTATGTTCCCCACCTCCTCTCTACTCAATCACCACCCACTTTGCACTGCTACACCTCTATAAATATTTCCCCTACCATCTAACACCATATCCCTATCATGTAGCCCCTCCTCTCACCTGACCACTTGACCTAATACCTTCCCACTAAAACCACCTATGTTGCCTCATGGACACCTTACCAAGCTATGCCATCTTTCACTATCACTCTTTAACACATCCTTCATCTTGGTATCCAATCTTCTATAATCACCACCCATATCCCATTTATTGCTTGTTATATATCCCCTCTACCATCCTTCCCCAACCTCCACTATTATTTAGAACTAGGAAACCTATTATTTTGCATATATCCTTCTTCCCTTCACTAGCCCCAATGGATTTTTCCTCCATCACCATGTCTTTTTCATTAGCAATGTATTATTATAAATTAAGCATTAGACCTATGCATTTTTCAATCATCCCCTACATAACCTACATCACTTTTCTATTGGCACTAAATTTAGATCCAACATTGGTATTATATGATTATAATTAGAACTTAGGAACTATGCATTGTTATTCAATCTACACACTACCTATTACAGTAACAAAACTTTCAACTACTGCACTTTGACCTATGTTTGACTTCGGCTTGTCATGGCCCTTATTCCATTAGAATTAGATCTGGCATTTTATAATTTGCATTAAATTATTATAAGTGAAGCATTAGATTTATGTATATTATACAAACCTCCCATCACCCATAACCGCAAAATACAACCATATATATATATATATATATATATATATATATATATATATATATATATATATATATATATATATATATATATATATTTTCAACATTTGTGGTGCCCACACAACCTCCATTATTAACTTATGTGTGGGCCCCATGACCAATATTTTTTTTTTCAAAGATAACTTTTCATAAAAAAATATTTTGAGTGTCATTTGGCATAATGGTGATTAAATTTTAGTAAAGTCCTTCCCAAATATTGGCCAAGAGTTCAAGTGATATGCAGATGGTATAATAAATTTTCATAGTTAAGTTAACAAAAATGATTCTTCAAAAGTCTAATTTCTCATAATCAAATAGGCAGAGTGGCTCGCTTGAGTCTTTAAAATTTTTTTTAATTGGAAGGTCATAATTTATATCATTCTACGTATTTTTGTATACCCTTTACTATTATACTATTTTAAAAGTATTTTCAGCCAATTGATGTAGACCAGTAGCTGGGGATCAATCTAACAAATGGTTAAACCACCTCTCCCTGTCCCAACCCCCCCACATGATAATACTTTTCTTTTCTTCCAATATGGTGCCTCTACCATATCATCACACACAATGATTTAGGCCTTCTTTCTTGCATGTTCTCTATTTTTTTGAACCTCCCTTCATTGAGCATTTTTTAGAAACCCATTTACTATTTTTCCAATATCTTGAACATTAATTGGAGTTGAGAGGAAATTCTTTTTTCATTATTAATTTGGTTTGACCTATTATGCATGCTATATTTATATTTTTTTATCCAATTTAAAATCTATTTTTTTAGATTTAGAGAGCCTTTCTTTATAATTGAACAGTGCCTAACATTCTAGGCACTTTTCTCTATACTTAGGACAACTTTTGATGTTCATTTTTTTGAAAGTGCATTTTTTCGCACAATCCATATTTCTAACTAAAATTGGCTCATATTGTATAAAAATATTTTTTTTTTCTGATTTTTAATTGAAAAATATAAGAGGTTTCAATTTTTATAAAATGCATCACTATAATTAGTTAGGGGGTAGTTATTTTGTCATTGCATTCATTATAAAATTCAAAAAAGTCCTTTTTGTAGGGTAAATACTTGCTTACAACACTTTAAAGGATTTTTCATCATTCCTCTTTTGGTGCACTTGTGGTTTTCACCTTATCCTTACGTTTGGACATTTATATTTTGACATAGTTTTGGTTTGTGTTAAATCTCATTCAAGGCCCATTTTGTAGATAATTTAATTCTTCGCTGGAGACTTAATCACCATTTATTAATATGTTGTCTTCTTATTTTGAGACTCCTTCAAGGCCCATTTCTTATCACCTTGTTCTTCTATTACTTGTAATGAATTTGTGCCCTTATGTATACACACTAATATGAGAAAATAATCACTTGAAATATGATATTGATATTCTCTTCTCTGATATTTCCTCACTTCATGAAGATATTGTTATGTTTATCGAGGAAAATAGGGCCCTCAAAGCCAAAATTCACTTCTCCTTATAAAACTTGAATAATATGAATGACACATTCACACTTTATAATTTAATGTTGCACTCTTTTAGTAATACTCTGATTATGTGGATCCCACTGCTAATACACTTTACCACATTTATTACTTACTTCCAACTCTCGCATGCATCCCATGGATGGTCTCCTAGGTTATCATTTTCTCTAGACCATGAATCATATAGTGATCCTTACATCAAGGTGTAGTTACCTTTATCACAACCCACACTTCTATTGATTACAATATTGATGTACTTGCCTCCTTTGAGAAGCATAGTATTGGTTTTGGTTCCCATATTATCTACACCGTAGGTTATTCTAGTGGAGGTAATGAAAATAACTAACAAGGAATTATGTTACTCCTCTAGCCTATTCATTAGATATCTCACCATGATATTAGCTATCAATAAAGTTCTTTTAATTCTTATTTGAGGCCAATTTCTATGACATCCACACCAAATTTTTTCTTATCTAAATTTCCAAAGGACATTGAGTGACATAACTCTAATGTATTTGGGCATTCATCAGAAACTTTATACATGCATGAGAGACTTGAGCCATCTTCAAATTTTATCAGGCACTTGAGACCTGAAATCATTTTTATAAGACTCAAAATACCTTGCACTTCAATTAGGCATAATATACTTAAGCTTTATTTTATTAGGTATGAGAGTCCCAATAAATCATTAGACTCATTTAAACATGAGAGTCTTGAATATCATCTAGACATTTCCTTTGACACAATATTTATGCACATGGAACCGAATCACTTGTAGGATTTTTTTTCCACCATGCATGTTCATTTTAAATGGATTGGTGATTAGTTATGGTATTTTATTAAAAAATATTTATGTGGACTGTATTATCATGGTTATTCCATTATTTAGTTTCATCTTCTACACATCATTCATACTACCTAGTAGTGCTTTCTTCCTAGAAAAAATCTATTTTTCTAGTGGCTTCTTCAATAGATAATATAATCCTTGTGATGAGAAATTTATAGTCTCTAAAATATATTTTATTATTTGGTATTAGTTTTGGATCCATGCAATGTATTTTTCAACACCAATAATGATATCCTATAATATATCTCTTGTTTTCATGCCAACTCGTGGTTCTGAGATTTTTCATCCACTTCACCCAATTCAACATTAAGGGGGGTGGTTTGTATTATTAATTTGGATGAAATACTTGAGGTACATATCACTATTTTTTGAAATGTATTCTATGTTATTTCACTAATTTATGGGTGAGATATTTGTGGCAAAACTCTTCTCAAAAGAAATATTTTTCTTTCATTGTATATGGTTATCTCATTAGGCCTAGTGTTGGGACCCATTTCATATGTTTAGCCTCATTTTTGTACATGCTCTATTTTATAACTCAAATTTGAACCCTTGATAGGGTGATTCAATCCCTCTCAACTTGAGTTATGCATTGGGATTAATCTTAGGCTTTGGGTGACCTTTACATGGACCAAACCTCTAAATTATACGACTAACTCCCCTTGGTGTATCACTTAGGCCTACTACACTACAAACTTACAAAAGAAAAGTTAAAGGAATAATAGGAAATAAAAATAACTATGGGGGTGATACACCAACTCAGTTGATCACTACAAACCAGCTACATTTGTACATATAGACCATGAGACTAGCCTTAACATACACTACTCCTAGTCTAAATCTCTCACATCATCTTTTCAATGTGGAGGTTGTGATATATGCTTAGGATAGGATGAATAATCAAGAGGTCAAGGATGAAACTAATAAATACAAATACTCACTCAACCCTTTCACTATAATTACACACTTCACATGACCTATAAAAGAAGCTTTCAAAATGCATTTAAGTGTTAGAATAGGACAACATGCCAAGGAAAATTAAGAAAATCACTTGACAAGATCAACCATCTATGCACACACACTAAGTAAAGTCATAGAAAGATGTAAAACTAGTAGTATTTCATTGAAGGCATACAAATGAGTAGGGCTTCACAATACTTAGGTGGAGGATCCTTTACTATCCATCAAAGGTTAGCATATATATAAAATGAGAGGAGAGAAAAAATGATGATTAGAGAGTCATTGATAAGTGTTAAGAAAGATTTAAAATTAAGGAGTTTGAAGAATAGTTTAATAAGGTATTCATTGACATGTGTTGCCTTATTGATGATGCTTTATCTTGGAAATGGTGTATGAGTTTATCTCTTTGCTTGACACATCTTGTTTCTTCTTCAAACTTCCCTCCTCTTGACTTGGAAAGTGGTGAACAACGTACTTGATCATAAATTAATATTGAGTTACCTTCTACCCCTGTTATTGACACTTGCCATATACTTAGGAATCTTCTTATACTGATATTCTAATAGTGATCAAATCTTCTTAGGGGTATTGAAACCCATTAGTCTCACTACACCTCTCTTTGCTCAAATGCCTCAAATCTTTATTTTGTATGCATGAATGTATCATCTCTCCATGAAAGGCCTATTTTAGTCTTAAGAAACTTATATCACCCTTTTTAATGCATCAAACACTCTCCAACACTTTATTTCACACCTCAACCCATACTTGTCTTCAATTCCTAATAGCCCTCAAAACATACAAAGTTCCTTATGTATAAAATTATACAAATGCTCCTAAAAAACTAAGAATGGATTTGAGTACCCATATGATCTTACATCTCTTTTAAAAATTTCATGATCATACACTAAGTGAAAGTACACTAATTACACTTGTTTCTCTCTCCAATTAGCCCTCAATTAGGTCTTTAGGCCTAGAAATTAAGATTTGTGTATAATCAATGATCACACATGTGAAACCCTATATAAATGTTTGATTCACTTTAGGGACCTATTTATAATTTTTCATACCAAATTTGAGGACCTGAAACCTTGTATGAATGGGTGAACCAAGAAATGGCCAAAACCCTAGTTTATGTGCATGTTCATGATCAACAGGCAACTAGAGTGATTTCTAAATAAATTGATAAGTTAAAATACTTTATTGTGGTTTTTTAGTTTATAAATAATCATAATAAAACTCAATACCTTGAGATGAAGGCCTCCAATAGTACTCCTAGGTCTGTAGATGGGATTCTTGGACAATAAAGTAGTGTCTTTCTCCCTTTTAGCCCAAATTGGTAGATTGAATGTCTCAGATATCTTCTTATGAGTCCTATAAAAGTTTTTATATGACTATGTAACCTCTTACCATGCTTAAAAATCCTTTACACCTGATTTTAAGGCATGTCCTTACCTTGTATACTCACGCATAGGCCTATAGCCATGCTTCTAGGCCAATTTTGTACACTGTGACTTTTACATGTTCCAACAAAAAGTTTGCCCATGTGTATTTTAGGTATTAAAATGTCATATAAATGTTTCCATGGTCACTCAAAGGCATCTTATATTATTTTGGAATCTTTTTTAGTCATTGGGTCATATGACATTCTCTTAGCAGCCTGTGAGTGTCTTACACTCTTAAAGATTGTTCATAGAGTTAAGGCCCTTAATGAACATCCAAATTTCATGGATAAGTATTCAATATGGTTGGTATATTATTCATATGAGATTAATTTTACATGAATCTCCTTGTGTAATATGTGAGCATCTCAAATGTTCCTCTCAAGCTAGAAAACTGTGTTTAGTGAGTTTGAGAGAGAATTTTGGCTTGAAGATGTTATCCTAATGTTTATTTTACTCTAAAACCCTATGAGAAGTATGTTTCACTACCAAATAAATATTCCTATGGTTCATCATGTGTTTTCAATCTTCATTAAATTGGAACCTGCCATGCATCAGTGCTAGGGTTTATAAATGGCTTTAAAACAAAGACCCGAGGGACCATGAATTGACATTTCTCCTTGACTTATGAATAGATGATCCTTTGTGTATTATTATAACATATATAATATGTTCAATAGTGTCATTTAAATATCTCACATGTATTATCATGCTCATATTTAGGCTATCTTAACTTGATAAACCTTAAAAGAGAAGTTTTACAGCCCATTTGGCTATAAAAACCTCCTCCACTATATATCACCTTCAAACAAGATTGATCAGTAATCTCTTAACAATGTATATCTCTTAATAATGTATCAAGATCCTTAAAATTACTTGTAATTTAATTCATCTCTAAATTTTAATAAGTTTTCAAATCACATACAGTCCTCTAGAGCTTATTAGCAATCCACTTTAATATTGTCATGAGTAAAACTCTAGGTATCAATTAGGTTTGTACTTCTTAAAGGGATATATATATATATATATATATATATATGAAGTTATACATCTCTTTTGTCATATTTCACTTATCCCTTGTTTAGCACAAAATGCATTCTTCTCCATCTCCAAAATGCAGACTTGTAGGTATTAATGATTGTATATATGGAGGTTTAGGCCTGAGATTTATTAGAGGTCAAGAGTGAATCTTAAACTCACAGTTTGTCCTCCATTTAAATTATACATATCAAAAAAATTTCTTCATATATTTATCATACCTCTTTTAGTCTCCAAACTCATATCTTGATACACAATTCATCGCATTTCACATGAAAAAGAGACCTATAAATCTACATTTTTATTACTTAAAGCCTTTTATGATGTTTGTTTTAATTGTATTGACCTGAGAAAGCTTATCCACTACCATAAAACCTTTTTCATGAGGTTATAACCCTCATATATCTTTTATAATGCACATTACCTTCTCAATTTACCTCTAAATAGGTAGGCTTATACACAGTCCTTAGATTGAAATCATGAATGCTACTTGGAGGGGCTAGTGTTGGAGGGATCTCAATAGAGTGAAAATATGGTATGATATCTTTGATATGGCTTGATAACATAGTAACATGTTTACAACAAGCCATTTCAACTTTCTATATACTCATTTAGTGTCATTGTTGACCTCCTTTAATAACCTATCTCAATGTATAATTATACTTTTAACCTTCATTATTTTAACTCTTTTGATGTTTAAGAGTGATATAAGGAGGTTAAAAGGATGAAATAGGGATTTATTTATATTTTTTATATCCTTATTGAGGTTAATAAATACTCTATCTAACACAAAACCTATCTGCAATCTCTCATATAACCAGTAACTCACCCTTAATAGAGGTTTTGCTCTTGTTGAGGGTCACACATGCCAAGTAAGGCCTAAATAAGAATATATAATGGATTTTTAGACCTTATATATCCTTACTTATTTCATTCATGCTTCTAACCAACTTTAAACTTTCATTCCAAGGAGAAAAATGAGCTTATGGGGTTTTAGTAGGGTTTTAGACCACCCTAGAGTTTTAGTAATTGTTCATAAAGGAGAGGGCTCCAATATGAGAAAAAATGCCACAAATATAAATTCCATTAGACCCCCTTCCTATAACCACAATCTTAGGTCATCACTCTCTCTCCTTTATCCATACCAAGCACATGAAATTAACCATTACCAATCTACCAAGAAGCCGATGGAGAGTATGATGCAAATTTTAGCTTCTTAGGACCTCTGAAAGTTTTTTATTCATGGAAATGACCTAAGGAAGGTGAATATATTCTCTTAATATACTTTCACTTGAATACGGATCATCTAAGTTCATAAAAGTTCTTGCAACTACCTATAAAAGAATGATTTACTCTTTCTTATACATTGAGCCTGTAAAACTAACTATGATCTAACATTCCTAACATATATGCATATTAGATAACTCCTTCTTGAGATTTGACAAGTGTGTTTGTATATATATTTTAGCTTTTTCATATTTTTCATGCATTGTACTTCTCCACATATACCTTTCTCTTACATAACATTTACCTTAAACTTTACAAAATAACCTTAACTTTTCCAAACATGTATAAAATGTTCGTGCAAGGTGGTCAAAGGGTGCGATGACTTGAGAGATACTTATGAAACTTTAACACCTTTTGGATCAACTTTATTCATATCATGGTAGGGATAGACATAGCACAAGACAAACATAAGTCATTACCTTAAACTTGTCAAATTTACCTTAAACTATGATAATAAGACCTCGAAATGTTCATTTGAAGACTTCTCAAGGCATAGAATGTCTATGAACAAGGTTAGAAAACATGACAAGTCAAGTTTTTTGTAAACCTCTTTAATGGTAGCTAGCATTTGGCTAACACTCCCTAAGTTGCACTTAAGGGTTGGGGGAGAAGGGATTGTTGATGTAAATTTATAATTACACCTTAGTGCTTAGGTTTACTTAGGCTAATTTCTCTATGTTTTCTTATAATTTGATTTGAAAATACAAGTTGCATAAAAATCCAAGTTGTTCACCTACATGACAACTTGCAATAAATTCCAAGTTACACACCAACATGGAATTTATGCAATCACTTGCATTTTAGAAACCAATTGTGTTTATACATCTAATTGAATTTATGATTTTAGGCCAAACTACATGCATTTATGATAGCCTTCAGGATCTATAAATGTAGGCCTCTACCCCTCTCATTTTTAGGTAGACCAGTGAAAAGAGTGTGGAATATTGCTTGTAATTTGATTTGTCACATAATGTAAATTATATCATTATGATGTCACATTTTTTCAGTATGGGTTAATCTTGGTTTATTGGTCATGTGATTAGACTCTATCCTCTTTTTCAATATTTAGAACCCATAAAAACCTCTTATCCACTGAGAATGGTCGTACCACTCATGATAAGGGTAGATACATAACAAATAGTAAGTAATATAAAAATGTTTATATAAGTCATAATGCACTAGTTCCATGTAATAAATAAAAGTTTACACATTGAAAAAGAACATGAATAATACGTTCTCAATATATACTAAGTATACACTTCAATGGTCATAAGATGTAGGAATTCAATTAGTCCACCTCATTGCAACAAGATATAATAACTCATTCCCAATTACCAATTCAATGTGAAACTAAAGGATTTCCACAACCCACATATTGTTCACATTCCTAGACTCACAACACAATCTCTAATTGTGCCTTACCCATCTACACTTTCACTACTATAGAAACATAATTCTTTTTAAATAATGGACATAACTCAACATATGAACAATATTTGAAAAGTGCACAATAAATAATGTAATGCACATGTGTTCTATACCACTTGCATGAGATGAAATCACCCTTAATCTTTGTTGAGGGTCATTAGTAAACCATCCAAGCAATCAAAGCAAAAATTAGAGTTTATTTTTATAAATAAAAGAAGTGTAGTTTATTTTTTATTTTTTTTACAAAGACTATAACTTTAGTGCAAGCTATTTCAGAATGTTTCATAATGAATCCTATGTGTAAAACATAAGAAAACATTCATTAAAGGTTAACTAGTTATAAATTTTCAAAGATTTTAGATAGAAAAGGAAAAGTGATGAATTACGAGTAGTTATCTCCACCAAGATAAAGGAATACTTTTTCCATTGTTTTAGTGATTAATTAAAAAAAATTGTGATACCATCGTGCCTACAACACTTAGCTCTGTCAAGCATGTGCTCAAGATTTGAAATGGTTAAAAATTTAATTTGAAAGGGCTGACGTAGACCAAACAATGATGTCACAATAATAGGATGACATCTGAATACTGCAGGCCCAATTATACATAATTTAGTGCACATTGTTAGGTCTAAATTTGATTACATTCAAAGCTTAAAGATGATTCCCATAGACCCATGAACAGTGCCTCAAATTTTGGTCGATATGCCTATGATTTCATTTTTTGCACTATTAATTTTATACCAACTAAAAATGAAGTTAAAGTTCTTTTCTTAGTTTTAGAAGACTGCTAAGATATTAATATAATTTTACTTAATACTATGAAAATGCATAACGTAGGGTCATCTTTACATGTCAATGTCAACTAGATGTCAATGTTAACTAATTGATTGCTTATAGACCACCAATGTACATATACACACACACTATTTAGTTGATAAAGCTTTTAGATAGACCCAAACTATTTTATAAAATTAATATTTTCTTTACTTAAATATTTTTTTATTTGTATATATTAAAATCTGGTCATCAATATTTGATAATTAAAATTTTGATACATATTTATCATGCATGATTTGAGTGCCTAAATAAGGTTCTAATTTTTTATCTTTTCACACTTTCATGTTATTTCATGAGTCGATCTTTTTTTTTCACTAGTATATGCTTATAGAAACCTCATTATCTATTTCAAACATACTAAATATTTGGAAAAGACATTTCTAAACTCTCAAAATAGTTCACTTGTACATGGGTCAATTTTGATAGTTACAATCATTATTACCAATCAATAATAACCCACATATTCATAACCAAACCACTCCTAAAAATGACTATTTTCTATAATGAAACCCATCCTTAGAGTCAAACAATAATCCTAATGTGTTAGTGGTGTGAGTAATTATTCAAATGGTTCCATCTATAAACAAATCAAGGCCCCATTCAAAAAGGATCTAAAATTTATGTATGATACATCTATACACTATTGCACACTAATAAAATTTACCATGTTCTTCATGATTTGCATATATATCACTAAGAACGGTCATAATCCAAGTCTAAAACACTCAAAATCTAAGACAAAGTAAGTAATATCAAGTATTAAATCTAATCATTAGCTACATACACGTAGCAAAGGATCATAATTACACAATCACACTAGGTGAGAGAACTACATGTGGTTTGATTTCACTCCCTAGAGTGTTAGATATGTAGGTAGTGACCAATAATCATATGAGGGTATTTTTGTTAACTCAACCAATTACACCTCCCATTTTTGTAGGTTCTAAGTGTAAACACTATAATTTTGCATACTATGTATGATTGGTTAGGTGTCGTAGGCCCTTATTTTTATTTAATCTCCTCAATATCCCTATCCTAAGGTTTAGTATATTTACTATCTATAACACAGTAATTTATTTTTAGCAATTACCTTTCTACCCTCCCTAACCTCCTAAATCCATTAATAACCTAGGGAATCCACCTTTTAACCACATTACCCCTGTATAACCTTTTTTCCAACAACCTAATCTTGATTAAAACCTAGTTTTATATATAGTTGGAACAAACCTACCAATTTGGGTGAATCGATGTTGATTCACCCATGATCGGCATCAATTCTTTGAATAAATATCGATCCATATATACCCAGCCAAATTTTGGCTTTGGGACTAGAAAGTTTGAACCTTGAAGTCTTGTTAAGATTCTTGGAGAATTAAGGAAGACCTTAATGTCACTCTATCGAAATTCTATTGTATATAATTTGTATCCATCGTCAGGAGCCTGAAGTACTACCTACATGTGTGAGAAGAAATTTATTCTATTTTTAACCTAGGCCAAGGTAAGTAATCATATTAGTTATTTCATTTTCTATTAGTATCTTTGTTATTATCTACTTATCTAGTCTTTAAAAGATAATTTATATCCCTCTACATCTTTTTATTAGCCTATATAATCTAATTTAGTCTCTATTTTAATTAAGCATAGTTTCAAAGAGAATTGATGTTGATTCATTCTGAATCGACTTTGATTTTAAAAAATTGGTACCGATCCTATAATATTAGCATTGATCTATTGTGTTTAGTTTTCAAAACTTGAGCCTTTAACCTTAGACCCCTATCCTTGATTCTTACTGATGTTTTATCACTTTAAAATGGCCTTATTATGTAGATGACTCTAAAATGCATAATGCATGATGTAGTCAACATCATTGATCTGCCTATAGTATCTCAACATTTTTTGTTAATCAAAGTGACATAACCTTCAATTTAGTACTTTAAGCTATTATTTATTCTCCCTCTTTTGAATCCACTACTAACAAATTTGATGTCATACAAGAGGATGTGAATGTTGTTATGGCTTATTAAGATGAATGTTTTACTTACATTGATAGCTTAAATGAGGATTTAATCATAATCATTATTGTTATCATATCTTTATCTATTGTAATTTCAAATTTTGTTTATCCACTTAATTGTGTAAATAGTTGAGCTCACATCTACTTAATTGTGTAAACAAGTGAGCTCACATCCACTTGAGGAAGCTCAAAATTTTTGGGGATTGGTTTCTAACCAGGTAGATCACCCATTTATCTATTAATCTATCTTTGTCCAAGTTTTTTATTGGTGTGTAGGTTATTCTTCCCATCCAAAAAGAAGCTCCCTTAGTCATTGGATTCAAGTGGTATGTAACCCTTTCCTAATCTAAGTATTCATCATAAACCTTGATTTTCATTAAGTTTTTAGTAAGTTAATTTAATTTAAAAAATGAAAAGCTACTATAACATTCTGGCATTCATTTTGAATTTATCCATATCTCCTTTTCTCTTGATTGTTGTCTTCATTCAAAATAAAATCCAAAATCATTATATTTCCTTCCTAGAGGTTAAAAAGAACTACATGCATTTTTTTTGCTTAGGTAATTCACATAGAATAATCTAGGTAGTTAAATTATCATAGCAATCACTTATTTCACATACATACCAAACCACTTACATAATAAATCCATCAAACATTAACATAAGGGAACTTCCTAGAATTTCATCACCTAGCGGTAACCTTCATCCTGATTATCTTAATTGGATTTGATCATCAAGGAGAGAACCAACTCAATACATTGATTGAGTATAAGCCCTAGTTATTTAATATATACTGGCTAAGTACTTGACACTATTACACTATGGTGTGTGAAGTGAGGGGGTAGGCCTCAATACTAGGCCAAATATCAATTCCAATACAAAGATCTATTTGAGCCTAATCAAACTTGAAACCATCTCTAGATTGTAGTTTCTTAGGACCCTTGATAACCTTTCCTTTTCTTTTATCACTCTTTAAAATTAAAAAGTAAAATATTTTTAGGTACATCTTTAGCATGTGTGCTTTTATTTTCCACTAAATACAAGATAATCAAAAATAATTTTTTGCATGTTTTTTTTCTTGTATTTCTTGCTTTTTCCTTTATCACTACATGGTTTTGATGTGACATCAATCACTAAATCAGACCAAACCCTCAGCTTCATCCTCATCCATGGAGAATTCCCCTAGTCCTCCTACTTTCCATGAGTCCACAGGGAAATGTATTCCCTAGTGTTATACTCAAGGCAATCTTGAATTTGACACTATATTGATAGTAATCCAATGATGATTAATCATTAACTTAGCTCCTAATCTATACACATCCCACTTTATCCTCATCTCACAAGGTTGGTGAAGGGTTTACCACAACTATGGTGTCCTCTCATAACAATCCTCTTTCAACCAATTTTAACACTAACAATATGCAACCTTTAGGAAATCTACATTTGATAATGTCTAGTGTTCCATCCCTGACTAGCACCCAAGCTCATAATATCACCATGCCTCAACCTACGTTTACTCTACCCCTTATGATAACACTTCCAATCTAAACTAGTGTACCTTTGAATCCTCAAACTTAACCTTTGCAACAAGCTCCTATAAGTCAACTTCCTTAATAATATGTCCCCTTGACTACCCAACACATAGCTCATACACAAACTATTGGGTCTAATTATATCCCTTTATAAGCCCCATAGTATGTGGTGGCATCCTAACCAATCATGACCACATCAGTTGGTTATCCTTTATCCCAGCCCTTTTCCACTCAGATTCCTACTTATCAACTCCCATAATAGAATGTTTTGAGAGGTATTCCTCAATACAATACCCAACCAAACCTTATGACCATCCTTATAAACAATATGGCCAATTTGGAAGCCTCTATCTATTGGCAAAAAAACATGTTGATTTTTTTAAAAATCTGTAATGAACCCATTATTCCAATAGTCCCCATTAAACCTTACCCTCCATAATGGGAGCTTTCAAAATTTATGAATTTTTAAAATAAGGAAGATCCTCATCAGTACCTTCTAGTGTTCAAATACACTTACTACCTTATAGTTCATGATGTTGCTCTTCCTCTTAGGACCTTTCCCATGTCACTAGTTGGACTAGCCTTAGACTAGTATAACTTGATTCCTCAATATTCCTTATTTTCTTTTGGGCAGTTAGCCAAAATATTCTTAAAGAACTTTTATATCAACATCATAAGAAAAATAACTATCACTGACGTATATGCCATCTGATAGTTTAATAATAAATATATTATTGATTTCATGGATAGATGGAGGAGTCTCATAAACCAACTCACCTTTTCCCTTCATCAACCCAAACTAATTGAATTATTTGCAAGATCATGTGTTAAACATAACTCATCGACATTATGGGTAAAATCCTTCAAAACCTTTGATGAGGCCTTTTTGATGGCTCATAAATTAAAAATTAGATCCCTAAAAGAAGGGAAAGTGAAATTGTGAAGTAAAAACTTCAAGTTTGATCCCTTTAAAGGGATTAACAAAAATAAGTTTTTAATTCCATAGTCATAAAGTCATCCCCACCATAAATAAAAAGCCAAATAAGCCCTCCACCTCTCAAGGGAAATCTCAAAAACCATTAATGTGATTTCCCATGTGATAGTATACACCTTTAGGAGATTCTTATGCATCTATCTTAGACAAGTTATTAAAATAATCTCTCATCAAACTTCCTCTAATGAGACTTCTTGATGATTCTCACCCTAAGCCTAACTAGTTTAGGGAAAATGACTATCGCAACTTCCACTGTGTAATAGGTCATGATGTCAGTAGGTGTCAATATTTCAAGGGTCTAATACAGAACCTTATTGATCAAAGGGATTTATAAGTAGATAACCCTAACTTACCCCCTAATTAGTCTATAAACATCTTTAGGTAGTTATTCCCTAATCAAGCTTCCAAGTCTAATTCTATGTAAGCTAATTCAAGATCCACTGTAGACCATAAAACTCATGTAATTAGCATGATCTATGATCAGCTTCTACCTAAATTAGTTGATATTACTTCTATCCTTGATCTTCCTACATGAGATAGCTTTGAACCATTTGAATTAAATGAAGATATCCTGAAAAATCACTCAAACTTTTTGAATCTCATTATTTGAGATCTACTTGAGGAAATAATATCTAAAAACGTTTAGGATTATCAATTAGAAATAAAAGAAGAAAATCCCATCAAATAAAATGCTTGTTTATACATTATGCAAGATATGCATACCATTATTCACATCATCTCAATACCTACATCTAGTATACCCATCCCTTCTAACTTACTACCCCCTGAGGAAACCTTCATGTTATCATAAAATAGCTCAAGACCAGTTCCCCTCATTACTCAGGAGGAGTTAAATATTATAAAAATTAAGGGAAAAGCTATAAATACTAAAAATCAAAACCTTGAGGCCTCACAAGGAAAATCATTACAGCATCCTCCTATTAGGATTGAACTCCCTAAGGAAGATATCCCCATTAACCTTGATCAGATTCAAAAAAGAAAAGCACAACTACCACCTATTCAAACAAAATCAACTATATTAGGACCCTATCCTTTAGCAAGACTAAAATCCACCATCATATAATCCTATACTAAAGAGCATGTATCATCACAAAGGGATCTTCCCACCATGATAATGCCAATACATAACCATTTAAACCCATACTATCCACAAGGTTTAGGTGTAAGGGCTTATCTTAAGCACAAAGTACCAACTATAAGGAATATTCAAACAACCAATTCGAAGTCACATACCTCTTCACTACCAATGCCTCAGAGGATTGAAAATCCTAGACAAGATCCATTAAAGGGGTATTATTCTATAATCCTTGACCAACTTCTCCAAACCTCCCTTATCACTCTACCACTCATAAAACTTGTTAACCCTTATATTCAAAAACTAGTATGGTATAGAGAGAATAGGAAATGTGCATATCATCTAATAGTAGATCATGATATGAAAATTTGTAACATGTTAAAATTTATGGTCTAAAACTTATTAGAAGAAGATAGTGTTTTAATGGAACAATTAAATGATGACCATCCCATAGACAAACTACTAGGGTCACATCCACCCTAGGGAAATAGCATACTACTAATAGTATTAGAATGAGCTACAAAAGAAGATAAAACCTATGATAGAGATCAATATCAACCCCTCTTGAACCCCCTAGATGTGGAGGAGTCTAAGGATACACCAAATCCCCCTTTATTTAAGATAGATACAGTTCATATAGCTATGTGATCCCAAACCCAGGGTCATAAAACCCACAATCATGAAAAAGCCAAAGTGACTATTGCCAAATCACTAGTTCATGTCATAAATAGTCCAAAAACACCCACTTTGAAACCTAAAATTTATATTTTAGGGAAAGTGTAAAATAATAATGCTTCAGTATTAATATAGATATCTATTTTAAAGCAACTTCATCAGCTCTTGGTCAAGATGTCTCTATATAAACTTTTCCAAAATTCTCCACAGCATCACAAGGCTATGATAGAATCCTTGTCGTCCATCGAGATACAAGTTTATAGACCCCAAACTTTATCAAATTTCATCACATCACTTCAAAAATCATTATCCATAACATTCCATGATTCAAAAATACCTCCCTTATAGCTTAATGACTAGGATCATGCACTATTATCATTGCCCAAATTGATCATAATCAAATTAAATGAGTGATGATTGATAATGGTTCTAGTATAAATATCATCTCCTCTCATGAATTTAAACAACTATAGTTACCTAAAACAATTGAATCCAAATTCCCCATCATTTTACAAGCATTCAATGATATTATTTCCCTTACATTAGGAACGGCAGTCCTTCACATTCAAGTAGGCATACATGTTCTACCTAAACTATTTTATCTAATAGAAGGAGAGCTTCAATACAACATCTTTTTAGGTCATCCCTGGATATGTGTTATGCATTGCATTCCCTCCACCTTGAACTGATGTATTAAATTTGAACATGAAGGTAAAATCCACAATGTTCCAACCGATCCCTATCCATTTAAAACTAGAAACCTCACCTTTTGACTAAACAACATCTTAATTTCATTACAAAGCACTATCCCATCATCATCCAATAAGGAATCCTCTAGTATGACAATCCCTACATCAAAGATCATCAAGGAGTATATTGATTCCATGTTTCAATAACTATCAATTAGAGAATATCAGTTATTGACACTCAATATTCTCCCCACTCTCCAAGAATATGGGTGTCCAAATAAATAATATGCTTATTGTCATAATTCAGGAGAAATTATTCCCTTTGGTCCATCTTTCCTCTACACCCATTTGATCTATGCGAGAATTTATCAGCCTTTTTTAGGCCTCTCTAACCAAACCCATTCTAAACCATTTACCTCAAACTTTTCATTCCTTGATAAACCACACTTTCCAAAGACATAACTACAATGGTGTGCTTGAAATGTTTTTAGCATAAGACACTATGAACAAGGCCAACATGAGATTACATTAGGATATTTTAGGAAACCCCATGAAAATAATGGTGGAGGGTACTCTCCTTCTTATCCTTGAAGAGGACACACCATCCTCACTATCCAATACCCCTTCTTCTATAGACGATGTCATATCCATTACCTCAAACATTTTTTTAGTTAATTCCATTAATATATAACCTCTCATCTATCATCATGATGGGGAGGTCAAGACCATTCCTCTATCCTACCCATAAACATGATGAGGAAAGATTTTCCCAACATCCCTATTCTTCAGTGCCAAGATGATGAGTCATTTTTAATTCATTTTGGCATAGAGAAATCACATCTACATAAATCCCTTCCATCTAAAACCTCTAGTATATTAAATGATGTTACCATTAATTTTAACGTAGGATATCATGAGACTTTATGAATAGTTAAGGTCATAAACTATATAGATCCTCAGGAGCACTAGGACTTTACTACGTTTCTAATAGATCATAGTGAAGCATTCATTTGGTCTTATAATGACATGCCTGGTATCAATCATCCTATTATCATCTATAACATTTTCACATTTTCTGATGCCAAACCTATAAAATAAAAACTTCAAAAAATACACCCTCACATTACGCTCTTTGTCAAAGAATAGTTATAGTGTCTCTTATCTGTTAACTTTATCCAGCCTATCAATTATCCTTAATGGGTATCTAATATAATTATATCACAAAGACCATAGGGGGATTATACCTTTGTACTTACTTTTGAGACCTTAATCTCACTTGTCCTAAGGATGATTTCCCTCTCCCTAATATTGACCAATTAGTGGATTTAATAGTCGAGCATAAAATGTTGTCACTTATAGATGGTTTCTCTCGATATAATTAGATCCTTATCACACCAGAAGACCAATAGAAGAATTAATTTATTACTCCCTAGGGGGACACCTATACTGCTATCTTTTATACTTGATTTTGACTACACTAATAATATGGCAGAGTATGAGGCTTTGATCATAGGTCTCTAAACTTTTTTAGCTCTAGGTATTAAAACACTTAATATCTATGATGATTCCTAGCTTATGGTTAATCAGATTAAGGGCATATATCAATGTAAGAATGATACTCTTCATAAATATAAGACCTAGGTTGATCAGTTACTATCCACTTTTGATCATTATGTTATCCAAGCCACTCCCCAATCACCTAACAAGTTTGCAAATACCATGGCTTATTTGGCCTCATTTATCCCATATTCATCTCAATAATCTAAGTTATCTATCCTCATCCATAGGATTAATCAACCTTATTTTACCAAAATTGACCTTCTTTCTATCCATAGTGTGGAGGAAAATCGACTAGATCTCTGATATGCATAGATATTTGATTACCTATCAAGGGGGATTATTCCTCCATATCTATCTAGAAATAGAAAGCAATATTTATATCATTATATAATGATTTTTTTCATATTAGGGGGTGTTCTTTATAATCTTGGTTTTGGCAATATCTTTCTTTATTATCTCTAGAATCATGAAACTGCCCTCACTATTAATGAAGCTCATGATGGGTCATATGGTGGACATTTTATTGGTTATACCATCACTAATAAAATCTTATTATTGGGATATTATTGGCCCAATTTAAATAAATATTATAAAGAATACATTAATAAATGTGTAAAGTGTTAGTATCATGCCAATGTATTCCATGTCCCTAGTCAAACATTACAAGTAGCACAAGACTTTTGGTTTTTTTCCCAGTGGGGCCCTGATCTTATAAGTCAAATCAATCCTAAATCTTCCCAACATTATTTATTCATCATTATTACCAATGAGTATTTTATTAAGTGGGTGGAGGCCATCCCTTTTATCTCAACCAAAGCATATAAAAAAATTTAATTTATTAGTCAACATATTATTTATCACTTTGGTGTTCTTCATAATATCATCACAGATAATGGAAAATATTTTAAAAATAAAAAAGTTCAAGAGCTCTATGATTCTTTAACATCAAACTAAGCTTCTCCTCACCTCAATATCCTCAAGCTAATGGATAGGCTAAGACATCCAACAAAACTCTTATCAAAATCTTAACTAAAGTTGTTAATGAATGAGGAAAGAACTGGCATCTTCATGTTTTATTTGCCTTATGGGCTTATCGAACTAGTATTAAAACCCCTACATGTGTTATTCCTTTTTCCTTAGTCTATGGTACCAAATTTGTACTTCCTCTTGAAGTTTATATTCCTTCCCTTTGCATCTCCCTTAAAGATATCATTTCTAAGGATGATTTCCATCAAGAATAATTAACCTAGCTCAAACTCTTAGATGAGTGTCGATCGACTTCCCTTGACCATCTTCATGTATATCAAGAGAAAATAAATCACACCTATAATAATCATCTAAAATTATTTGAATTTAATATTGGTGACCTTGTCTTAAAATAAAATCAACATGTCACTAATATGGAAAAAATCAAAAGGGTAAAAATTGCTCTAAGTTGGCTCAGACCATATATTATCACCCATAAATATGGATCTAGGGTATATCACTTTACCTTTCTTGATGTAAAATCAAAATGAGACCCTCTTAATACATTGCATCTACTTCCTTTCTACTATTAATAAATCTTAATCACCTTGATCTACCTAGTTTAGTTTCTTGGTTTCATTCAACAAAACCATATCCTTATTATTCTTATACCAAATAATGATGTGTAGAGACATGTAGTTATCTAGTAGCATTTCTTATTTTTAAATTTGAATATGAATACCCTGACTCTATTCATAGCATGATCTAGTTGGATAATCTTCACCTATAATGGGAAGGATCTCCTAAATCGTTATTCCCTAAAATCCCTCCTTATCACTAATTTCATTTTGAGAATAAGTGTAAAAAACTTTGGGAAATTTATCCTAGGATACCTAAGGTGAATACATAAATAAATAATAACATTGGGATAAAAAAACAAAATAAAACCATCTACAAAACAAGAAAAATAATAGACTAATCCCTTGAAGGATAGCTATGAAATCTACAGAAATATATGTATATAAAGAAAGTGCAAACTGAACCCTCGAAGGATAGTTATTCTGAAAGGCATCTCTCAAAATATATACCAATCCCTTAAGGATTTCTATCATGCATAAAACATCCCAAGAAATCTTCTCACATTGATCAACTTTCTATAATTTAGTATACTTCCCACATTGAATAGTCTACATGAATTGACACAAAAGGATTATAGGCTTGACCTTAGTTTTGGGTATGCAAGATGACATCTTAGAAATCCACTTTCTATCAAATCCTAAAACAAATCCTTCAAATTTTCCATCTCAAATCAATAAGATCATGAACTTAGTTGACCTAAGTTGTTAAGATAGTTATTAGCAACTGGTTAAGGATGCAAATGCATTTTGTTCAAGTGGTTTTCTTGGGTCATGGTATGACCCAATAATGGGTAATATAACCCTTTGTTAATTAATTATATATTTTCCACATGTATCAATGAATATACTAATATAGTAAATCAACAAGCTATAAACATAAAAATATGTAATATATAGATCGCATCCATAATAATCATTAATCCATAAACTTTTTTTTTCATAATCCATAAAATAAATAATCACAAACACATCCATAATATCATAATCATAATTTATTAGAATTTTAATATTTCATAAAAAATTTAATCCATAAGCACATCGTATAAAATTTAAAATCCATAATTAATAATCTAATGAACATCCATAATCCATAAACATCTTTACATAAAATCCCATAATCCATAATCTAACCAAACTCCTAATTATTAAATCCATAATCACATAATCAGAGTCAAATCTATATTAATTTAATCATGAACATTTTATCATTAGATAAATCAATACATCAAAATATAAATCATGATCCATAAACATTTAAATCCATAATCTAATCACACCACATAAAAATCCATAATCATATGATCAAATTCACATCCATAGTAGCCATAATCCATCAACATTTTAATATAAATCCATAACATGTAACAACCATAATCTACCATGACATTTAATAAACTAGATCCATAATCACATAATCTAAATACAAGCATCCATGATAATCATAATCCATAAACATCCATAATCCATAAATACAATCCATAAGAACATCATAACTCATAAATCATGAATCATACTTCACAAATATCTTTATACAATTTTGTGGTTCTTTGGCCAATATAATGGATATAAATACCATATATGAACTACTCTATAAAATGTATCTTGCTCATATGGATACTCCCCAGGGCTCCACCATCATCATTAATCCCATCCCCTCCCCCATCTCCTCCTTTGTCCTTATATCTCCTATCCTTCCCACATGATACAGTCCCCATGCTCATTGACCATGTATGAGTGTGCTTGGAAGACCTGCCTTGTGCAGCTAGATGGGAAGCATAGCAAGGAATCTCTAGATGTAGATTTAGTATGATCTACTCATAGTATCACATCTCCATCAATAACTCCCTATATCTATCAATGTTCACTATGCCTACCTACCCTCTAATATGCCCATCTACCCTTATAACTATCTACATTGATGAGGCTCCCTCCCCCCTCCTTAGGATATCACTCTATGCTTAGTAGTGATCTCAAGCCTCCACTACAAGGTCATGACTCAGTTTTAATGAGTTAAACTCCACTCATAATTTATTCAATCTAATCTACAAGTCATCTCACTCAATCTATACTATGGAAAGATTCCCCTATGTTGTGACCACCTATCCTTGTAAGGTGATACACTAAGCCCTTAGTGTATCCCTCTATGTAATAACCTCTACAATGTCAATCTCCTCCTCTCCCCCATCCTCTCCCCTATCTCCCTCATCTCCCATCTCCTCCTCTCCTCCATCTTCCTCAACTTCATTCATCTTCTCATCAGCTCCCTCTTGGCATGGATGTACCACCCTCTCTTACCTCACTGCACATTATCATACCCACTAAGCTAGAAATGTTGGAGTATACCCTACATCCTCTACATCTAATCTCATTGCCTCCTCCTCCTCCATCAGAGCATCTATAATATATGGCCCTAGGAACTCTGTCTCATCATGTTTATATACACATGGGGCCCATATAAAATCTTGTACCAATCTAAACTATCACTATACTCTCCCAAAATGGAGGTAATCTACATACTCCATCTTCCTCCCTACCACCCACCTCTACCTCTAAATTCCTAAAATATTTACCTCTACCTTAGGCCATGCAATAAATCTAAGATAAGGTCACCAAATGATATCTCCATCTCTTAACCCCTCTAGGACCCATCAGTAATACTCAAAGTCTTGGATAATACCATCTATGAAGTCTCAAGCTAGATATGCCTTCCATCATAGGAAGTCCAAACTATAATCAATCTCATATCACCATATCCATAGGTTACTAATGGGGTACACCACCCTAATGTGATTGTATGCCCAATACTATAACAATATGATCAAATTCAAGCCATACCTCCTCTAGGTCCTCTAATCCCATGTTTCCCTATACACCTATACCATTAAGGTGGATGTCCAAACAAACATTGTCTTATACCCTAACATGTTTTCAACCATACCTTTCAATATCCATGGAAACCTACCTCCCCCTTAGTCTAAGAGTGTGTCGTAAGAGATTACCAATAGCATCATGATTAGTACCCCTCTCCCCACTGCATCAGCCTCATATAGAGGCTCAAAAACAAATCCACTAGCAATAAAAGTGATGTTTTTAGTATTTCTACCATATAGTCATGTCAATGTTGCCCCACATCCCTACTTATCTACAAGTACTATAGTTACTCCTTGCATAAGAAGTCATAGAATCCTATATATACCCTCCTCTGTAATGGTCATCTCTCTAGTGGGAAGCCATAACATCCTGATAATCACATTTGAGCACTCTAATAGGGTAACCAACAAGCCTATATATTGGTGAATATGTCTATAGTAGTGCACTCCTCTCAGGTCTACAACCTCTAGGTACGCCCAATCATCATCATTGAGTTGGGCTCATAGTCACTCCAGTAGAGGCATCACTCAATCCCACATCTATAGTAGAGTCTGTGCCTGTTACCAAAATCTTGTATAAGCTTAAATTCTCTTAAAAACCTTTATTTATCCTAACCTTAGACTATTAAATTTTTTGTATGAATCAGTGTCGATCCCTTATATATCGTCACCATTCTATCTAGATTGGTACCATTTTGGGTGAAATGATTTGATTTCTAGTGAATCATCACCAATTCATGAAAATCAATGTTCATTATATGTCACCATACTACCCTAGTTTAAGCATGCATCCTAATCCTAAAAAAGTAAAAAACCTTAAAAATTTCCAAAAAATTTAAAACTTAAAAAAAAATAGGACCTACCTCACCTTGGGATCATCATTATCACCTCAATCCACTATTGTTATCCTCTATTTTATCTCTAGTCACAATCATTATTTTATCTCTTAAGCATCATTTCATTTTACACAAATAGTAAATGAGCCCTCTTTCATGTCAAATTTGCTTATATACCTGAATTTAGATTGACACCAATCTATTTTGGATCAACACTAATCTATTTTAGATTGGTATTGATTTGAATATTTTTTCACTACTTTTTAGTTTACATGCATCCAGTCCTAGTCCTTAGCTTGATCCTAGTACCTTTCTACATCCACCCCATTATTTATCCTATACCATAAGGTTTTTGGATTTTGACCACCTGTTGGTCTCATAGCTTGCATAAGGAATGTACTCTTTTGGTTATCTCCCCTTAATGGGTCCTAAGAGTGCATTTTCTCTTTAGAATAGCTATTTATAGGTAGTGTGTATACCTTATAACACACTGGATGCTTCATTTAGCCAAAATCTATCACCTATTATCTTATTTTACCTTTGTTTAAGCTCACATATTCATAGTTATGAATTTTATTACGGTATTTACTTCATGGCATCTCTATCTTTACTACCTTACACTATATTAGTGCAAAAACATATACTTTATGATATGCGTTAGCATCATTAGATATCATTTTTTATCTACCCATCCCATCATCTATTTTATTTTTCAAACTGATCACCCACTTCTTATCCTACATCATCTCCCAGTTTGAGGGGGGATACCTCCTCACATAAACCTGAGGCATTGGACCTCTCTTGGTTTTTGTCTCACAACACATATTCCATACCACTCCACAAAAAAGGGTAAATGTAGACACTATAATTTCATATACTATATATAATTGGTTAGGTGTCATAGGCCCTTATTTTTATTTAATCTCCTAAATATCCCTATCTTAAGGTTTAGTATATGTATTATCTATAACCTAGTAATTCACTTTTATCAATTACATTTCTACCCTCCTTAACCTCCTAAATCCATTAATAACCTAGGGAATCTTCCTTTTAACCACTTTACCCTTATATAACCTTGTTTCTAACAACCTCATGCTAATAAAACCCAATTTTACCTATGGTTGGAACAAACCTACCAATTTGGGTGAATCAGTGTCAATTCACCAATGATTAGTGCTAATTATATGGATCGACATCGATCCATATATGCCCAGCCAATATTTGTCTTTGGGACCAAAAATTCTAAACCTCAAAGTGTTGTTAATAATCTTGGAGAATTAAGGAATCCCTTAACATCATTCTACCATAATTATACTTCATACAATACACATCCATCATCACGAGCCTGAAGTACTACCTGCATTTGTGAGAAGGAATTTATTTTGTTTGTAATTAGGTCCAAGGTAAGTAATTGTATTATTTATTTCATTTTCTATTAATCTCTTTATTATTATCTACTTATCCAGACTTTAAAATACAATCTATATCCCTCTACATCTTTTTAATATCCTGTGTTATCCAATTCAGTATCTATTTTAATTAAGTAAAATTTGAGAGAGAATCGATGTCGATTCATTCTGAATCAACACTAATTTTATAGGATTAGCATCGATCCACTATTTTTAGTTTTCAAAAACTAAGCCTTTAACCTTAGATCCCTATCCTTAATTCTTACTAATGTTCTATCACTTTAAAATGGCCTTGTTATGTAGATGACTCTACTAGGCATAGTGCATGATGTAATTAATATCACTGATCTACCTATAGTATCCCAACCCCTTTTTAATGATCAGAGTGGTATAGCCTTCGAGCTATCACTTTTCACTATTGTTTATTCTCCCTCTTTTGAAGCCACTACTGACCAACTTGATGTCATACAAGAGGATGTGAATGTTGTTATGGTTTATTGGGATGAATATTTTGCTTACATTGATAGCTTAAATGAGAATTGAATCAGAATCATTATTTTTATCATATCTTTTTCTATTTTATTTTCAAATGTTTTTTATCCACTTAATTATGTAAACAAGTGAGCTACCATCCACTTGAGGAAGCTCATAATTTCCTAGGATTGGTTTCTAATCAGGTAGCTCACCCATTTATCTATTAATATATTTGTGTCCAAGTTGTTTATAGGTGTTCAAGTTATTCTTCCTAGCCAAAAATAGGTTCCCTCAGTCACTGGATTCAAGTGGTGCACAACACTTTCTTAATCTCTATGTATTCATCATAAACTTTGATTTTCATTGAGTTTTTAGTAAGTTAATTTAATTAAATAAAAATAAAAACTACTATAACACCAAGCCCTCACAAGCACATATAGTGTTTTAAGGAAAATGAGGCTAATTTTTGGATATATAAACATCAGTAGACTTTAGGATCACAAACACTAAGTAAGCAAACACAATCATAAGTGACCATATAATCATTGTGTTACACTTTCATATAGGTCAATATTGCCTAGCAAGTTAGTCTCAACTAATGATATTTACTTGATCCTATGGAACTGACATAGCACATGAAGCATATCAATGTTTAAATCAGGTGAATGAGAGGCATGCTTATCTTTGATTTCCAATTTCAAAATAAAGTCATAGTTAAATATTTAACTAGAAAAGCTAAGAATAGGGATATCTTAGTACTTTCCATATTTAGCATATGCCCTTATAAAATTAAAAGGTTCAAATTGTTGATCATTTACATTTAATGCTTGAATGCCATATTTATTGATTAGAATTATATTTCAAATTTATATCTTAATTATATAATTTCACCATTAATCCAAATTAGGGTAAAACACTATTTTAATTTAATATAATTTAAATTTTCTAATTCTAGTCTTAGATCTTGAAGGTCTACAAAACTTACTCAACAAGGTATAATTAAATAAGAATTAATATTATAATAATTGATATATACTCATAAATCACACTTAGAGTTTCATTATTGGCTTTAAATCTATTTTACCAAAAGCAATGTGTTCTCAAACCACACAAGATCACTTAGAAATAGTTTTTGTAATTGTAGAAAACAAACCTTATGCATAAAGTTCAAAAAAGGTTTCATAAAAAATATACTTCTCAATGACAAAGGGACTATCAATTTAAAAAATATGTAAATTGATCAAGACACTCATAATGCTTAGTGCTACTTGATGCAAGTGTATAAAATGAAAAATAAAAAATATGTTTAACCCTTTTTAGAAATAAGGATTAAGGGAAAGAGTAGCTTAATCAATTGAAGATAAGACTATTATATAAAATAGTTCAACTAAATGAATTTATATTCTACTAATATTCTAATAAGATATATTGAATCTATCAATATGTTAAATATGGAAGTTACAACATTAAATGTTTTGATAATAGAAATTCAAAGGAGAACCATTATCTTGTTTATTGATGTGAAAAAAAATATTAGTGTAGGTTCAAGAGTGGATTATTTGAATATCTAGATCCCATTATCATATTATGAAAATTTACTTATTACCAATTTAGACACTTGCATTGCCTTTTGGACACTAGCATCAATGCTAGTGTCCCAATTCTTCCACTAGTGTCTAGTATGAAATATTAACTCTTTTTTATAAATTATAAATACACCTATTAGGGTTGACTATTACCTTTAAAATTATCTATTTGCATCACATGCACAAGTTTATGATATCAATCTTTTGATTAAAATCCTAGATCCTCTAATTAAAGCAGGTCATCTTAGCTCAAGTGAATTTGAGCTAACCTGAAATACCCCTATATCAATGATCATTGCTTATATAGCCATATACTATGAAGAAGGCATAAAACTGATATTGTTCTCCCCTTATGTTGGTTTGTGTGTGAACAATAGTGTAATATGTTATATGCGAGTGCATGTAGTGATCTAGCTTGAAACTTTAAAAATAACACTCATGAACTATTATTTGAATGCTTAAGACCTATAATAAAATCTCTCTATTGCTTATTTAAAAATAGGGAAGAATAGGGTAACAGAACTCAATTATACAAATGATTTAGTGAGCTTGAATAAGTACTTTCTTAGTAATTTCTTGATTAATATTTAGTGTGATTTATTTTGTATTTATACTGAACCTTTCGAAAATAATCTCATGGATGGTTAACTAAAAAAAATAGGCCAACCCATAAATATCAAAATATTTTCAAATTTGAGTGTTTGTAGGGTAAAAACACTAGCGTTAGATCTAGGACACTAGCATTGATACTAGTGTCAATGTTAGAGCCCTAGTTTGAATGACAGTGTCATGGAGAATAGAAAACTACTAAAGCTTTATAATTAATAGTGAAAGATATATAACAAGTTTTAATCATACTTTAGGCTATAAGTTATCTAGGTAATAATAATAACAAAGTTAGACCATAAGATAAGCATTTAGGCATAGTGAGATGGTGAGTGTGATCCTTTTAGTTGCAAGGAGGTCATGAACTAGTTTCTTCTTATTAGTTGATATTTACTTTAGTTTTTTAAAGGTATTTTAGTAGAACTTGTGCTGGTCAATTTTCACATCCATTACTTCTCACTCTCCTTGATAATTTTCTACTCATAAATGACTAGGGATTCCTTCTTGGGTTTCTTCGTCTACCTCGTGTATATTATTTTACTTCTCAACCATATACTACCAATTTCACACCATATAGGTAACCTCATATTTATCACTATAATATCTTCTAACCCCTCAAATAACTTAGATATAATCAGTCCCTTTTTGACACACATTTGTTTGACCCATTCCTCCATTATAACATCATATTTTAGAATGGCATGATAGATGCATTGTAACGGTTCAACTAGCTCCAAATTAGAATATGAAAAATAAAATATATGAATGAATTTATACTTTAACACCATCCAATCATAAGTTTCTTGTCACATCTTATTTACAATAAACCATACCATGCACAAGCCCATGTTTTTAGAGTTTAGCAAAAAGTATGAACCCATAGATCTACTGACAAACAAGGTGTGTGCCTTTTTCCTTTATCTTCACATTCACTAATATGCATCCATGGATAAAAGTAACCACTATATATAGGTAATATTTAATGATCATTATTATGCTAAAATATGGAACATATGGCATCCTTCAGTTATGTCCAAGTGGGAAGACATGGTTTATGAGTATCCCATAATACACAATAGTGTTATTCAAAATGTATAATAAAATACCCAAATGATCCTTCTACTTGAGGACACATTCTTAAAGGTCATGCAAAAATGGGGTAGTAACCATGGAGTGTGTATATTAGAGAAACATAACAATTTTTCCCTTGCTAATTCAAAATACCATCTTCACCTTAGACATGGTGCATGGTACCTATATCTTCTCAAAAATTGATAAGGCTTAATGTTTTCCTATACTATATTTTTATGGGGAAAAAATTAGGCCTTGACCACACCACATCACACTTATTTCCCATGAATTCATATGATCTTGTACACATCAGTCATAGATAATACTTTTGGTGTCAAATTGTAGATACTAAAATCTGATTTATGTATTACTCTAGTCTTGTACACTTGTTAAATATCCATCATGGTTATACCTTTTAGTTAAAGACCTTCTATTGCTAAAAGGTTTGTGTTCACTATCTATGTCCCTAAATTACTTATCTCTTAGGCCAACCACTTTTATCCTAATGACCAAGCCTTCTATACTATACAAAAATATCTAAGCTTAATCATTATCCTTCACTACCAATTTTAGATCTATACCTATTTTTTATCTTCTTAGATAATTATGTCCCAAACAAACACCTACATCGATGAAAGTTTCCACTTTTCCAACAAAGTGTCAAGTGCCTAAAATTCATCCAATTTACAAATTAAATGTATCTTAAATATTATACTAAGTATTTTAATGTGAGATATTTCCAAAAGGGATTGATATATATATATATACAAGATCAACCTTCATTCATTCCTCACCTAGATAATATCAAGAAATCATAAGGTAACTTACCAAGAATTATTCAATAAAGCATAAAAATGAGAAAAATTTCCCTATTCATTCATATTTATATATCAGTGATCAGATAAGTATTCCCATAGGTCTAAATCATTCAAAGTGTAGTTCATTAACCATATTTTCTAATTTACAAGCTAGGTCATTTCATGTCATTACACATTACACATTACACCCTTGTGCACACACAAACCAACATGTAGGGAAGAACTACATAAGTTTGAGGCCCTCTTTAGATTATTGGCTATGTAGGTACTACCCATTAACATAGGGGTCCTTGGGGTAACTTGACATCATGATCCCACTAACCCATTTTTTCCACAGTCACTGTAAGGGTGAGGAAGTTATAGTTTGATCATTTTATAAAGAGCAACATCATGTGCACATGATCTAAAGGCATCAGAAGAAAGGTGATAGAAAACCCAATAGATTCAAGTTGGACACATCTATATATAGTCAATATTATTTATATAACATCTACATCAAAGTCATACACTTATGTTGATACAACTATCTAAATCCAACACAAGCATTTTAATCCATAGAAAGAATATTCTTAGAATCTAACATCTATTCTAGGATCGTATTCTAGTCCACTTCTATCATGTTCCATATTAGAATTACACATAGTAAACTAGCTCTATATCATTATTCCTTATTCATTGTAATATCTATCAATAGTTGTACTTTACTATTTTTATCAATCTAAGTTGTGTAACTTCATAATAGTACTTATCTAAGTTTATATTAATTGGCATGCTCATTAAATTAGCTCACCATCTTTTTGTAAAATTTAATCTAATAGCCCTTAACTCTAGATATCCCCTTATCTAAATTTATGTTTAACATTTGGTGAACATAACCTTTGGTCTCAAAACCCTAGTTTGACCTAGGGTTTCCTATTTTTTCTCTAATTTTTAATTTCTAAATTATAAATATTTTAAAATAGTATTTCCATTTCTTTTAAAGGAATTAATTATGGATGTATATATCATTCACTTCATTTTATAATATTTCTTAGTATCCCTTGTTTTTTGTACTTCTTACATGGCTAAATCAATCAAAAACCTAAGAAAGGATAAGAATCAAGTTTATTTTTACAACTCCTTTTATAATGTTATAGAGCTAGTATCCAACCACCAATGTGTATGTTCCCAGCCCTTTTCACACCTATATCATTTTCAAATGATAGCTACCATCCCAAACCAATTATTCACCCATGAATTATATTAGATTCCATGTTTCATGTTGTCACAACTCAAAAATTTAAAGGTGCCCAACCTATCCCACCACCTATTACTAAAAAATAGGTTCCTCCTAAGCCTAAACTTATTAAATAAAAAGGATATGATCTTATTGACCAATTGAGAAACATGCATGTTAAATTTCCAATCTATTTACTCTTAAATTAATCTACTATCTATAAGGATATTTTATATGAAGCATTACATGACACCCAAGTACCGACCGATATTGAACCAACTTATTTTGTAGATATTATGTAAGATATCAAAGACAATGCAAATAGTATTACCATAGAGAGGTAAGTGCACGGAGTTGGGGGACCATTTTGTATACATTATACATAATACAATCATGTTAATAAATAATGTGATCATGTTATTTAATTAACATGATCACATTATTTAAATTATGGCTCAATAATTACCAAGATATAACATGATTGTGTTAATAGATAATGTGATTGCATTATTGTAAAGTAAAAAAGTGATCATGTTACTATTATTTTGCGTGTTTGAATAAATTGAGTGAATGTTGGTTAACAGGTAACATAATTGCATTATTGATATCAAGATCACATTCCTATTATTTTGCACATAAAATCATGTGGGAGTTGCACATGAAGGCAATTGTGGCTAGAAGCTTATATTTACTACTCTAAATGTTAAGCATAATAAAATAGATGTAACAATATAAATGTAAATGTTAAGTATAATAAAATAAATGTAAAAATATAATTTTACATTTATATTGTTACATTTATTTTCTTATACTTTAAATTTATTTTAGTAACTATAATAAATTAGGGTCACTCAGCATTTAATAGAGTTGGTCTCACAGCTACATGCTTTATGATGTAGAAACTAGTTTTTCAAAATACAATAAAGTTAGTAATTAGGCATTTTTAGGGTCTAAGTATTAAACCTACGGATTTTAGGACATAATTTTTGCAATTGATGTCTATTTTTGGTAAACATATAGTCATTTTTTAGGTTTTTATGCCTTCTGGATTGATTTTTGGCATTTCTAAAAGTCTTAGGTTTGTCAAAATTGAATTTTTTTAACCACCCACTTCGAAATTGATGCAAAGTGGTGTGATTAGGCTAGTATAGGTCATATTGATGACCTGCACACATTAAATGACCACTTTGTGTTAATTTCACTTGTTCATCACCCCTCCCTCATCCCTGATCACTTCCTACTCATGCCTCATCACCCCTAATCACTCTTTCATCATTCTTAATTATTCCTAATCACTCCCTCATTGAACTTCACTATCCCTAGTCATGTCTAATCACTTATTCATCATCCTTTATTACTCCCTCATTAACCCTCACTATCCCTCATCATTCTTAATCACTCCCTCCTTGTCCCTCATCATCTATAATAAATTAGGGTCACTTAGCATATGATAGAATTGGTATCACATCTTGTGGAAAATAGTTTTTAAAAATTCATTTGGTCAATACTTAGACATTTTTAGGGTCTAGGTATTAAACCTAGGGATTTTAGTATATAAATTTGGCAATTGATGTCCATTTTTGGTAAACATATAGTCATTTTTTAGGTTTTGTGCTTTTTAGATTGATTATTGGCATTTATAGGAGTCCTAGGTTTGCCAAAATTGAAGTTTGAAAACTACTCACTTTGAAATTGATCCAAAGAGGTGTGATTGGGGTAGTGTAGGTCATATTAATAACCTACACACATCAAATAACCACTTTTGTGTTAATATGACTAAAGTAATATAAGATGTTATAGAATATAAAATGAACATAAGGAGTATGACCATCTATCAATTTTATACATTTTATTTAGTGTGAAATAATGGAGGAGTGATTCCCATTGGATTGGGCTCATGATGATACACCACAACTTGTGCACTTAAGGGATATTGGTTTCATAAGAAGTAGATATCCATTTAGATATGAAATATATTTGGATTTTTGGGATAATTTTTTTTTTAAATATAGTATAGATTCAACTCTTGTTCTTATTACATAAGGTAGAAATAAATCCATTCAAGTTGCAATGAAAATTCAAAGGACTTCAGTCATATGCAACATTTACTTTTTTCAATTCCCCAATAGAATATATTAAGACTTTATCTATTCCTTGATCATGACATAAATCCTCCCTAGTATCCCCCAATATCCAAAACACCTCAAAATTTTAGGTTTTTACCTTCATACACTTAGGCCTGGAGGTGATGTTTTGGACCTTTTAAATGTTGGGCATCATTGGGATAGGATTATTTAGACAACCCTAGCCTCTTGATGATGCTAATATTGGTGAACACCCTATTATTCATATCACTTATCTTTGGATTCCTTTTGAAATACATCCTACATCATAGCCAAGTCTACTTCCTCCTAGATCTATGGTAGCCCTGTAGGTTACCATTGTGCCTAAGACTTATTTTTTGTGTTCTACCTATACTGAACTTGATTGAATAATAATAGCATTATAATAAATATACCTCACCTTCATGGTTTTCTTAATATTATATGAATCACTAAATAGGCTTGATTAACCCATATTTTATTCATTATAACCATATTTTTATTAGACAAGCCTAAGGAGTCCATCTTGACATACAAATAGGTTTAAACCCACTCTCATGTATCTTGTTAATGAACTTATATGACTTGTACCTAATGTATGTTATCCTCATGATTTTTAGGAGTTAAATTCCCACTAAGAAAACACAATTGAGCCATTGTTGGCTTCTCCATAGTCTCTTTTCCCTATGTGTACTTGCTTACATGATTGTCCCTCCTCTTTAGAGGCATATTACCCTGAATGGTTTCAAAGACCACCTAAAGTGATGGCTACCAACTAAGAGATAACCTGAGGAGGTTATTAAAAGGAATGAGGAATTTATTTAATCTACTTGAAGATCACTTGGGGTGAGAAAATACTCAAAAATGATCAAGCCATGCATGTGACTTATCATTTAGGCTTGTAACTCATTCACAATGAAGGTTTCTCTCTCTCCTCTTGGCACATTCCAAGTAGTGATGGAAAGTAATGTGTAAGGAATATGAAGACTCATGGGAAACCCCTACATACACCATTTATATCCTTAAAACTCAAAGATGTAATGAAACCATCCAAACTTGACCTTATGTGGATGGAGAGGGAAATTCTGACTACCTAAGATCTTAATGATTATTCATAAAGGAGGGGCCATCAATCTAATAACTATGGCCATGTAATTGAAGGGAATAAGTACCCTTATCAACCCCCATTATAATTATTTCTAACTCTCTCTCCTCTGCATACTAAATGAAAATTGTTGACTACTTTGGAGTTGCCAAGGAAGTCAATAAGAAAGATAAGTAGGTTTTGAATTTGTTTGGTCTTGAAACTCACTCCAATGCATGAATTTGTACTTGAAAATTGAGGGAAATTTTCTTCAATATCGAAAACCTACAACCCCTTTTGAGAAATATCTCTTTTGCCATGAAAAATACCATCTTCTTAATTGAAAACCTTGAGGAATAGCACTAATGGAGTTTCCCATACCTATACAAATGTATAACAACATTTAGAAACATCATCAAGTCTTTACATACCAATCTTACACATACTCTAATTTGAACATTACACAATGAACAAAAATACTTAAAAAGGCTTGTAATATTAGAAAAGGGAGCCCAAAACATTTTAGGTACTTTTACAGACCATGAGAGGACATGAAGTGAGTTAAAACATGTTACATTCCATAATAAATACCTTTAAAACCTTTAACACTCTTTGGACCCACTTAACTAGGACAAGCATGACTAGACAAGCATAATGTAAGAAAGAACCATTATGTTAAACTTGTCAAACTTACCTTAATATATGATAAACATGACTTATAATAATATTTTCAAGGTGATCAATCAAGGTGGAGGTTTGATTCATAAAGTTTTTTGTGAACCTCTCTAATGGTAGTCAAATTTTGGATAAAAATGAATACAAGATGTTATAGAATATAAAATTAACATAAAGAGTTTAACCATATATCATTTTTATACATTTTATTTAGTGTGAAAATTTGTGATGAAATAATGGAGGAGTGATTCCTAATGGATTCGTCTCATGATGATACACTACAACTTGTGCACTTAAGGGATAGTGGTCTCATAAGAAGTAGATATCCATTTAGATATGGAATATATTTAGATTATTGGGAGAATTTTATTTCTAAATCTAGTGTAGATTCAACTCTTGTTCTTATTTCACAAGATATAAGTAAATCCATTCAAGTAGAAATGAAAATTCAAAGGACTTCTTACTGTCATTACTACTTGAATTAAAATTAACACAAAGTGGTTGTTTGATGCGTGCAAGTCATCAATATGACCTCCACTACCCCGATCACACCATTTTGGATCAAGTTCAAAGTAATTATTTTTAAAAATTTAATTTTGAAAAACCTAAGACTCCTATAAATTCCAAGATTCAATCCAAAATGCACAAAAACCTAAAAAATGACTATATGTTTATCAAAAATGGACATCAATTATAAAAGTTATGTACTAAAATCCATAGGTTTAATACCTAAATCCTAAAAATGTCTAAGTGATAACTAAATTGGATTTTAAAACACTATTTTCCACATCATAAGGTGTGTAGATATGAGACCAAATCTATTAGATGCTAAATGACCCTAATTTCTTATGGATGATGAGGGATGAGGAGGGATGATGAGGGAGTGATTAGGAATGATGAGGGATAGTGAGGGTTAATGAGGGAGTAATTATGGATGATGAATGAGTGATTAGAGATGACTAGGGATAGTTAGATTCATTGAGGGAGTGATTAGGGACAATGAAAAATGATGAGAGAGTGATTAGGGGTGATGAGGCATGATTAGGAAGTCATTAGGGATGAGGGAGGGATGGTCAAAAAGTAAAATTAGCACAAAGTGGTCGTTTGATGTGTGAAATTCATCAATGTGACCTATTCTACCCCATTCACATCAGTTTGCATTAATTTCAAAGTGAGTGGTTTGTAAACTTCAAATTTGACAAACCTAAGACTCTTAGAAATGTTAAGAATCAATCTGAAAGGCACAAAAACCTAAAAATGACTATTGTTTACCAAAAATGGACATCAATTACAAACATTATCCTAAAATTCCTATGTTTAATACTTAGACCCTAAAAATGCCTAAGTACTGATATGATTGGATTTTGAAAAATTGTTTTACATTGTAAGGTATGCAATTATGAGACCAACTCTATCAAATGTTGAGTGACCCTAATTTCTTATATTTACTAAAATAAATTTAAAGCATAAGAAAATAAATGTAACAATATGAAAATATATGTAATAAGTTACATTTATTTTCATATTGTTACATTTATTTTCTTATATTTAACATTTAGAGTAGTAAATCTAAGCTTCTAGCCATAGTTGCCTTCATGTGCAACTCCCACATGATTTTATGTGTAAAATAATATGAATGCGATCTCATTATCAATAACATGATCACGTTACCTGTTAACCAACATTCACTCAACTTATTCAAATGTGAAAAATTATAGTAACATGATCGTGTTATTTATTTTACAATAATGTGAATATGATCAATGTGAAAATTCAAAATCTTAATACCATCGTGATGAACATGCTCTCCTCTTTTCAAAAATATGATTCTTATATTTTTTGGACTAATTTAATGTTTCAAACTATATTTATTTCTAACTATGCCTTTTTAAGGTTACTACATGTTGCAAACATACATTCCTATGCATGTTCATGTAATTTGTGTTTCATTGATCCAAGTGAAAAACAAATTATATGGTGATGTAGTACACTTAATTCTACACACATTCCAAAAAAAATTGATTTTCATTTTTTTTAGGTAGTTAGGCATGACTCATGGATGACTATCCATTTGTTTGTCAGTTTTTAGGATCTATTTACTTTCAAAATTCATAAAAAAAAGTATTCATTGAAAAAATAAAAAAAATAGGTGACGTGCTACAAACTTTTATCTAAAATTTCTTGAGTTTCAAACAATATTAAATGCTACTCAAAAAATGGTACGTGTCACAGTCATCTATCTATTATGTTTTCTATAAAAAATAGAGTTCCTCTTCAATTTTAGATGTTTGACCTAGTTATACTTAACCATTTTTTTTTTTTAAATAGTGTTTTGGAAACTAGACTCGAAATTCCATTTTTCATGTTTTCACACCATCTTCAAATTTAGAGTGTATATATCTCAAATTATCTATAGAAGTTCAAATATCTAAAATTTTAGAAAAATCATGTCCATGGGTAGGCCATTTTTTGTGCCCCAATTTTTTACACTTACCCTGAGACTCAACATTTACCATCAAATTATTATCACAACCCTTAAATTTTAAGTTTCTTAAAACCCTAATTTCAGAAGTTATGCTCACAAATTCAAACACTAGATCCATTTGATGGTTGAATTGCATTGTATAGCTAAATATTAGTATGCACATTCTAACATAAGTTAGTATAAATCTTTTTAAATTGAGTGGAAACTAATAGACTATATGATGGTAAGCATATAGGATTTACTACAGCTGAGAATAAAGTCCACGATGATCAACTACGACAACACAGTGACAATAGAATAGAAGATATAATCTACCTAATCATGTTTATCAAATGAGATGGTTATTAATAAATTTTGATTTTAATGTTAGTTTTCTAAATTATAATTTACATTAAACTTACATGAGGTCATTGATGGCATATGTGGTCATAGCTACATACTATACCACCTAGCTCATTGATTCAACACAATTTGGCACTCATGTAGGTCCATCTTATTACATCACGGAATCCATTATTAAAATATATTGACTTATCTGATTCAAACATATAGTCACTAATTATTTTATAATATTAGGGTTAAAAATCATAATAATTTTCTCCATTCATAATTGCTTGAAGTTCATAAAAATTTTAAACATTTTAATACAAGACTTCTCAAAACATACATAAGCACAATGCTTATTTGAATTGTATTCAGGATGAGTCATTATTGTATTCATCCTGAATGTCATCCTTGAGTACTCATTAGGGTTTATAACCACTTATGGATCCTTGAGACTTATCTAATCATTAAAATAATCAAATACACAAGGTATAAGTATCGTTAAAGTTTGTAACCACTTACAAATCCTCAAGACTTAACAAATTGTTAAAATAATAAAAAACACAAGGTAGAAGTATTATGAGTTAACTTATCAATTTACAAGCAACCATTATGATTAAAATTGTAGGTAAATTTAGACCAATCAACTACATAATAAATATGAGTGGAACTCAATAGTCCACATAAATAAATTATAGTGCTTCATTGGTTTCCCTATAGATCTGTAGTGTAGTTTACCAATAAGTGATTATATAATCAAACAAACTTAATATCATTTTTTATGTTTATTAATGAATCCATATTGTCAGCAAATGGCTAAAGATAAATTTTCAATTTTGAGGAATATATTTCAATGAATTTTATGTCATTCCAAGGGTTCTACAAGTCCCAAATTGCATTTGGCATTGAGGGCACTACCCCTCAACCTTTCCCTTTATCATGATGGAGAGAGTCTGGGGTGCTTCCCTAAGAACCTACAAGGGGTGCTTCCCCTTGACCCCATAAAGGTCACTATCCTTTAGTCCTAAAAATATTTCTACCCCTTGACCCCACTAGGGGCTGCCATCCCCAGACCGCTGCATCATGGCCCCTCATCCAAAAAATGGTATAGTGCAAAATCATGATTTTTTCTTAGTATTTCTATTAAGGATTATTGGACTAGAATTTTATTTTTTATAGGGGTTAATCTATTGGATATTTTGGCTTGCTAAGATCTTCTCTTACAGGTCATATTTTTTTCTAATGTCTTGTCTTGCAAGTTGCTCCTGAAGATTTCTAATTAAAACTACTAATCACTTGCTTTATAGGACACCTATAAAAGGTTTTGGAATATTTTAAAAATATATTGTATATATTATGTATATATCACACTTAATTAATTGATTAATAAATCTTTTTGCTTTCTTGTGTGTTACTTGAGGGCTATAGTGGTGTATGATCTCCTCCTTTTATCCTAGCAGTGAGTCTTGGAGGATCAAAAACCACTAATAAACCCTCCCATTTTTTTAGGGAAAACATGATGTGGAAGTGATTCCTATGCACTTTCCATAGTCCTATGGGATTTTGTTTATGGATTTCACCACCATGCACAAATCCACACTCTGTGTTCTAGAGGGATATAAATATTATGGATAGCTATCATTAGGATAAGCGGTTGACCCAATAAAAGTATTTCATGAAGGGGAAGAGTTAATTCTCTTAACCAAGCATTAGATAACATCTTACATAGATTTGGGCCCACATATCTTACATATATCTGAGATACCCCTAGAAGCCTTTATATAAACCTAGCTTAGGACCTATTGGCCATAACAAGTGACTTGTTATCAGATTTAGGATTAACTCCCAAGTGACCATCAAGTATAGATGGGGTTGAAAGGGTTTGAGTGATTTTATAATAAGTCACTAGATTACAACCTTGACCATGAGACAATTAGATAGTATAGTTATTGAGTTACACTTTTACATCAATTTATTAATCTTAGGTTTTTGGTTTACTTAATTTGATGTGTGTCATAATAAACTAGTGTTATTTATGATTCGATTTATCTTTTACCCAAACCTATACACAGATATCTATGTCTCCTATATCATCATCCCCATCTTGTACATTCTTAAGAATCTTTTACATCCTTATTTACTTCATCATTCATCATATATTTTACATCCTTAATCTTTTATAATCTTGTATATCTTGTACATCTTATCATCCCATCTTAAACATATCCTAATCTATTCTTATCATTATTCTTTGTCCTCATCTAGTCTTACCCTATTTAGATAAATCCCATCTTACTTAGTCTTGCATTTTTATCCCAAAATACATCTAGTTGGATTTTAGGTGACATACTTGTCCAAACCATACCCACATCATTAATCTTACCCTCAATAATTGTTACATCACTACCCTTAATCTCATCATCCTTGATCCCATTTATCCTTCATCACATAATCTTATATTACATCCCAACTTAGACAAATAAATTTGAGACTTCAGATGGACCTTTTATCATCTTGGCATATCATCTTATCACTCTAGTCTACTATCACTTTGTCATATTTCATACTTAGTCAATACCTTCTTAACAACCTATCACTTTATCAATTTTAATCTAGCATCCAATCATCATCAATCTAGTCATCTCTAAATCTAGTCATCTTACTTATTCATAAATATCACCCATCTAATCATCATCTTGTTAGTATAATCAACATCCTTTTATTAGCTTGAAAAATAGGCATTTTTGATAGATAATTTATCACCTATCAGTCTAAATCTGATCCTAGTCTTATATCATAATTCATTTCATTTATCTTGTCCTCACCATCACCTATCATACTATCTCAATCATTCAGAATTACTTTGTTCAAGAGCCAATATTTTTAGATTATCCTCAATCTACCTTCACACTATCCCCTTTTTATCCACCTTTCATCCATCATCCACCCAAATTGATTTGGACTGAGATCTCATGAAACAATACCTATTTTCCAACAAGGATGAGATCCTTTTGTGGGCCCTATAAATGGGTGCCCGCTTACCTTTAGACTTTGATCCCATCAAGACTAAACCAATGTACCATTTCCTTCCACATCAATAATACCTTAGCCCACCATGGTAAACTCTATTATCCATTCACCATAACCATAGTCATAACCTCCCTCAATATACAAGTGATAAGGTTACCCTATTTAATAAATATATCTTTGCCAACAAGGATGAATGCCTTTTTTAGCTATTAGATATGTGTACCTACCTTCCTAATGATTTTAAACCCCTAAACCTAAAGTCACCTACCAAAAAAGTGCCTCATCAACCCTCATTACCATCTAATTATCATGATAACTAATCCCATTCCATTCCAGCATCCACTAGTCTTAGTCTTAGTCATGACCTTCTTAGTACAACAATTACCTTGTTTAATAATGATAATGTTAAAAACAAGGATGAAGTCCTCTTTTGTATCCTAGAGATGGGTGCCTAACTTTCCAAAGGCCTTAAACCCCATTCAATTCACCTTTCCCCCAATTTTCACCAATCCATAATTGAATCCTCTATCACAAATCCCTCATCTTACTAGTAAAGGGAAGCCTAGATTGTCAACCTCATCTAATTATCCACCATCCCCCAACGTTATGACATCACTATCACATTCCTTGACTCCTAAATATAAAACTTCCACATCCAACACTATAGAAAAGTAATATACCCCTCTCTCTATATCCATGGAAGCCTTATTTTTGAAACTGAGAATCATAGGCATGATTATTCACCCAAAAACTAGACCTATAGATTTGTCCAAACATACACCCTCATGGTATCGAGCAGAACAATTTTGTATATATCATAAAGTTTTTGGGAATTCTATTAATAGATGGCACCCTTTTAGAGATTATGTCCAAAACTCAATTGATAATGGTGACATTGAAATTTGGGGACAATATAATGTGTCCACACCTAAGAATGTGCAAAAGGGTGTATGCCAAGATTTTATTCCTAATCAAGATCAAGATTATTTCCTCCTCAATGACAATCATGACCCCAATCCTTACCATACCATAACCATCCCACATCAAACCACACCTATATCTTATCCACATCAAATCCCCCTTATTCACAAATCCATTAAGCCTAAATCATCTATCCATAAACCCAAGGGAAATAAGGTACTTATAGACAATAATATGGTTACTAAAAGATCATCTATAGGACACATCAAATCCACATCCCTGTTAGAGTTAGCATCAAAGTGTTCAGGATCATATCCAACATTATCATATGAATTATAATATATGTCAAAAGAATCATAATTTTTAGATGATGAACATCATTATGACATGTATCTCTTTGAGGATGTCTTTAATTCAAATGTTAACCAGCTAGAAGGCATGACTCTTGATCCATCTCAAGATGATGAAATCATAACACAATTCTTGGATAATTTATCACTTTAATATCATCAAGCTAGATAGAAAATTAACTTTAGATGCTAATTCTTATAAGAGTCTTATTTATCCTTTTGATATTCTAAGGATACCTTCTCTGATGTTGAGGTTGGGTCCCCTAGTAGATTCTATGAGGACTATGCTACCCATTATCCCCTTAATCCACCCCTTTCATCACACATCCCTCATCATCTACCTCCTATTAACAATCCTATCATTATAATCCTTGAGTGGTACAAATACGAACATACATCATTGGATTCCCTTCAACATGTAATATTTTGTGCCAAATCCATAAGGGTCCAAGTCAATGATCAATTCATCTAGTCATAATCTAGTCAGCTATGATCCAAAAATAATCAATCAAAGTCAAGAAAAATTTTGTAATCAGCCAAATCAAAAATCATCATCCCTTACTATAAATATCCTTGAGATGCTATAGGATTATAAAAGTTGAAATAATCATCTAATATTAAATTCCTCTAGTGAAGCCTAGCTACAGCCACCAAGGGGCAATCAAAATCTTAGTTAAATATCTATATAAAAAAAATCTTTCAAGAATAATCTCAATATGGCCGATAATCCTCCTAATATTTTGTCAAAGATCCATAAGGTCAGAAGGTCTTGGATCCCTTAATATCACATCACATGTGGAACCAGTATAAAATATCCCCTCTACCATATCTAATGATGTCTGTAACTATCAAAACCCATTTTTGCTCCCCTCCAAGCCATATTGTCCATTATAATCATATCACTCCCCATCAAAATCAAGACATAATCCCATCCCTACCATATATCAAATATTTGGGTAGTATCATCTCTTTTAGGGGTTACAAAGACACATGGTTGAGATGTTGAGAAGATGATCAATCAAGAATCATCAAAGGACATAGACATTCATGAATCCAACATTGATAATATGGTCCTAGCATCACACATCCTTAGAATGGGTATCAGTTGAAAGATCAAGAAATAATTTACAACCTGTATCTTGCCCACCTCTAATAAATAAAGATTCCAAAAAATTAAAAAAGTAAAAATAGTATTATATATATCCCAAAAGACCTAAAAATTTAAATATTCCAAAAACCCTAAAAATTATAAAATCCACAAAATCCCAAAACATTTAAGTTGTCTAATTTCTTATCATCTTAACATGTCTTGAGTATCCTAGTTGTATTATCTATTTCATCTCATCCTATCTTATGTATTAGTCATATCATCATCTTTTCTTGGCTAATGTCCTAATCATGACAACCAATTCCTTATCAATAACCTTTTTATAATCGAAGTCACTAGTCTACTCCAATTTATACCCTTGTCCAGGTCTATAACTTTAATCTAAATTCACATCATCATGACTAAATTTGTCCAACTCATCACCTAATCTCTCATCCTCTCAACTCTCATTAGAACAATAGACAAGACATTAATCATAATACTTCTTCATGTATATACTTATGTTACTTATATGCTCTATAGTGTTTGACTTGTTTATATGTCTTTTATCATGTATATATATGATTGCTTTATGTTTCATTTATTTGTATATGTTCATTTTTAGTCTTTAATCATGTATTTTTGTTCTTATTTGTTAATGAATGAGGATGCTATGATGACACCAAAATCTATGACTTTAGGTACCCTCGATGATGTAGATTTTTTTATTTTCCCCTTTTTATGCACTTTGGCACAACATCCTCTTGGTCATAATTATATCATGGGGCATACTATATATTACTATATTTACATTAGATTTCTTAGACTATGATGAGCCTTATTACAATAATGATGGCTTGATAATGGACTACACTCATCATTTATCCTATCCTCATCACCTACCTAATTGTCTAATTGTCATCTTTATGTCATCATCAAATCAATCCTCTTATTCCATTCATATAATATCCAATCATGTCTCCTAATCATTTTACTTTCATCTAAGTCACATCCTTTATCTAAAAACTATCATGTCTAACATTAATCATCATCCTCCTCTAGTCTATCTTATCATTTATCCCTAGGTTAGAACTACATCAGCCTAAGGTCTCTTTAGATTATGTAGGTAGCACTTTGCCACTTCTTAGTTCCTAAGGATGGCTCAACCACTATTTCCCATCCCTTTCATATTTAAGTCACTTGATCATATTAATTCTTCTCTCTCATATCCTTCATCATATCTCTCAAATTTAACTTTGAGCTATACTCATCATCCATCTTATTAAATAGAGGATTATCTTGGTGTATAGCTTTCTTTGACATGTGTCCTTGTCTGGGATATGTCTAAGGTGTGCATCTTTTTATCTTATCATCATCATGTTATGGTTGACTCCCCCTTGGGATGTGTCAACAACCATGACACAATCATTTTTTCCCCCTGAGCATAGGTCTTTCCTAAGGTCATCATCAATTTGTATCCCACTACTCATGTCAATATCCTCTTATTCATCATTGATCTCACATATAACATCCTAACCCATTATCTCTTCATACCTTCCACCCCTTGTTTCCTCTTTCAAGTGATCATCTATCTCATTTCTCCCCACATGTCCCCTCAAGGGGGCATCACGTCCACAAACATAATTTACTAACATTCATCCATGAATTTTTTTCTTTGAAAGACCATTAATCCTTCCAATTCATCCACTCATAATTCCCTTTCAAAGAGGGGTAAAAATGTATACGTCTAAATTTGCTCACTTTATTTATCATCACTAATATTACTATTAGTCAACACTAATTTCATCTATCTCATCTAATCTCATTTATCTATTCTAATTATATCCTAATGTCATCCCTTCTATTCATTTATCTAACATCACTCTTCATTATTCTTCATCATGATAACCTTATTCCTACCCACAAATGCATCAATTCACCTATTTCCCTATTATCCACTAACCAATCCCACCTATCCATTATACTATAATTTTAAATTATAATCCCACCTACCCTATCCTATTATTAGGCTCCCCTACATCCCTAGTCCCTATTCACCCATCTAATCACCTCATTTAACCATTTACTAATCTTGCTTATCATCCTAATGGATTCTAGAATTCTCCAATTCTAGAATCCTCTCCATCTTAGCCATTTTCTCTAGAAGCCTCTAATTATAGAAGTTTTCAAGTAATTTTTAAATCTTTTTTAATCCTCCCTCCATTTCATATTTAAACAAACCATCTCCCTCCATTCAAAACTAACTACAAATATATGATATTCCATGTTCTCATCTTAGTCTTGAATCAAACTAATCCATGCAATCCAAGTCATTAATCAAGCTAACATCATGCTGAAATTTTGAGTTTATTTATAAGCAATCTTCATCTATAATCTTAGTCTTTTTATTTGAATCTTGATTTGGAACATTTAGCTTTAGGTTATAATGTTGTTTTAAATGTTATTTTATAGCATTTTGATCTAATGGTTCTCATTTTTGAACTAGATTATAGGTTTGGGCATTTTTGATATAATTTTCATAATCAAAATCTATTGTTCAAATTCATCATCTCACAGTTGATTATATTGGATCAATACTAAAAAAATACACCAAATCACTAAGGAGGCCTTGAAGAGATGGAAACATATGAATATCATACATGATCCTCAAGAGGTAATAGCTGAGGTACAAAGTGTAGTTACAAAGCTATATAACAGCTTGATCAACATTAGAATATCCATGGTAACTAGTTAGGCCCATAGATCAAATATGGTTACATTATAGAACAAGATAAAGGATAAATAGAAGAAATTAAAATTCTTAGTATAATGTTCTAGAATTAGTGCCTTTGATCAGCTAAATTTGATGACTAGCATGGACGCTTCTTGGAGACTTAATTATATGATTGCCAAAAGGGTTGCCTCCCTAAATTGGCATAGATTAATGAATAAGTTGTTGGGTATTTTTGTAAATCATGAAGCTGAAGCATTATAATTTTTGGCTAATATGTAGGTAGCTAGGGTGATCACCCAGATTGGAGAGCTAGTGAATTGACCCAATTTTGATAGCCTTCTCCACTTATATGCATAATAATTCAAATAAGAAATGTAAGATGAAATATATAAAACCAATGAGGAAGTGATACAGTTGGTGAATTTTATTAAAAAAATAGGTTTACAAGAGTTGAAGCCTTAGATACTAAGTTTAAAATCTCATAGAATAGAATAAGATAGGTTAATGGTTAAATTTGTCAACGTTTTGAAGCCCTCACTATTAAATTTTGACGTCATAGATAAAGAGTTTGATATAACATATACATTGGGTAAAGTGTTGAAGACAGAGGAAGTAGCTTATGGGTCTTTAACACATAAAACTTGAAGTTAGTGCCCCCAAATTCATAGATCCCTCAGTCTATACCACAATTTCAATTGCAGTATCTTCATCAATTAATTCAAGTAGTGGCATGATATTAAGTTTCTAATTTTGGAATAATTATGTATTTGCATGATTATTTTCAAAGTGTAACTTTGGTTCCCCATCTATTATTATACATGCATAATTTATTTTTGGCTAGAAAGTATATTTTGAATGTTATCATTGTAACATACATCATTGCATGGGTTTTATACTTGAAGTTATATTTTTGGACTTGTAAAATTAGGCTAAACTTGGAGAGATGAGGTCTTCCCCATCCTAAGATTATAAATAAATGTAACCTCCCTATCACAAAGAGAGGAGAATTTTGACTATTAAGATTAATAATAAATTCAAAGAAGTTCTACTTTACTTGATATTGATGTGCAAATATTTATTCTTCTACAATTTTATGGATTGCTTGGATGTTATGTCATTCTAGTATATTATTGCTTAATATTATGTATGAATGTCTATTTTAAATACAATCTTTCATTTTTAGCAATCGCTGATTTGGAAATCTTTTGCATGCTTATCATAATTCTCTTATAGATGTGCAATATCAATCTATAAATTAGGTAACCTTTGATTTATACATGTTTGAGTATATTTTTTTCTTTCTCTCTTTGACTCTTTTACTATATTTGATTGTTTTTGTGCTAAAAAATATTAAAATAAGTATTGGTCTAGATACCTTGTCTTACTTGAGCTTAAATACTAGTCTTGAAAGGTTTTATCATTGAACTTCCATATACCTTATTTTCCTACCTTAATTTTCCCTCTTTTTATAGTTCTATTTTACAATCCTACCCACCTTAGTTATAAATCATCAATCATTCACTCATTCTAAGTATATTTAGTTTCTCCCATAGCTATTTCACCCATGGTCAACAATCTATGTCACTTCACCACTATTCCACTAATAGGTTGTTATAAAATTGAATACATTGACAAGCGTGCATTAGAGTGATTTTATTCACTGATCCTAAAGCATTACATTCAACCTTGTAAGAAACTCTAAGGATGTGTATAAAATCCACATCAACAAAAGTTTTTAAATTAGCATTAGAAGGACAACTCCATCCTCTACCTATATCCTTAGAACGTAAAATTACTTGAGTTACATTGGATACACTGAGATGACTAACAACATCAACCTTAGATAGTAACCTATTACAACCACCTTTAGATATCCATATAAAGGTTAGGTCTAATAGATATGTTTCTAGGACACCTAGGGCATATTCATCATATCTAATAATATAGATTTGTCTTCCAATATTTTTGATGGCCCATCCCCATAACCCACCTCTTAATTCTCCACTTCAACCTAATCCCCCTCCTTAAGCCCCAGCTTGGTTGACTAGTTTGGCTATCCATGTAATAGGAGTTATGTGTGATTTACCTAGAAACCTATAGAAATATCTCCCCTCTTTCTCTCTCTAAGGAGGAAGGATGGTAGAAGAACATATAAAGGCCTTCAAATCCATCTTAGGGATAATAAATGTAACTCATCAAGATGTGGTTTGTAGATTGTTCCCTTTGAATTTACAAGATGCATCCAATGACCAATTTTTAAATATTCTAGAAAGGTCAATCATAACCTAGACATAATGTCAATATACCTTCTTAGCCCAATTTGGCCAAGTTACTAGTGCAAGTGTTATCTATCAACACTTTGCCAAAATGAGAAGAGAGCCTAATGAGTGAATTTGAGCTTTCAATGCTCTATTTCAAAATATGTATAGTAGATTAGAATCTGCCTATCAACCTAATGAGCTATAATCCCTAGAAATGGATAAAAATACCTTATATTACATTATTATTGTATTTATATGTAGGGTTGTAGGTATTGATACCTTACCTTTGGCTTACACAAAGGCAATTAATATAGACAAATAATTTTATCCTTAATTATAATCATTATCTCCACTTAGCCTTGGACCTATATACCCAGCTTTTAACCAATCCCTAATGTAACCCATAATGTTGTGGAATAAAACCAAACCTCGATCCATAACCAATTATCATTAACTCATGTTAATTAGAATCAACATTTTGGTTTCTTGAATAGTTGTACTTCTAACCATCAGGGCTAGAGTCAGCATTTTATACTAGTTAATAATACTTCCACATAAGATAATGCTCCAAACTCAAATAATATCGAGATGAAATCCATTCATAGATGGTACAAAAATTGAGTAATAAATTCATTGGCATGTATAAACATATGGGTAATATAGGTGGACATAAATTTAACCAAAACAATTAGGGTTATGGGTTCCATAGTTATAATAGGTCTTTCAATAGGTATGGGAATAATCAAGAACATCAGGGTCTTTCTAACAAGATGCCAGAGATTAATATTATGGATGCAACTCTTCCAAACTGGTATTGGGTCCTTAATATCATGCAACATAAGAAACTAGATTGTATCAAGTTCTACACTAATTTTAAAATCTTCTAGTACAAAGCTAAAAGGTAAGAAAATTATGCTAGGTAGCAAGAGCTCTCTTCATAAAATTATTTAGGTAATCCTAACACAATTATGGTATTTGACACTTATGACTTCCCATTTCTAAGGGAATATGACAATGAATTTGAAGATAACATAGATTAGGTTCATGCTTTCCAGTAGTACTAGTAGGTCAATAAGGACTACAAGTTGAGAATAAATAATCCTATGACTTCTTTGACACCTCAAAATAATAGTGCCAGCACTCCTCTTGATCTAAATGCTAACAATAATCCACCACCACCATAGAGAGCTAATCAGCCTCCACCCAAGAGGGATAATCAGCCTCCTAATAAAAAAGATCATTCACTGAGCTTCAATCATCATGATAAGGGAGGATACAATATTTTTGAAGACATGAAAAATATTAAATCCAACATCAGTATTCATGAGCTAGCTCAAATCACTAAACAAAGAGATATACTATTAAAGGCCCTAATAGGGAGGACTTTTAATAAGTCCAATACTACCCATGCAAATGTAATGATGTATAATGATAAACCCAAGCTTCCATCATTAGTACTAAAAGTTTGAATGTTTGATAAAAAATTACACAACTTCCTAATTTATTTTGGGGAATCAGCCAATGTGATGCCTAAAACCATTTACCAATAGTTGGGTTTGACTCTCGATAAATCAAAAATTGTGGTATTACATTTAGATAAATCCTCAATCTCATGTATTAGAGAATTTAAAAATATGTGCATACAAATAGCATTAGATCCATGTGTACAATAGACTATTGATATCATGGTCATTGTTATCCCAAAGGCATACATCTTATTATTATCTAAGACTAGTCCAAAATGCTAAATGGGTATATGGCCATAAATTTATCCCACATGTGGTTTCCTTGGAAAAGGGTACCAAATCAAATCATGGTAGATATAAAGAATAAAATTAAGTACTCGATCACTAATTATAACACTAAGAATGAGCAATTCAACTTCATGTTGGTACACACAGGTGTGTACACATTCACCACCAAAAACAATCGCATGAATAAGAATTTGAAGGTCCTTCTCAATTAAGGAATCTACACTTTGATAGAGTTCATTCAAAGCAAGGTTATAACATAGGTATTGCCCTAATAGACCTAGAAGGTAAGTAGCACTTACCTACTTATAGGTTTTAGTTCCCCTACACTAGTAATTGATCTTAATATGAATCCTTGATCTTAGGCCTATAATTCATATTAAAGCAAAATTCCAAAAAACTACTAGTGTTTAATGATTTAGAGTTGGTTATAAACTAGATCAAAAATAAGTACAAGTTCAAGCTTATGTACCTTAAAATTTACAAACACAAACCTTGGGTTTTGATTAAATCCTTTGAGGTATTCAACATCAAGTCCATCCCAAGAGAAAATAATCAAATAATTGATTTGTTGGTATCCTCCACCACCAATCTAACACCACTTCAGGAGTTAAAAAATGTATAAATATATAGTGGAGTTATTCCCATGCCCTTTTCTCCTTGAAAATATAGACAACTTCTAGGATTTTGATAATGGTCAATAAATCGTATAGTTTTTAAACAATTCATGAGCTTTTTAAGCCTAGATAATAGATGAAGTACATATCTAGCCTATGCAGATAGAAAATATGGGTAAGGAAGGTGTTATATAGATAAAAGAAAACCAAATTCCCTTGGGCATGGTTTACTTAGAATTAGCTTTTGATGTCAACCCTTAGGCCTAGAAGCATAAATGGTTAAAAGCAACTACATCTGAATTCACCAAGGAAAACTTGGGGACTAACAAGGTTCCCCAACTAGTAAATATAGGTCTAAGTTATACTAAAAGTGAAAAACACAAGATGAAGGGATTGCTTGTAAATTATAAGGATGTCATTGCTTGAACATATATGACCTAAAGATATTTCCCAGGGTCATTACCCACACCATCCCTTTAAGACCAATACATAAGTTGTTTAGGTAGAGGTAGAGACTGGTAAATCTCATCCTAGAACTTCTCATAAATACTGAGGTACAGAAGCTCTTGGATGTCAATATTATTTTTCCAATCAGGCACTTGACTTAGGTATCTAATATGGTACCAGTCAAGAAAAATAATGGAGAAATTAGTCTATGTGTGGATTTTAAGAACTTAAACATAGCCTGTGAAAAGAACAATTATCCCCTACCTTATATGGATGAAGTAATACATATGATAAGTGGATTAGAGATGTTTTTCTTGTATGTATTCTTAGGATACAAACAATTATTGGTTAAGGTATAATACATTATGAAGACTGCTTTCACCACCAAATGAGGGACCTTTATATATAAAAGGATGTCATTTAGCTTAATTAACATAGGGTCCACTTTCCAAATAGTGATGGATTTTGCCTTTCAGGGATTGGTGGGGAAGTGTATCATCATCTACATGGATGATATTATAGTATTTTCCAAGAAAATGGATGACCATGTAATCCATATACATAAAGTCCTAGATAGGTGTAGGAGGTATGGAGTTTCTCTGAAGGCCAAGAAATGCATTTTTAGGGTGACTGAAGGAAAACTATTAGGCCAACTTATCAATAAAACATGGATTTCCATCGATCCAAATCATGTTTAGGCCATATCCAAGCTAATTCTTCCTAATATCAAAAGAGATATGAAGTCTTTATTTATCAAGATCAACTTTGTGAGAAATTTCATTTCTAGTTTCATAGGATTTATAAAACCATTAAATTCCATGCTAAAGCAGGCTGCCAAGATGAAGTGGATGATAAAAGCTAAGAAATTTTTCCAAGATATTAAAATGGTGATTGATAAATCCCCAATCCTAATCAACCTATATTTCAATAAATATTTATATATTTATTCATTCACTTCAAAACATACCCTTTTTGTGGTATTGACATAAAACATAGAAGATAATGAGCACCCCATTTCCTTCATGAGTACCAACTTGAAGGATGTATATATAAAGTAATCTATGATTGATAAGAAGATATATGCCTTGATCAAGGTTGTTAAGAAATTTAGACACTATATTCTATGAAATAAGACATATGACATTGTCCCCAACCCAGTGGTCAAAATCATGCTCAGCTAGAATGAACTGGGAGAAGGGAGAGGGAAATGGATGGCTAGACTTCAAGAGTTTAACCTTTAAACCAAATAAAATGGTAAGAGGTAAGGGCCTCATCTAGATAATGACTCAAAATGACCCATGCATCCATATCAAGCAAATCAATAAATCCAAGGTGATAAGAACATAATGATACATATAATTCATTACTTTCTTATAGGGACACCCTCTAAAGTTTAGCAAAGTGCAAAAGTGAGCCTTCAAGATCAAATTATCTCACCTTATAATCAAAAGGGGGTCCTTTATATAAATAATTATGAATACATATACCTAAGGTGCATTTATAAATATGAAGCTAAGGGCATCTTAGATAATCTACATCAAAAGGTTGGCAACGGGCACCCCTCTGGTAATATATAGCCCATAAGATTATGAGGATGAGTTACTACTTGCCTAAAATCTTCAAAGATGCCCATAACCAGATTAAAATATACCACAAGTGTCATGTGCTTGTAAAGAGAGAAGTGAATGCTTCCATGCCTTTACATCTAGTCATTGAAGGACACCCTTTCACCCAATGGGTCCTAAACTTTGTTAGTGTAATAAATCTAAATTCTTAAGTAGGACACCAGTTCATCTTCATAACTACTGATTATCATACCAAGTGGATAGAGGATATTGCTACCAAGAATTCATAACCCATAGATGTCATTGATTTTTTAGAGGGAAATATAGTCACTTGATTTGGCACACCCATTTCATTGGTCTGATATAATGATCTAGCATTATAATCTAATAAATTCATAGAATGGGCCTCCCATAATAAAATCACCCTAAAGTTCTCTTCGAACCATTACCCAAAAATAAATGGCATAACTGAGTAGACCAATACGAACTTATGGATTCCATAAAGAAATCTACATAGCATAAGCCAAGAGAATGGCATATCTTATTAAAATATGCACATGGGTAGACTAAACTAGGCATAAGAAAAATATTAAGGCTTCACCTTTTCTGTTAGTGTATGGATGATAGTCAGTCATCCCCATCACTCTTAAGCTATCAAATTACCAATTCATGCAAGAGTATATGGGCAAATATGCGAGAATAACTTTTAGACTACTTGGGATAGTCCAATTAAAAGATATAATAATTAAAGCACAACACAACTTTAGCAAACATTAGGATATCACCAAACATTACTTTGACAAAAGATACAAGATCAAGGTTTTTAGGGTTTCAGACCTAGTGATTCTCTAGGATAAATCACATGAAAAGAAAGGGTATCATGTAAAATTCATTCCATTGTGGATTGGCCCATATCAAGTATCTAAAATCCTAGAAAATAATGCCTTTAGGTTAAAGTACCTCTAAGATAAGAACCTCACCTTTCCAGTCAATGGATAGTTTTTGAATCATTACTTCATGGTTTCTCCAATCGGGAATGCATCAGAGTGAACTATAAATGGATATTTAGAGTGGGAGTAGATTAGATTTTTTAATTTATAGATTATAATTCATGATTTCTAGATTAAATTTCCTTCTTTATTCACTTGTTTACCTTTAGAGTAGTTTTGTTTCTTTTGAGAGCTTAGTTTCATGTTTTCTAGTTTAATTTTTTAAGTTGTAGAACTATCTCAAACAATTTACCAAACTGAATCCAAAAGAAAATGCCAAAAGGAAAGTGGATGATACTAAAAGGGAACATAAAAAGTACTCACAAAAATTTATTCTGATGAGTACTAGACCTTCTAAAGTTGAGGTATGTATTATGACTAAATTATAGCTTTATTTAGACTAAATACAACTACTCAACTTTTCACACTTGTTATGATATACTCATTCAAATTAAAGAAAAGCTTCCCATTTCCAAAGATACATTGCACTATCATATGTTAAAACTTGGATAGAAGATGATGAACCTAGGGTTGGATATACAGTGATAAGAACATATTGACAAATATCTTTTCATGCATCCAGCCAAAAGTGGTTCCCAACCTTCCTCTATCTATTATTCAAAAAAAAATTGGGAAATTAATAGAGGATAAGGTGATTCAAGTAAACTCTATTGGATATATGGATGTCTGGATAGTAGTAGAACAAGACTTTAAGTGAAACTAAAGGTATCTTTGTCATGGCTATGGACATCTCACCGGTAGCAAAGTAATGCCCAGGATTTATGTTTCATGGGTTATAAATTCAAAGTCAAGGTGAAACCTATAGTGTTTATTCAAGATTTTTTCAAAATCTTCATGTCTAAAGAAATTAATTTCATAATATCACACACTTATCTAAGGAATGGGAAGGTTAGTATGTTTCATTAGGAAGTAAGCTTTTTGTTCTATAAGTTGGAATTCATTATTCTTTCTTTATTAAAATTTAGGTTCTATTATAATATGTTTCAGAAATTCTAGGTTCCCAAAATACTTAGGAGTATTTTTCCCTATGGGTCATCATTTGTTGTTCCCTAACACACAAACCCCATTTTAAAAAATTAAAAACAAGGACCCATTGTTGGAAAAAACCCTACCTAAAGAACTATGAGCGTAAATATTTATGATTAGGGTATCATGTGTTTATCATAAAAAAATTTTCTACAAAATCTAGCATTACCCAAATGAAAATTGTAGTAATCTAAGATTGAACTATTATCCTAAGTCATATCAAACCTTGGATTTTCTATAATTTTTACTTTAATGTGATTTTCAAATGAACGGATCTAATCTTTCTTTTCCTAGTATGTATATGTTGATCATAGTATTAAAAGTTGAAGACCATCAATTTCCTCCAATCAGACCCATAATAAAGATTTCAAGAAATTGTGACTTTCATCATTTGAGATTTTTGATGATTAAAAAAGGTTAAGTTTTTTGATCCCCTAAGCCTTGTAAGCTCTACAAATAAGCCACATGAAATATTCACATTAAACTAGAACTATGGGTTTTTCACTCATTCATCGATAAACATAACAGTTTTGTGTTCCTGTGAGCTCCAAAGTTCCTGAGCTTCTGAGTCTCTAGGCCTTAGAGATAACTTCATGTGTATCAATCATGTTAACTCACCACTAGGGGAAGTTTAAATGGTTCTTTGGTCTATAATATAATGTCCTAATCTTTTAGGGTTTTGAGTGATTGACACTTGGCACATTTATGTTATTCTGCATAGTCGAAGGTTAAACAATCTTTTAGTTACATATCTAATGATCTAAGCTCTTGAGTCTATGAGTTTTTGAGATCACTCCACATGTCTCAATCATGTTAGCCCACAACCATGGAAATATTTTCTCCAAAATAAATTCCAATATAATACCCTAAGATTCCATGCTTCCAATGCTTCGATATCTCACCACATGGATCAATCACATTAACTCGCCACTACAAGGCCTCCCAAATATAATGAATAAATTCAAATGGATAGGTTAATTATATAATGACACATGGAATTATTTGGGGAAAGTAAGGATAAAATATAAGGAATAATGTTCGATATCATGGCAAAGAACTAAGTCAATAAATGGCTAGCAGATATCTTAAAGTGATGACTAGACAAAGAATTTTTGAAATATCACTACTTGGAAAATAAAGGGCACCTACCAAAACTGATTGGCATATTCAAATCAAAATGGGAATTAAAGGTGAGATTTTTTTATCATAATTCAAGGTACTTGAATACAATCAATATACAATCCTATCAATGATATATATAAATATATGAACATTGGACTCACTTTGTAATTGTTTTAGTCATTAAGTGATTATGTTCTCAAACTTCCTAAGCATCCAACAAGCCCTAGTTCTATTATAGTCACCAAGAGGAAAATGAACATTCCAAAACCTCATATGAGTTACAATTATTAAGTGATAATAATGGCTTCTTCATCAAAACAAGTTAATACCTTAGTCTCATCCCCATTCTCATTTATGGGATCAACAAAATACAGGGATACAATTTTTTTAAAGAGTGTTTTGAATTTCAAGTTCCCTTAATATTTGGCCTTATAGAAAGAGGTTGAGTCAATTTAGTCCTACTACATAGAGGATGAACTCTCCCCTAAATCCAATTAATACATTTATTATTTACTCCCAATCAAGGAACAATGTCTTCACCAAGTTGTAGCCAAACTAGAGGTAATGCCATGCATTGACCTTTTAAAGGTTTTATTCATAAATAAAACCACTATAGGTGATATTTTACATTTTATGAATTTCCAAACCACCTCTACCTATACCACAAGGAGGGAATTTGAAAGGTACCTTTGGCTTCCTTTCACTAAAACTGCCTATAATTAAGTCTCAACTAATGTGTGGCTTGATCACAACACTATGGATGATAAACTGAAGCAGTTTCTTACAAAGGGAAAAAGATTAAATCCTAAGGGGGTAATTTACACCAATTTCATAATAAATTTTTGACCTATAATTTCCATTGTAATGGCACTATTGAACAGATTGTATGGTTCCTAAGCATTGCTTATGTCCATGGCGAATGGGTGCCACTAATGGACATACTACTAACCACTGATAAATAAGTAGCCATGGAAGATATTATTAAGTAAAAAACTAAAATCATAAATACTCTACCCTAATAAGAGACCTAAATATTGAAATTTTTACATGATGTCTTATCTATTAGATGCGGTGATGGCTACTATATACAAGCCCTATGACTAGGAATGGTAGCCATCAACAGAGTATTTGGGGAATAGGGTTGGAGAATATTTCTCCTTCATGGTTATTCATAGGTACAAAAATGACATTAAAAGAATAATTAATGAGGTGTACCCCCATATATAAAAAGTTATGTAGGAAACTTTGATTCCCAAGCTATTTGAGAACATAACAAGGATGCTCACTAAAATGGGTGATTATTGGTTGTACCTAGATGTGATTTTCATCTAAGTAGAGGGTAATAGGACTACCCCTTTATTGCTACCTCATCATGTTCCTAACCAAATTATATAATAAGATATAATTTACCAAGTTTTTAACAAGATTATGAAGAATTTGGCCTAAAACATTTGGCATATTACTTCAAAACACCCTACAGCATTAGGAAACACCAATATGTGACTAGGTCACATTTTATATCAACTAGAAAACCCAAGAAAAATTACAATTTATAATTGACACCATTTAGGTAATGGTACATTAGGAAAATGATAAGGGGTTATCTGAAGACAATCCTAAAAAATAAGAAAGTTAATGTTTCTTATGGTCACCACACGTATGACCATGATCATGTTTTCTTAAATGCCTCAAATGAATCCCAAGTATGGATGATAATGAAAGATAAGAATATATCAAGGATATTCACATAGGATTTGTAATATAATTTGAAGACCATAAATTAGGAATCTCATAATGTATGGCATCAATAATGGCCTCCATCTCTATCGAAAGGCTCTTAGCAACCAAACCAGCCTCCATCCCTAAAAGCACAAGCCATAAAAGAAAGAAGAGATTAGTTTGGAAGTCAAAGGAAGTTAAATCCCTAGATCAAGAATGAAATTTTGAGAGGACTTCTTGGTCCTCAAATTCCTTCCACTTCCATAACCACATATGAACAAGTCTTGGGGACAGTAAAAACCATGGTGAATCTAGCAGTTACCTTAGCTATTCAAAGTAAGAGAAATTTTGTGATAACTCCTTTACCTCATCTCAATTATGTTACATAATTAAGTCTTATAGAGCTATTTAAATGATCTTTTTCTTGAGTTTCAACTCCCCCTATCTCTCATAAATTGCATACATCTCATCAAGGAACCCTTGTTCTCTCCACACCCTCCACTTAATCACATACCTCTCCACCTATTACCATAATTATTCTCACCACCCCTGCACCATCCCATCCACCCTCCACTCCACTTATCTTCACTTATCATAAGAAAAAAAATGATTATCCTAATCCTTCCTTGGGTATAAATATGGAAGAGAGGCCATCGCTTAGTCTCCCTAGTATTGAAGAAGTCATTGAGGAAGAGGAGAAAGACATAGAATATACCATGGAGCTAGAAGAAGAGGAGGAACCAGAGTAATTAATATATTTGGTTAAATATACATCATAAGAAGAAGACTTATATAGGGAAAGCACAGGTAGATGATGAAGAAGATAAACTGGGGAAATTAAAAGCTTTGAGTTTAAGGGCACATGAATAAGGAGACACCTTGGTCACACTTACCTCAGAGAAAACTTAGAAGATTTTTGAGGTAGTTTCTTCTTACATAAAATCTAACTGTAAGTTTGCCTATAATAATGCATATTATTACATCTTCCACTTCTATTGTCACTAATACTAATTATGGCATTATTTTTACACCAAAATTAATGAGGACTACTAAAATGGTCTATTTTGAGAATTTAGTTAAAGTGACCCTTTTTAATAAGCCACCAACCCTAAGAAGGAAGGTAACCTAGTTATAACTTCCCATGCCTCAACCATAGGCTTTTCCAAAAGCAACCATGACTATGTAAATAACCCAAGGGTTAACCAAATTCTTAGCTAAGGTAACACCAATAAAGAAAGACTCTCTATAGCAAGTGGTAGACCAAAACCTTCCCCAAGTTCCTATACAAATTAGTGCCTCAATGCCAACCATATCTCTTTCAATAACCACTTCCCTTCCTATGACATCTCATCTCTCTACATCTTCAGAAATTATGTAAGGAGAAGAAATAGGTGAATTAATAGTTCTTTAATGGGTAAGGGAAATGAAGAACATATATGGTAGAGGTTCCCACAATTTTTCAAGGTTTGAAAAAGAGAGTGGGACCATACAAAGAGTGAGGAAGAGGAAAATGATAAATACATGGATAAAGGTAGAGATAGAGTTAAAAGAGAGAGAGAATTTTTTCTAGTTGATAAAAGACCCAAGAGGAACCCTAATGACCCTACAAATTACATTGATGATTTCAATACTCTTGTTGATTCTACTAATTTAGCACTAAAATAAATACACCAAATCACCGAAGAATCCTTGAATAAATAGAAACAAGTAAATATCATATAAGATCCTTAGGAGGTAATAACTAAGGTACAAAGTATAGTTGTAAATATATATAACATCTTGCTCAACATTAGAATATCCAGGGTATCCAGTCAAGCCCATAGAGTAGAGATGGTTACATTATGGAAAATAATGAGGAACAAAGAAAGGAGATTAAACTTCCTAGTCCAATGTTCTAGAATTAGTGTATTTGATCAACTAAATTTGATGACCAACATGGATGATTCTTGGTGCCTTAATTATACTATTTCCAAAAGGGATGCCTCCTTAAATTAGCACAGATTAATGAAGAAATTGTTTGGTCTTTTTTTAAATCATGAATATGAAGCATTACAAATTTTGACTGATATATAGGTAACTAGGGTGATCACCTACTTAGGGGAGTTCGTGAATCGACCCAATTTTGACAACCTTATCCACTTAGCTATAGAAGAATTAAAATAAGAAGTAGAAGGTGCAGTATATAAAACCAATGAGGAAGTGATACATTTGGTGAGTTTTGTAAAATATAGGGTAAGAAGAGTTGAAGCCTTAGAAACTGAGTTTAAAATCTCAGAAGCAAAATAAGATAGGTTAATGGTTGAAGTTATCAAGGTTTTGAATCCCTCACTATTGAATTTTGAGGTCATAGATAAATATTTTTATATAACATATGTAGTAGATAAAGTTTTGAAGGAAAAGGAGGCAAATTTTGAGTCTATAATGCATACAACTGGTAGTTAGTGCCCCCAACTTCATAGAGCTCTCAGTCTACATGATAGTTATATTTTCAGTGTCTTCATCAGCTAATTCAATTAGTAGCATAGCATCAATATTCTAATTTTGTAATAATTATTTAGTTTCACTATTTTTTTTAAAGTGGAACTTTGGTTCCCCATCTATTATTTTACCTACATACTTTATTTTTGGCTGGAAAGTCTATTTTTATTATTATCATTGTAACATGCATCCTTGCATGGGTTTTGAACTTGAAGTTATATTTTTAGAATTATATAATTATTAGAATATTGAAGAGATGAGTCCTTCTTCATCCCATCCTTATAAATACATATAACCTCTTGGTCAAAAAGGGAGGATAATTTTGGCTATTAAGATTAATAAGAAATTCAAATAAGTTCTGCTTGACTTGGTCTTGATGTGCAAATCTTTATTATTCTCTAATTTTATGTATTGCTTGGACATTCCATAATTTTGGTGTATTATTGCTTAATATTGGTATGAGATATCTATTTTAAATACAATATTTCATTTTTATTTATAGCTAATTTGTAAATCTCTTGCATGCTTATCATAATCCTCTTGTAGATGTGCAATAGCAATTTGGCAATTAGGCAACCTTTGATTTTTGCATGTTTGAGTATATTGTGTTCTTATTCCCTTTGAATATTTAAATATATTGTATTATTTATGTATTATAATATCTTACAACAAGTATTGGTCTAGATGCATTGTCTTACTTGAATTCAAATACTAGTTTTGAAAGGCTTTGTCCTTGAACTTCCATAGACCTTCCTTTCATGCCTTAATTTTCCCTCATTTTGTAGTTTTATTTTACAATCCTACCCACCTTAGTTATAAATCATAATCCTTACACTCACTCAAACTAGATTTAGGTTTACCCATATCCATTTCACCCATGGTAAACATTATGTGTCATTCAACCACTATTCCACTAATAGTTTATTATAAAAATGAATACCCTAAAAATCATGCCTAGGATTGATTCTATTCATAGTTCCTATAATATTAGAGGTAACCTCATAATAAACTCTTGGGTTGTGTATAAAACCCACATTAACAGGTAACCCAGTTGGCTCATTGTGATCATTTTATTTCAAGGAGCTTTAGTGAGTATTTCAAACTAATCATATGCATTATAAATGTAAAGCTTATGCCTTAAAGGAAACAACAAAATGATCTAACTATGAATATGAATAACTAGTTCAAAATGAAACATTTATAGCTTATAAATTCAACAATGCATAAATGAGCAATAGATAAGCAAATGAGCATGTAATCAAGGTAAAGTATTGGATTCAAATTACAAGTCAGAATCTAAAATAAAAAAGCTAATTAAAAAAGAGAGAGAAAAAGGAAGGAAAAAAATAATAAATAGCCTATTGTCTAATGGAGATTAGTCTAATTCTATTGTGCAGGCAAATCCCTAGATAAATTAGTCCTTAGTTGAGTTAGACCTATCACAACTCCAACTAAGGATTGTATGAGAGTATGTAGAATGAAGTAGCAAATCCAATGAGAGAAATAGGATCACCATATACATGCACAAACCCAAGTCTATTAAATGACAAAGCTTTAAGATAAATATATTTCAATTAAATGGATCAATTAGGAATTCATTAAATACTCATGTGAGTTATAAGTCTGGCTTTAAAATGGCCTCAACTCATAAAACTAATCTAGAAAGTAGGAAAAATACATGAAATAAAGTGATTGGTCAACTCCTCTCGTGTTGAGACTAAAAGGAGCTAGTTAGGAATAGTCTCACTAATCCTAAAAAAGACCAACCCTTATTATAATGTATGAGCTATTCTTATATTGACATGCAGGCTTATAAATTTTTAAATTCAAATTCACCCATTAATGGGGTGGTTACGAAGAATTGTCAATGTGGTGGGTCCACTTGAGATCAATTGGGAAAAATCCCACTTAATTACATCATGAAAATATCATGGAGCATGTTTGATGGATTTAGGAATGAATTCATGTAAGAGAATTTAGTTGAGATTGCATCAGGATTATCAGCTCCCATATCATATGCAGCTAAAAGCACACCTCTAAAAATTAGAAGCCATGTTTTTTAAGGTATATTTTATTTTTTATGATCTACATTCAATCCAAACATGCATGTCATGCCTTGATTAATGCCACCATTAGTATTTATATTAAATTCCACTATTTTTAATCATTTGTTATAGAGGAACAATTTGCCACTTGATTCTACAAATCAAACTGAATGCACATCCCATCTCAAGTTTTGATGGGTTAGATTGCCATCAAATTTAAACTAGTGTCTTGTTGATATCATCACCATCGTGTCTTATGTTGGTAGGGTCATGCCATATGGCTACTTTATACTCTTCCACTACTCATTTGGGACTTAGTATGCACTAATTATTCATTTATTGTGGTAAAGTGAGATTTCACCATGTGGCATCATCTCACTCACCTAAAGCTCTGATGTTTTATTGAACTATATGGACCACCCTGAGTATATAGAGTAATGGGATGTTTCCACTTGGAAGCATCCTACTAACCTAGAAGCCTAGGATCTTTTGGATTTTTATAGATATCTTTTGGGTAGTGGGTCACTAAGATGGTGGCACATGGCAGAATCTTACTAATCTACTTGCCCAAGGAATCTTTTAGATTAAAAATATCCCAGGATAGTGGGTCATTGGGATTGTGCCACATGGTATCATCCCACTAATCCACTCTTCTAGAAGATTTTGTTGAGTTTGAGACTCTTAAGTATATGTTTTGAACTATTTAAGTCCCATGGAGTGGTGTAAAGATGTTATGTGTCTTCAAGAAACATTTGAATAGATCAACTAAGGGTCGAAAGGTCTATTTGAACATGTCAAGTCCATCGAGAGATATAAATAATCACCATGTTATACCAGGATCAATTTAGGCACCTATGGGAAATAAAATGAAAAACATAGTCAACAAATTTTCAATTTTAAAATCAAATGGTTAAGAAATTCAAATGAAAATGACTAAGGTAAAAGGTGAAAATGATTAAGTATAGAATAAAAAATTGCATGATGACTTAGTCATTTACTCAATCCTAAAGATAGTTTAGTCTATTTTATAAAAAAGTGACTGAGCAAAAGAATAAGTTTGTATGAACACTTAGTCATTTTAAATCAAAATGAAGTAGATAAGGATTAATTTCTTGGGAAAAGAGGTATAAAACTCTAAAATAATTAGATAATTTACATAAATCCAAGTCAAAATGGTCTAAAAAGGAAGATTTAAATGTGTTTCAAAACACAAGCATGAGTATAGACCAAGACTTAATAAAAACATGTAATTTTATATTTTTAAACCAATGTAGTACTAAATGTTATTTCTATGCCAAATGCTTATGATGCAAATTTATTATTATTCAGGCTTGGACAAAATAATGAAGCATATTCAAATTCTAAATCTTCACATCTAGTAAAAATGCACTTCTAATATGTCAATTCCAACACATAAAACCACCAAACTCCTTCAAGACATAAGACCAAACTATAGAGTTAAAAGAGGGTCCATGTTTACAATTTTAAAATGGGTCATGTTATGTAAGCAACAACAACTAGTAGCATGATGAAACAAGGTTAGGGTTCCCATAAGGTTTTTAAATCGATAACCAAGCTTAATACAACATAAATGATAAACCCTAAATAATCAAGTAAAGCATTCAAGAACAAGGTGTGTAATGACCATGATCATAAGAAAAACCCAAATTAATGTCATTAACAAACCATATTTGAAGCACATCAAAAAACCATAGAAAAATGGTAAAACTCAAACAACATTCAATGATAAATGAACAACCATCAACAAAAAAAAACTAATAAAGCTAGGAATATTTATATTTCACCTATACATCATCCAAGGGTGAGGATAACCCCTAGTATCACCATCATGGTGCTCATCGATTGTGTTAAAAAACACAAATTAATGGTCTATTCAAGAGTTTATTAGTTACCTCTAAACTAGAAACTTATTTTCCTCTAGATTATCCAAAACCCAAAACATTCAATTTTAAACAAGAGATTTGAAATTAATTTTTTATAGCTCAATGTAGACTAGGGGAAGCATGATAATGTCTTTGTGCTCTATAATATTTTTATTAGACTATTTATCTACCATCCCATTTTCATTTTTACATAGATTTTTTTAATGCATTTTCCCCAATGCCTAGTGGTAGTTCCAACTAGTATAACTCATGTATCAATCGAGTGGAACTCATACTTGACCCTTTTGTAAATTACATACATAGTTCCAGCAATCATGGTGGAGAGTTACAAACCCTCAACCTCATGCATGACTTCAAACTCTTCATGCATGGTCCATCAAAACCATCAAATGCCTTCAACATTATGAAATTGTAATGGGATTTTCCTTCTAATTTAACCACTCATATCACTACAATCAACCAAAACATAATCATTTCAATATGCCATCAACCTAAGTCCTTAAGACTTATGGTTTGATCAAACTTTAACTAATGTCATGGCCCTACTAAGCCCTAGTCCCTTCATGGATTATAAAAATTATCAAACACATAGACCTTAGTCCTTTACATAGACTTATCAAAGTTATGTCAATGTATTCAAACCTTAACTAGTCTTATGCACAAAGTAGTATATAAAACTATCAAGAATATCATGACCTTCAGCACCCATTATTAATGCTTCTAGATGTCAACTACACCTGATTCCATTTAAATATTGAATCAAGTTATTATAATAGTCATGTTTTCAACTTAATTTTAGTTGGTTATTCAAATGAAAAACAAATTAAAACTTAAATAAACAAAAGTAAATAACTAGAAAATGATTGTACTTCATAAGGTAGAACAATATAACTCAAAACCATACATTGATAAATAAAATGTTTGGGTATAACCATGATTCACATCATGTCATTATTTTTACCTAAATAATTAATTTTTTCCATTTCCCACTGGCTTCCAATACCAACCTAGCTCATCAATATAAAACTTGTAATCATATACATAAAGACATCAGTAATATCTAACATCATATGATAATTTTGCCAAAAATAAATAATTATAATGTTGAATCAAATTTATTAAAGTAAATCCATTAATTAAAATGATAATAATGTTCTAAAATAATCACAATGTCTTTAATAATGCCAATACAACATCTAAAATCAAACTAATAATATGATCAAAAATCTAGGTAGGTATGGTCATGATAAAGCTATTATTCATCAAGATTTGTCTATGTTCATACAAGTGAGTGTGCTTCACAAGGGAATCAAAAGATTGTTAGTTGATAATGGTTTAGGCCTAAATATTTGTGGCATGGATTTCCTATCCACCATGGGTATTAGCATAAATCTTCTTCAAAAATAAGATATACATATCAAAGGATTTGATAATTCATGTAGCTCTCTAGTTGGCCAAATCATATTAGATGTGTCATTGGGGCCAAAAATAGTTCCAACTACATTCTAAGTAATGTCTTATTCATTCCACTATTTTTAACTTCTGCGTAGACCATGGATGCATACCATGGAATTCATCTCATCTACATTTACATTGATGTGTGAAATTTATACATGATGGAACCTTATTCACCATGCCTGCCAATGATGAACCTTTCAAATTTTGTAAAATGATACATTACAACATAGAAGGGATACCTAAATTGAAATTCCACTTGAAATATATGAATATATGAAGGGAGTCAAGCACAATTACTCTTTTACTTAAAGAAAAAAATAAAACACTAACCACTAAGGTGAACATGGATGCACCTCAAGAATAAGAACCATTACTAAAGGATCCAATGATACTAAAAAAAAAAAAAAAAATCCAACATTTAAACCTCATTTATTGGTTAACACTAATCACTAAGATGAAAAAATTTTAAATTACTATGATAGTGATGATGAACTTCCTCATGATATAACTGACAAATAATTACAAAAACTTAACTTCGATCCACTTGAACACCTTTTGCATAACTTATTCACACCTATAGGTCCCATTATAACCAAATTAAATTCATCACCAGAGGATATAAAACCACATTCAGATAAAGAAAATATAAAATTAATAGATGAACATGTAAATGATTTATATTCAATCTAACCTTACAAGGGATTGATGCAAATGCACCATGTGAACAATGTAGAGTCCTCTCAAAAACCTCCACAATATATTATCCAGATCTTATCAAACTAGGATGTTCTAAATTTAATTCTTCCTATGCTACTTGAGCATTTCATGATATCTTTATCTCTTAATAGACACATATCAAGCAACAAAGTCATTTTTATAAAGTGATCACTATATTATGTTTACCATTAGATCACCAACCATAACACAAATCAATGTGCAGTATTTCAAACCCATATTAAGAAATAAAAAGGTGATGGATGCATACAAGTTATACCTAAGTAGAAAAATGACCAAATACTTCCAATCTTTCCACACAAAATCAATTTTTAAAGTGATAAAGACACGTAAATCTAACAATTATTGTAAGCATTGATGGTGTCTCTTGGTCACAATGTAAATTGATGCAAATTCGGACACTATTTGTAATGTCTCATACTTATCTACATTGGGAATGTTATATAATAAGTACAACATTATTGTATTTTACTTGAATCTCTTGGATATATTTACTTGCCCATAACATGGGAACCTAAACTAATAAATACCATCATATGGGTAATGGATACCAAACCAAATTTCACATTTTACTTTGGACAACATTTGGAAACCAAAATGAAAGCAATAATTAATACCTTTCATATGTGTCTTAATAATTTTAAAATAAACTAATATGCATACTACATGATGGAAAAAATATAAATCCATAGCAATAATAGATTATATTCCCTTACCAGATGATACAAAATCACTCAAAATAATTTGGCATAAACACTTCCTAAGAAACCATCAGATTGTCCTTTATATTCTGAGTGGGATGAATAATATCCTAAATTAAGCTTCACAAATACCAAAAAAATAAAATATTCTAAAATACCAAAAGCATTCAAAAAATTCAAAAAATACCAAAACAAAATCAGCATATTACTAATTGTACTATTTCATATAAATATGTTGTTTGCTCCATGTTAGTAGATGTCATAACATTATTTTTATATATACATATATGTTTCATGCTTCATTTAAGTGTGATATAGTCATACCCAGATACATGATATATTCACATATAGATGTTGGGACTCCCTCTACTCATGTGTTAAGTATGTTGGGGGAATTTGCTTCTTTAATCATAATACATCTAGGTTACATTATTCTATGATCACTTTCCATTATCATGTTAGAGATTATATACCGATATATGCCTATATTCATGATTATGCCTTTCACAATTTAATTGATATGTTATGTACTTAACATTGCTTGTAAACACATATGTTTAGGAACTAGTATGTTATGATCATGTTGGTTGTCTATTTTCATTGCTTGTTATTGTATTGCATTATATTTCTTATTAAATCATTTGAATATGCTCCATTTATTATGGCCCCCATGCCATGCTTTCCTATGTGGACATTTGAATATGTCATCTTATGCTTTTTAGACATTTGACTAAGTCATGTCCCTTTGATTGTGTCACAATTAAACATGCACCTTGTATGAGGTCACCTTAGACCACTTCCTATTACTTTAATTTTGATTGCTCTTGTGTGTGTGCTTGATTTCTTTTTGAGCTTATATTATTACTCTTTAGGAATTTCCATGATCTACAGAATGCATCTTAGGACTTGATGTGATCACATACTATGTGCTTCAATGTTATATCTACTAAAACATGTACCCTCATATGTTACATGATACATACATAGCTTATATGGTTATCTTATCCTTTTGAGGTAAGGTAACTACTATATTATACTTCTCCTCATCTCAAAATGGGGGAATATCATTGGGGACATGCCATAGAGGCATGGGTTTCACACATTCATAGTTTTAGATTATAGTGGGGGCATGTCACAAAGGCATGACCTTCACACTTATTCAATACTCAATATCTATAGATTATAGTGGGGGAAAGTTATGTAAATATGTTCTCCACATTTATACTAGTTCTCATATTCTATAAATTATAGTGGGGGCATGTCATATAAACATTTAGACTTGCATAGATTTTAAATTCACCAAATTTCATAGTATGTGATTCAAGATAAACATTTATGGTAGCATTATATACATTGATATTGTTACTATACCTAGATACTAGCTTAACACATATATGAGGTGCATATGCCATGAAAAAGGCACCCAAAATTAAAAAATCAAATCATTTATAGATTTCAAATAATGTTATGGATTGTTATTATACACAGGTTGTAATTTTATGGAATGTTATTGAGCCAATCTATCACATTGGTTGGTTCACTTTTGGAAGGTTGAGTTGATTAAATTATTTAATATTATGAAGTATATAAGTTAGACTTGATTAAATCATCTAAATTTACCAGACTCAAGTTGGATTTGATTAAATCATCAACCCTGACTAAATATATGTTGTGAGTTGATTAAATCATTCACTCACTAGATCATGCACATATTTAGGTTGCACGATTGAGATGAAACAAGTTCATTGGACGTGTTACAACACAAATTTACATCAAATTTGGGGGAATGTTTGCTTGAATACACACATGTGCATGCACACACACACACACACTTATAGGTTCATATTTTTCTTAATCTTAGATCCAATGCTTCATAATGAGGCATCATTTTAAATACATTTGCCAAAAGGTAAGATGGTTGCATCAAAACACAAGTGTATCCTAACCTTACTCTTTCTACTTTAAATCATTTCAAATTATTTAAATTTCATATTTTATATATTTATTATATACTATAACATCATCTTGGTTTCAATTCAGTCACTAAAAAAGAACTCAAGTTGGGCTCACATAAAGATAAGGTGTGTTATACACACCCAAGTATGCACTTATTTCCTTTAAACTAAAAATTTTTTTACTAGATTAAATGGGGAGAAATGTCAATATTAAAATATAATTTATGTAGTATTCTATTCTTGTACACTTGGAAAATATCCATCATGGTTTTACCTTTCAATTATAGACATACCCATTGCATATATTTTCACACTATCTCTTTATACTTAAATTGATTATCTCTTAGTTATACCACTATTATCTTAAAGGTTGGCCTAAGTGCTTTAATGTGAGATATTTCCAAAATGGATTGGTATATATACAAGATCAACCCTCATGCATTCCTCAACTAGAAAATACCAGGAACTCACAAGGCAACTTACCAAGAATCACTTAATTAAGTATACAAGTGAGAAAAGTTTTTCATAGTGGCTTAGTGGTCACCTCGACAATACCCCACAAGTGGGATACTTGGGGAAATATTTTTCATAGTGGCTTAGTGGTCCACATTTATAAAAAGTGTGTGGGGGAACCTTCCATCTTTGTGTCCACCACCATAGCCTCTATAACCACATCATTGCCTATAGTCACCATGTTTTTTGTTATTTGGCCTTTTAGTGGTATCTTTAGTGCTTTAGCCTCTTGGCTTGTGTATCTCATGACTCACCCTAGAGTATTTGGTGTTATGGGTAGAGGCATCACAAAAAAACTAGTAGAAAGAGACCTTAGTTTGGGTTGTGCCCTGAAGGAGAGAAAAATTACACACATCATGCCCCTCATGACAAATCATGCATGAAGTAATAAGGGCTCTCAAATTTTGTATTGGGCAATTATTATTATGTCCCTCCACTTTGTAGTTAGTACACCATAAACCAATTCAAGATTATTACACACTATTAGTCATGAGCTTTTGTATTTATGATTCCATTAGAGAAATATGTGCCACCATGAGTGGGCTAATCCTCATAGATGGGCCTCTAAAGGCTTCAAATTATAATGTCACTTCCAAGTCCTCTCGAGGTTCAATAAATATTTTCATGGATAATGCTAATCAACCCTCCAAAAAACCATTACACATGTTATATTAGGTGAATATCAAAGTAGATCTTAAACACTAGAGTCTTGAATATAACATCATAATCATGAACACTATCTATCAAATCCTACTTGATTTCTTTCAATATCATGATGTTTTACTACTTAAGCTCAAGAATGTCAAATTCTTTCAAGAAGGCTACCTTCAAAAGGTCGTAATCCATAATAACATAGTTTATATAAAACTTTTGATAATAGTTATGGGTGTGAGCTAACAAATTCATGGTAAACTAACTTACCTTATGCTTTGATAACATAACTCCCTTTATAAACCAAATAAATTTGCACTTGTGAATGTGCTCCATGGCATTCTCCACTCTACAATATTCATGCAAACTTAGAGACATTTCATAAAAGACTTGCAGAGAAAGTATAGGTGCAATTAGTGATTAAGGCATCTATTATACTAGTGCACCGACTAGAGGTCCACCTAAACTATGGTTTCTTCTAGGGGTGCTTCTTATTCTTCCTGATGGTGGCATAGTTCTACTAGTTCATATAGCAAGCTGTACTACAACTCCTCCTACCACTTGAATGACATGTTGGCTTATCACTATCCCTATGGTACCTACCATTATGCCTTATTTTCTACTAATTATTTGAGTGGATGGACCCCATCCTATTGGTGGTATACCATACATCATCAGACCCTAAATGTGTAGGTTGTGTGAGCAAATTCCTAAAAGGTTGGTAAGGAATGTTCTATTATAGCACACTTCTTTCTCATTCCTATGTTAAGAATTATCTTATGCCTAATATATGATCAAATTATTGGTCAATTTATTTTGGTTGTGGGTAAATTTCATGAACATGTACTTTAGGTAGAATGGAAATGGGCATTTTCTTGGTAGTCTATCCTCATATGTCTACTTTTTTAGACACCTTAGCTTCCAATTTTAGAGTTAATTATAACTCATTAGAACACACATCTGTGTTAATAGAGTGCACATTCTTTACTTAATATTCTCCCTCATACCATTCTTATTTCGAGTAAGTCCTCATGATATCTCTTCAGTCAGGCTCTCCCCTCTATCTAGGGTCATTTTTAGCCATCACCTTCCATTGAAATTTATCATACTTGCACCTTCTAAGTTCACACTCATTTTTTCCCTCCATACTGAGATATTTATTCCTTACTAACTTAAAAAAACCATGCCCTTTTCACCTTCCACATTTAATGTCACTCATGCACAAAACTTAGTTATCCATTAGTATGTTATCTATTCCACTATCTACCATCAACTTATTGATATCAAATAGTAATTAACTCAAATATAAACCTCTAGGTTCAAAAAAAAACTAGATTTATGCCTCCTTTAGACAAGATTATATGGATACTAAAAAATCCAACACATGGCTATTTAATGCCCCACACCACCAAACGTCAACAACTCTAGTCCAAACTACATCTAGGTTCCTCAACTGATCCATGATCTATTATGTCCAAGATTATTTATGTTCATAGTTTATAATCTTGTTCATATAATACACTATAATCCATGTGTGAAAATGTGTTGGTAGTTCATAATAAAACACCTCATAAATTTCATTGTGTAAGTTATCTTCCACCCATTACTTTGGCTCTTGATTCCCACATCTAGGGTTTTTCATGATAAAATTTTCATCCAATTGCTATGACCAACACTCAATGTTCACTAAAGAGATCTTGTATATCATCCCTAATTACCATTGCATCAACAAATTTTGACTAGTCCCAGCAACAAAACCAAAATATTGGGTGGTTTTAATTCATGTGCACAAGTCCTGCAACACACATGCATTCCCCAACATTATCCAACCATCCCAGAATATCATGTGAGTAAAGCTCATGTGCTCCCCCTGAGGTGGTGAGTTTACAATGGTGACATTTCACACCCACCTTGTACCTGTACTTATGTGTATGTGAATACTATGAATATTATATACCAGACTATCAACACATGGTAATGAGTGAACATGCATTGAGTTAATAGAATAAAGGCACTATTTTACCTAAGTGTCCATCATATTAACATCAATATATCACAAATTATAATAAAAGCATCAATCAAAACATGTCAACAATATTTTGTGGCCATAAACAAAGATAACAATAATAAAAAAAGGTAATAAATACTATGTATATTATTTATCAATCCACGGTTATAACGTGCCCAATGACACTAGTATATCACTCTAAATTTACACTTTCTCTCTAATTCTCCATCATTTCCATTCTTCCATGAAATCTTTATCAGAAATATGATAATGTTTTTCCTATGGTCTACGTCTCATATTTTTTAACAAACTATCTTCCTGCATTTTATAGATTTTTAAATAACCCTACATGCCATGAGTTATCTCACTTAACCTCCCCTATAAGTTAATGTGACACATTGCATATTTTCCATCACATCTCATTTGCCTATCAGAGACAAGTTGCATGTCATATTCCATCATTTATCCCCAAAAATTTTATTTTAGGTCCTAGAATTACATGATCTCTTACCTTATTCCCATTTTTTTATTATTTTCACACATAAACCTAGATTATTATTTCATCATAATGATGTTTTAACTTGCCAAGATAGACTACCGAGGTTGTCAAACATCATCAAAATATGGGGTCAATAGATATGTTCACTATATACATAGGTTCAACAACATGTTTTACCTTATTTTGATTATGTGAACCCAAATAAGATAAAATTAAAGATTGATTAAAGTTATATAAAGTATAGCAATAAACATGAATATGAATGTAAAAGGCATAATATGATTTAGACAATCGCACTTGTAATTATGAAAAGTATTAAGGGATTAAGATACTTAGCATAATTATTTTGTTATACATGTCTAAGACTAAATTCAGGTGGTAGAAATGGTTAAATACTAGATCAAGAGTCACTCAGATTAAGAATTGAGTCTCTAGATGCCCCTAGATAAAATAATCAGTCTCTAGATGCTATCAACAAACATTAGTGTCTTTCCTCTACTAGATTATTTTGTGTGTAAATTTAGCCTATATTTATGTATAGGTTGTTGTGCCTTATTATAATCCATCTTTATGTGTGATAGCAAGGCTCATTGTGTGTGAAATTTACATAATCCTATCTCCTTCTATTTGAAACCCTAGGTCCACTTTTGACACTAGGATTAGGCCTTCAAAAGGGGAAGAATGGTGGAATGTGTTGATCCCAACCACTTACCAATGAATGGTTGATTACTATTTACATATCCAATACTCTAAAGAGGGAAGTCAATATGCATGTTAGTTGTATGTTTGAAGTAGTTCTTATTTAATGAATGCAACCTATGATCTAGGTTTTGACAGTTAGAAAATGGAAAATTTGGCTTGAAATGTGTGCTTCAAACTTTGGCTAGGACCTACTCCTTGTGACTGATGGTTGAATTTTAAAGTATATGTTAGTCCCTCTAAATATGCAGAAGTGTATAGATGTATTATTTCTTAGTGTTATATAGGGAATAGGATTAAACCTATTATATATTTATATGGGACTCTTTGCGTACTATTTAACTCTACTGACATACAAAACATATGGGCTAACTCATGAATATAATTTGAATTTTTAAAATGACCTTTACTTAACATGGGGATGAGTTCATCAAATTTGAATTCCTTCATAATTATGCACACATCTGAGTCTAACAAACTCATTTAAAAGATAAGAATATTGATCTAATAATCTAGATATAGTTTGAGTATGATAATGCGTAGGTTAGGCACATATTAGGGAATTCCTATAGATGAATGATAGAATATCAAGAAGGTTGGACCCATAGAAAGCACGTATATCTGAAAAAAGGGTGTGTAATAACCATGTGTACACATAAGTCATGTGAGGTGAAATTAAGTCAAAACTAGCATTCTCAAGTGTGTAGTACCAGATCATAGTGTCTAAAATAATCATACTAGCTCATTTAGCTTTAACTAGTGGAATACTTTTTATCTTATACACTTGAGACTCTTCTTCCTAGCTTTGAAGGAGAATAATGACTTTTGGAGTAGGTGTGGATAATCCTTGGGTTGCCAATGGGGTTTGAGTGACCACTATGGGGATTGAAAATAGTAGATGATGGATTGGATGGACTAGTGAACATGAAAGTATATGATTGAGTGACCATGATAGACTCCAATGAAAATGGAATGGAAATAACCAACGCCATGAAACTATTCCTAATTAAACTTGTGACTAAATTAGAATCATGAGAAATAAGAAAAACAAGATAAGTAGGAGATGAAGTCATAATGATTTATTCGATCCTTGATGTTGTTAATCTAAAAGTGGATTGGGGTAAATAAACTTTAGGACACATACTATCAACTTACTCACCCACAATGGAAATAATAGATGTTTGAGCAACTGATCTTACAATCTTTTCTGTAGTGACCAAAGGCAGAGAAGTGGAAAATAAAACATCTAAGAATAATGTGGTCATACGTAAACCATATATTGGTACATTTATTGAAAATTGGGGTGATGGGCCAACAATGAACCCTATAAAACTCAGTCCCCCTTGGTGCTCAGTAATGTTTTCCATACTAGTGACCTTGGGATCTTTAAGTAATTGAATTGAAACAAACTCAACATCCTTAACACTTTTTTTATGTAAATACATATATATATATATATATATATATATATATATATATATATATATATATGTATGTATGTATGTATGTATGTATGTATGTATTTTGACAAATCAATAATATTACTACACACACATGAAACACTTGGTGGAAATATAATACTTGATAAACAAAGAGCCATTGACATATTCAAACCAATAGAAATAAGAACCACAAATGAAGGACTATTAGATAACATAATGATAGAGGTAAAGAGTGACCTTGTACCCAAGGCATTGTGGTTGTTAGAGTGTTCATTTATGGTGTGGATGGAGGAATACCTGCATTTATTCCTTCATCAAGATTAGGTTGGTTGTATGATGATCCTACCTTTCCTTAACCAATGCATTATTTAAACTATGTCTTCCTCTTTTCATGTATGACTATAATTGTGGACTATACTCCCAATCATTATGTGGGTTTAGATAATATAAATCATATAGGTGATCCTAGTGTGGATAATGTAATATGATTTTCCATTGAACTCTCCAAATTCTTGGTTGCCCTTCTGAAGGGATCCCTATTTATAGATGCATCATTTTTGAATTTATTAAATGTTGGAATTTGTATTGCAAAATTTTATATCAAAGACATTTTCATATACTATGAATTCCCAAGTTGTAATGGTGTAGGAGACCATGATCTTTGATTTATGTTATTATAGAGTCCTCCTACTCCATGTGAAAATTGATAGGCCATCACCTATGAAACATGTTTTTTAGGTACATAGTAAGGAATTTTATAGGGTACCACTATAATCCTCTCAATCCTAAAAATAGTACATGTGTTGTAACACCAATAACCTCTAATTTTATGTATAGATTCTTTCATCTCATCTAAAAGCTTAGGCATTAGGTGTTCAATGATTTCCAAGTACATCTAAGTATAAAATTAATCACATTTCTTTCATACATTCTTGATTACACATAATTTGTTGTATAACACATGCATGGGTGAATTAGAGGAATGAGGCCAACTAGGGAAGTTTGCATGTTTAATTGCACTATGGCATAAAAGATATCTGCCAAATAAGATAACATGTAAAAATTGAGGCCCTCCTTAGCTCCATGGAGTTTTTATTTCAAATTGAAAGTGATAATTACACCTAAGGCATGTTTCTTTTGTTCATTATTAATCATTACAAGCAAGGGCACCCTTAATTTATTGACATGGTCAATATTAGCAGTGGCATATATTGTATACATCAACAACATCCCAAATCAAACACCATGCCTGAAATTCTTGATTGTGTAACTATCCACATTGCCTCTATTAGTATATTTTTTGTGTATATAACTCAATATTTCAAAACCTCTATTAAATAATTGTATTTCATCCACTTAGTGGCAACATCTTGATTATTAGTGAATGTTGTAGAGGGAAGCTTATAATAAGTATCAAGTGCTAACAATGCAACATAAACCTTAGTATTTCTCATATTTGGAGTACAATACATCTTTCAGAATGCACTTGGAGAAAACATTAAGAAAGATGCATTTGTAAGGAAATACCTATGGATTGGTCATTGCTTGATGAGGACTAATTTTATGAGTGAAACAAAATCTTCCTTGTACTCATCATCTGCATGTGTATTATCTTCATCATCAAATAGATTTTCAACTTTGTCAATTTCACATAACACAGTACTGTAATTATTTGGATGAACAATGTGTGGAGAAAATATTCTATCTCTAAATTCTTATAGAGGTCATGAAGGAGAATATGTAGTGACTTGATCCATTCCTAATTTCTATTAAAATTTATTGAACCTTGATAAGTTTTGGTGGCCTCTATCTGAAAATTATCACTCACTTTGCTTTTTTCTAATTTCACACAAAAAAAAATTGTATTTATCTCACTCCTTAATATTTAATGAGAATTATTGAGAATGGGGTTGACTCACGAATTCTATTACTTTTCATTATTCACTACATACCTATTTGGTTCCCAATTCAAATTTAAAAAGCCACTATATATCACATTTAAGTTTCCCATTGTAAATTAATTATATGTGATGTTAAACACACACATTAATTATTCTACGAAATATGTATCACTATAACTTTATTTGTCTATGAATTCATGGATTTAACCACATCTAATAATTTTGAACATTAATTTTTATCAATCCTACAATCTCAAGGTCATGAGGGTCATAGAATTTCAAAGTTCATATTTGGTGCTCAAGTCATTCCCTCTGGGATTTACAAATTCATTGAATCTTTAATTTTCCTATATATCTAGTTACGTCCATATCCTTTTCACCTTTACATGTGTTATAACCATGTAGTGAAATCTAGTGCAATGTGTTTTCACTAGGATCCCAATCCTCCCCTTTTACATTTTTCATGTCCACTCTGAGTGATAACGTGTTAGTCTTTCAATGTCTCAAGGTAACGGAGGTCAAAAAGTGTCTCTTTTGATTTCTAATTATTATTTAGAGTATAGATATTTGTTGAATATTTTCATCTATGTTTTATACATATTTGCATCTATCATTGTCCCTACACACAATACATTAAAAAATCATGATCATTTCTTAAAAGAATCAATGATTCATACAAAACAATCTAATAAACTTATGATAGTGAAAAGAAAACATGTGGAAATCATAGCAGAGTCATGGGATCATGCAATCACATAAGCTTTCAACACAATGACTTTAATCTTGGAGGCGTAAATAGACCTTCATGAACGTGAAAGTATATAAATTCCAATTTACATTGTGGTTATATTAGCTTGATATAAAGGCATATAATGATATAAAACAAAGTGCAAACCTTAACCTTGGATAGATGTAGTTGCAGATACATTCAAATGCTCTATAAGGGTACATATAAGCTTATTTTATGGTAATTTAATATAAGCAAAACTAAATCTGAGTTATAATGTAAATAAAGCTTCTAATACAGATGAAAATCCTCATAAAATTGGTTTAAGAGAGATGTTTTGATCTAGCTTACCTAAATAATCGACTTTAAAAATAAGATACAAAATGATTTGCATAAATAAAATTTATAACTCATCTTTAAAAAAAATGAGGTCCTTTATTTCTTGAGGGGAATAGGAGTGTGTTGGTCATGATAACTAACAATACAATGGGTTGTTTGCTTTAATTACATTTTATTCGGTATTGTGTATCATTTATATTGTGTATCATTGAAGACCCTGACAAGTAGATGGTGCTTAAAAACTATGTTGGCCTTGAGCACAAGGCCCAAAATAAATATTTATCCTTATTCATTACAAGTTTAACTACCCTATTTAGGTTTGAAGAAGAATAATAATTTCTCAGTGATCAACATAAAAAATTAAAATATAAAAAAAAAAATAGAGAACCAAACTTAACGAATGTAGTTATTAAAATTAAATTTTACATATTTATGATTTGAAAGAAATATATGATCCCTAATTCTAATAACCAAAAATATGGAATGTATAATTTTAAACAAGAGCGCAGAGTATCAAGTCCCTACGGGAAGCATAATATGTATGAAGTATACTTCTAGCTGATGGGTAATATACTAAAATTGTAATGTTTTATTTAGTTCCAGGGAATAACATACAGATTTGTCTTCCAAGAGGAAAAAAACATGTCACTTTAGTTGTTTGGGGTTTATTTGGGGTTATATAATGGATGATTGTCATCTTAGAAAGCGTTCTTTTTTAGGCATAATGAAGAATCAACTACACTTTAAAAATAAGAGTCGAGGCTTGATATTAACTTTTGGAGGCCCCTACATCATTGGCTTTTAACTCCTTTTGCAGAAGAAACTTGAAATTATTGTACTTATATTTCTGAAAGAAATCATTATAAAATATTAATATATAAAATAACTCAGCAACTTCACAATAAGAATTTACTTGAAAAGTATCACTCATTCTATTTAACAATGATGGGAAACTTGTCTCTTGAAAATACATCAGAAAAATTCCACATTGAAAATTATACCAAAAAAATTGTACAAGGTTGCTATGGACTGCCCAACTATTCCAATTTTAACAAATGTCACAATTCATCATTAGAGGTTACATAACCTAATTTGAGTATTATAGGAAGATAACTCATGAACCTTGAGACCTATCATACTAATGTGGCTAGTGTACAGAAGTAACTCTAAAAAAGTATTAGAGATAAGAAGAATGTTATTTTTATTGGAAAGTTGTGAATTTGGGGATATATTTCATCAAATATAGTAAGATATGCCCTCTCTGTTGTAGATACATGATGAAACTATAAATTCCTATCCATAATAGAGGCTCAAAATATTGATCAACAAGGTGTTATTTTCATGACAAAATGAGGCAATCAAGAGTAAGTCAAAACACCACAACTAACATAGATTTCCAAGCCATACCTTCTCCAGGCATCTTCCACTAATTATAGAAGTTGGAAAATGTTTCAACACTTATCTTACTTTTGAATGCATCTAGAGATGACAAAAAATATTATATCAAAAGGAAGTTTAAAAAAAGCAATTAATAATCAACTAGAAACATATGCTCGATAAATGAGGGCAAGAAAACACATATTGCCTTGTCGGCCATGTAAGCCTTATCAGGATCATTTAAAATAGGTGACAAGGTGCCATCATAGGCTAAGAACACTATGAATTTTTTCCCTTTTGATGAATTCATCATCTGATCAAACATGTCAAGTGTTATAGGATGTTGTGTCTGTATTAATATATCAGATATAGAATATAAGGATAAACCAATATCAGAGTGAATATTTTGTACATAACTAAAACCTAAATAATTATAGTCATAAAGCTTTCAATAAGGGAATTATGAACTTGTAGTGTAGTCATGATAAGCACAAAGATCATTTATTCATTTAAGGAGCACTGAACAACCCATTAATACATTACCAAAATCAAACAAAACTTTGAGAGACACTTATAGAGACAGTAGTTGCCAAAATTGGAGAATAAAGTGCTAATGATGTGCACCAAAGTAAGGGAAAATTCAAGGTAGGAACAAGGGGATCAGTAAGAACAACATTTCACTTTGTTCTGAATGCTATATCATAGAAAGAAATGGAAATGGATCCCTGTAATCATATACAACACCCATTAAAGAAGTAATTTCTAATCATCCAGTATTCTTGAATACAAGAAAATGTTCATAATTTCTTTTGGTCGATAATGCCAATAGGAAATCCTTCAAGAATGTTATGCAATATAAAGGGCACTCTCATAAATCACTTAAAATGTTTCTGTGTAGGGATTTTGGAAAATTAATCTAGTAAATAATAGACATGTCCTTGGGTTTCTAGTTAAAAAATGTACAATCGATTTATAAACTAATGGATTTCAACAATATGAGATATGATCAAAAGAAATTAAAGCAACGGAATACATATGCATATAACAATTGAATCATCAACATTAGATCTTTCTTCCTTTACCTTGTTCCCAAAGTAGCCCACAACCAACATGAGACTTTTAAATCCTGGACATGTTGTCTCATATCACTATGCATCCAAACACAAAGGAATATGCCAACCATCTACTTGTTAGCTACCAAAGAATAATTTAGCTGACTTGAATTCAATTTGTAATTTATCTCATGTGAATTGCATCTATTTAATAGGGGAATGAATGACATTGGAGAATGGAAAACACTACATGGCAAATCCCACCCCACTCAAACCACTTTCATCATCTGATATTGATCTAAGAGAATCATTGGATCATGCTCTGTCAATTAGTCTTCCCAAACAGATATGTTTGGCAAGAGTGATCCTTTGCTTCAACTTTAATGGAGAATTTTTTGCCTCACCATTCGGTTTGGAATGTAATTTTGAGGCCTCAAAGGATTTTCTTCAAGTAGGAACAAAATTATTATTCAATTTAGAACCTTCAAAATTAGAATCACAACTATAATGTGTTCCTAATGCATCTCTTAACCCATGCCGACTAGAAGGTGATACACTATCGCATTGGCTTCTATTGTTCAGTGTTTGGTAAACAAGGGAAATCCATTTTGTTGTAGGGCCATTGTCCTTTGCACCTACAATGTTTAGTGCATTTTAAGGCATATTTTTTTGAAATGTGGAAAAAAATATCAGAATGTAAAATCACATCAAAGTAGGAGCTAAGGATCTTTTAATCAAAATTGCTAAAATCATAATATTCCTTCTCAAAATAAGAACAATTTATGTTTTTTTTCAAAAAAACAAAAAACTAGAATAATTTCTCAATGGTTATTTTCATGTTATCAAATTAGATGTTGTGAAACATGAAGAAATTTAGATGTAATATCACAACATGATGACAGTTATTAATACCTTTGTTAAAATTGGTGTCTTACTTTTCCTTCAAAAATAGGCAATCTGTTTAACCTTTTTCCTAAAAATACAAAACTTATATTATGTTTAAGCTTTGGCTAGGGTTTAATAGTTCGGATTTCCTTCCTTAGAAGTGGCTATTATGTTTCACTTTCTCATAGAACTCTCGTACAAATCTAATCAGTTTTAATTATTTATGTCAATCCATAGAAATTACATGAACAGTTAGGCCGATAAGATATTGGCATTACATACACATTAATGTGAAGTGCAGGTGTCGCATGATGGTTACGGATGTGGACAGATTTCATTCCAAATAGAATAATGAAGTACAGTACCTCTACTTGCATTTTCAAGAGCTATGTGTCTGCTTACTTTATTGTAATATGGAAATTTTGAGCACAGTTGATGTACTTTGGGCATGTTCTCTTCCCAGTCCATAGGGAGTCCATTGGCATGCTATCTATATCAAGAACAAAACATACATCTAAATTACAAACAAAGTTGCTATTATCTAAAAATTGGTACTACATTGAGATAGATTCTTAATTTGATTTTGGACTAATTATTATGTCCCAAAAAATTACTCTGTAATCTAAAAAGCTTGAGTTACGTTCTAAGTTTCCAACTAGCAAGAAAAAATCATTTGAAACAATTGCCCAACTTTTTAATATCTACATAAAACCCTGATATTTCTTGAAGAATGGAAAAGAAAAAACTTAGTTCAAACAATCCATACAAAGAAAAACTAGTTTGTTCAAAAATGCAAGATAAAAATATACAGATTTCTGAGTTGCATGAACAAATTTACAACTGAAAACACACCCCAAACAAGTAGAGAGTAGAAAATCCATATGGCTCCTATCATGCATTCTGTGACGGCTAGGGGCAAATGGCAAACCGCTGGGGCAAGGGAACCGCTCAAACCTGTAAAAATTAATTACTGTATTAAAATAAAATGACCCCCGCCATTGTGCACTAGTTGTGTGGGAGGCATTAAAAACAACCAGTTGATCAATGCATTTTCCAAGATAGAAAATCCCTGCAAATATTCTGGATGCCTCGACCCATGTGAGGTTAGGAATAACATGAAAAATATTTCCAACAATCAATGCACAATAATAACAATATTTTATTTCTAAACTTAAAACCCAAACACTTTACCTTTTCAAAAGTTATGCTAATTTCTAAACACAAAAATGAAATATTTTGATTGGTCCAAACAACACAAGATAATAATGGGTTAAAGCTAAGTAATATATATAATCTCCTTTGAGACTAATAATTGATCATGTCACTACAATTTTTTCAAATTTTCATTATCTTACTCAAAAAAAATCTAATTTTATTATCAAATTATAAATACTACTTACATTATTCCCACAATCAAAATACTTCTCTAACTTTTTTGTTTGTCATTTATTATTTTAAAATTGAACTATTATTTAAATTAAATTATTCATTATATTTAATGAAATGTGTATGATGTCGATGGATTTCATTTTGATGTAAAGACACTTTCCTAATAAAAATAAATCCAATAAATTTCATTGTTTCACGTGAAGTAATGTGTTCATTGTTTGAATGGATCTAATCGAGTAATCGTGCTTGTTGTATTTTTATTTGATCTTTCAAAATAATTGTTAACATGTAACTAATTTTGCAATCTTTTCAAAGGCCACTAGATAAGTTGGTTGTGAATTCCACTGCTTCAAAGTAATCAATAATTATGTTAGAATCTATTTTAAAATTAGCAGTAAACAAAAAATAAGTAATTATATTAATTTTAAATTTAATGTTCATTTGATTATTTTAAATAAATTTTAATTTTAAATTTAATATTAATTTAAAAATAAATTAGTAATATTTTTTTTTTATTATAAGAATTTAATTGAAAATATATAGTATGTTGAAATCTAAAATGGATGAGTTCTCTATTTCTCTCTAATTCTTTTATTAATGAGATGGAATATGAGGTTCGTTGTAAACTGCGCTTTGTTAAGTGTGTGGGTAAGTCTCTCTGCTTCAACACATTCGTGTTGGGCTTCTGAGGTCTAGAAGTTTGTTGGAGCCTTCTTTCGCTCTGCGTAGCTCTGGTTTTTTCCTTGCCAAATTTCATTGCTCCTTAGACAGGGATTTTGTGCTTAATTATGGGCCTTGGTTTTATAAGCACTTTGGTTTCTTTGGGTGCCCTTGGTCCCCCTTTTTGACCCAGACAAGGCCCAAGTTTCAGTTGCCCCATTGTAGGTTAGGTTGTATAACCTTCTACTAGTTTTAAGGAATGAGAAATTTATCAAGTTGTTGGTGGACCAGGTTGGTTCTTTTGGGAGCATTGATGATGCAACCTAGAACTTTAAGTTCATCAGAGCCTGTGTTATGGTCAATCTCTTCAATCCACTTTTCCATTTCGTGTACCTACTTCCTCGCATGGCTCGTGGACTCAATTTATTAATTACAAAGGACTCCCCTTTTATTGTTTCTACTGCAACCATCATGGTCATCGAATCGTTGAAAGCCCTTCCAAGATGTGTCATTCCTCTATTTCGCATTCTTTTCAAGTTTGGAAGAAGAAATTTGGGACTCTTGATCAAGCTTTCTTGTAGTACAATCACGACAAGTTATTTCATCCTCCTTTTTCTAGGGAGATTCTTGCAGAGGATTGTTCGGAAGAGGTGTCCTCGACCATTCCTCAGCTAAATCTTTTACAGGTGCCTTCAGCGTTCCCTACCGAACCCTCACTTTCTAATGTTGACAAAAAACTCTTCTAAAAGACTTAATGGTGGTTCAGAAGCAGAACAGTCTTGCGTTGGTGCAAAGACTTTGTCCTTGCCCTCCCCCTTTCCTGTGTTTTAGTCCCCCTCATCAAGACCATTGACCCTTCTTCTCCCCCCCATGTTGTCCCCTCTTGGTTGCCATCCCACCCCTTGTGTCATCCCCCCTCCCTCTTGTTGTTGTCATTCCGCATATGCATCCTAGAAAACTCAACGTTGATGTAGGAACCACCGCTAAGAAGAAGGGCAAATGCTCTGAGGTAGAAACTGTGGTCCAAGGCTAAATATATGATGAGAGAGAGTTCCCAGTGGACCATGAAGGACCTTCTTTCAAGGCACGAGAGAAGAAAGACCTTAGCCTATCGCTGAGGACTACGATGCATTACTCTGGATTCATTTGAGAAAGCTTTTGATATTGTTTCATTTTTATTTTTTTTGCATGTCAAGTTGATTAAAGTTTCACTAAAAGACATAGTTTTCTCTTTTGAGTTGGTCACTGCTATTTGGTAGAAATTTGGCAATCTAGTTTTTATTCTGCGTTGTCTTTCCTCGACTATTCCTTTTCCCTTAGCAACAAGGTTGTTGTCAACTTTTGTGGGTCCTCACTTCTTTGTAATTTTCATGTTTTTGTGTCAGAGACTGGGCCCTGTTTTGTGTTCCAACACCGGTTCATAGCTCTGATGAAAAGTGGTTATCCGATTCATAGCTCCAGTTTCAAAAGCATTCACCTATCAACTTAAAAAAATAAAGTAAAATTGATCACAAATGATTTTGGAGGTCTACTTAATAAGGTTAATTACTAGCATATATTAACTAGTCTTTATAAATTTTCAAACCCCTTAAAAGTAATATAGATTAATAAAAATTATATAACAAAAATAATTATAGTAAAATATTTTAAGAATGTTCTAACAATATTTTATTTATTGAAGATTAGAATTTGATTGTTTATTTATAAACAATTTGAATTCAAATTTTTACGAAAATAGAAAAAACTAAATAGGCTCATCATTTCAAAAGATGATGTAAACTATATAAACAATTTTAATAATTTTCATGCCTATACAATATATTTTAGCAATATAATAAAAAAAATTCAAAAAAATTATAGAGATTAACACACAAATATTTAAAAATAATTAATAAAATATGAGTGAATTGATTAAGTGATTTGATTATTTCAAGTCTCACTTAAATTCAAATTTTTGAGAAAGTATATGACCATTGATTATCCTCAAATTATATCCCAAATCCATACTCTATTCTCAACCCAAAAAAACACACATAAATATTTAAAAATAAATTTAAAATATCAAACTTAAAAAATCAAAGTGAAGCAATCACCCATACATAAAAATAAATGTATTGAGTTTATATAAAATAACAATAACTTAATACCAAAGTGCCATTATTATTATTAGTTGTTGTTTGATAAATGTATTGAGTTTATATAAAATAACAATAACTTAATACCAAGGCGCCATTATTATTATTATTATTAGTTGTTGTTTGGTTTGGTTTGTTGGTTGAAGTGTGTACAACTCGTCCATACAAATTTCACATTTTCTTCAAACAAATATTTTGATGATACCTAAACATCTCCAACATCAAAGCATTGTCTTTGTCATTATATTAAAATTGTACATGTCCCATTAGAGTTACGATGAGAGAGCGTGAGGATCAAAGTTTAGTAGTTTATATGCTAATCAAATTAGTGATGAGTAAACAAACCACTAAACGTTTCAAAATCGATCAAATGCTTTGGAGAAGGCCACGATAATTGAAATTATAGAGGGGAACTATTTTTTCGGTGGTTAATTAGTGGGATCGGTGAGGTTAATATGATCAGAAAAAAAGTATATTTGAAATAAAATTTTGGAATTAAAAAAATAAGATAAAGTATAAAATATAAAAGTTAAATTGTTGAGATTTTTTTATTGATAATTTATGATTGATGAGTAGAATAGTGAATTTGTTTGTATTTTTGAAATCGTAGTTGAAGAAGTTTGAAATTGAATTATAAAACTAAGAGTTATATTGGTAATTTTTAAGGAGGTCAATTTTGTGTTGGGATATATCTTTGATGAATAACATTACATATTTTTCATCATTATGATGAGTAAAATTTTGTATAGAACTTTGATTTTTTTTAAAGATATAAAAAAATATGCCATATATCTCATAATACACTAGACTTTAAATATAAAATGTTCTTTGATGTTAGGCTCAATGTTGTAAAGTTTACATTTATGTTGATGTCATAGAAGAAAGTGCTTTCACTCTATTCAAAATTGATGAGAGGATAAGCATGACCGACCCAAATGAAATCTCAATCCAAAAGAGAGCATGGTGTACCTGGAATAATAATATGACTATATTATATTTGAAGATAGTGCTCTAAGTAGTGATTCAATTTTATTGACAATGGTTCTAATGTTTCTGTCAAAGTTGATTTTATGTAAGTTTTTTAGACCTCAACCATGATGCCTTTATGAATATCTCTTTTCAACATGCAAGAAACATTGATAAAAAATGTATTAGGAGGCAAAAGATAAATATCAATACTAATTCTTGGTAGGAAAGATGTACATTGAGCATACATAGTATTATTAATCTCTTGTTCACATAACTTCATAGATGATTGAAGAGTCTTGATTGGATATCAATTAAGCCTAATTTTTATATCTATCATAAATCTTAATCTGTGAAACAACATCGCTACATGGAAAAAACTAAAATTTGAAAGGGTTAAATGCAAAAATAAAATTAAAAAAATTCAAGTGGAACTCTTTATTTTTATTTCAAGCTTTTGGATAACATGGAAATAAGAACTTTATTAGCCCAATCTCAACTTGTAATATAAAGTCCAAATCACACCATAAAATATTGTTAGTCATGCTAAAGTTTAGAAGATACACAATTTTGCTTTGATATTTTAAAAAGAAGCTAGAAACATTGTTTATGAGGTGTACTGTGTCATACACCTTGTATAGTCTTTCTTCTATAGTATGAAGCATATTCAAAGGAAGATCTTTGAAAGGCATACCAAGTTAAATATAGGATAAAATCATTTCAACTAACTTCTTTTGTAAATGAGATTAGTTTCATGTGTTTTTTACTCTAAATTCACTTGTACATTATGAGTGTCAAAAAATGAACTTAAGATCATACCCCAAAAAATGTATGAAAAGAACAAGAAAAAATAGATTAATTATTTTTGTAGAATTTACAATACACATTCTAAACACTCAAACTACCAAATGGTTATCCAAATTCATGATATGAAATCTATAATACATCAAATCAAATTCACATGCCTAAACTAATACAGATTGTAATACACAAGTTTATGTATGATTACATATACAAATTATAATGCACAAATTTTTATGTGATCATTATACGACCATACCAACCCCACTTACTGTAATAAAACTATAGACCCTCAACTAACCTAAAACTACCTCCATGGACTTGGTAGGCCCAATGACCCTAAGGCCTAAACTAAAAATGTGTTTTAATAGGGGCTCTCATTTGGGTCACCTCATCCCAAACTTATTTAACTCAAACGAATGTACAAAAATAATAAGTTATTATAAAAATTATGATTGAAATATACATAAATAATAAAAGTATATAAATTAACGTATTGTGAAAATTAAATATAAAACAAATATTATAAAAATAATAAAAAATATCGACTACAAAAGAAATCTAAAGCCATGTGGTTGAAAGTAGGCTACGATGAACAAACGTTGACCCTATTCCATAATGACAAAAATTTAAGTCATATACACAATGAACTCTCCCCACATGGAAAAGGATCGATCCCACCTCAAGGGATGACACTACCAAAACATTAATGTGATGGTGCTCTAAACAACTCTTAAATTACAAAATAAATTCCTCTAGTCTACTTCAAATTATTATTAGCACTTGACTCCTTACTAATTGAGTGCATTAATTACTCTAAGTTCATGCATTTTATAAAAGATTTTAAAGCTATTTTAGACTTAAATAATTTATTAAAATTTAATTTGGCTCTAAAAATAATTTATAAAAAATTTACAAAATTGTGGTAAAAGTTATGATCATTAAAATTTATTTTGAAATATTTAGATATGAAAATAATAAAAATTATGAAAAAAAAAAAAAACTTTTTAAAATTTGAGGGGTTGTAAACCATTTTATATATTTAAATTAAAAAAAAAAATTATAATAATATATTTTGATCAATAAAATAATATTGTTTAAATTATTATTTTCATTTAAATAATTCATTGAACCAAAAAGATTCATATATTACAATTTAACTCCATTTAATAAAGGTGTAATAAAGAGTGATATTTTAATTTATAAGCTTAAATAATTTTACATTTCTCTCTTTATTAAAACATCTCAATTAAAATAAAGGTACATTTTTATAGCATCTAAAAATCAAACAATAATAAAATAAGGTTTGGGGTAAGTGCACAAAGTTAGAGGACAATTTCATAGACATTTTACATAACACGTATATGTTATACAAAACTAGGATTGGTAAATATCGAGCTTAAATACATATACATTATAATGCATACATGCTATAACACGTATGTATAAATTGTGTACACATTATTATGCATACATGTTATACTAAATATATATAAAAACAAAAGTCACATCCAAACGTCCAACCCTCATTTCTCCTTTCACTATATATTGTTTCTCTGCTCCCAACTGTCGAACTACATGCACATTTTGTTACCATGAGGAGAAAACACACCACACTTGCTTTAATTTTCTAATTAGATCGACAAATAGACAATGTCGCGATGGAGGGGATGTAAGTAAGCAAAATTCCTACCAATTAACTCAAAATTTTAGCATTAATTTTGGATTTATGTTATTTTTTATTAAAACCCATTTTTTGTTTGAATAGCCCGTTCAAGTGCAAGACAAGACCCTCCTAACCCTCATTCTAACCCTCATATCCCTCCTACAATTCCATAAGACCCCCAGGTATTTAGGAGGATTTGGTTGCACATATAATTTAAAATAAAATACAAATTGAATAGATAATTAAGAGAATAAGGGACCCCAGTTCAACCAATACCCACCATACTTATTTGTTAGATACCTTAGAGTTAGTAGTCAATAAACTTGATAATAATTCAAATTGACAGATGGACATCTTATAGAGAGAGATGTAGGGCTTATTATGCTGACAAATTGTTAACATGTGGTGTGAAGGATAAACAAATAACAAAAGATCAAATTTGTGCATTATTCATTAATCCATCAACCAATGCACCTTTTCCATTATCAAAAAAGTTGCCAATCCATCAATGCCAGCATAATTTGATAACAAATAATTTTGGGTCCGATGGTGGATGGTCTTTGATTACCACCTTGTAACAACCATGAGACTCCATTGTATTTTTTGAGTAAATTATATTACGATTTTATCATCAATGATATTCCTAATTATTTTAACTAGTCAGAGTTTCAGGTCTGATGAAAAGGCTTTGCATAGGATAGATGAGGTGCACGTCATGTACCTAATCAATATGTGAAAATCCCTATCCAAAATCCACTTAAGCCTGAGATCCCATTTACAATGAAAGAGGTTTTTAAGATAGACACTTTGCATGTACTTCGTGTGCTTATTGACACACTTGTTCTACATACAAGTAAGCTTTCTAACACTTTGACACTGATGCTAGAGAGGATGGACATGGAAATACTCTAACTAGTGTGCATGCTCAACTACACCCTTTCAGATCCTATGATGTTATATGCACTATACCTTTAGATGAGGATGATGGTGCTTCTGAGGGCATAGATGTTATCCTTATGACTGATGAGTTTTTGACACATGTTTGGTGTGCAAACATCAACTACACATACAAGTATAGTATATATTTGACATGTTAAATTTTAGATATATTTATATTTAAAAGGTAATAATTAATTTACATGAAAATGTATTAATATAAATGTAATTTATTATGTTGCAGGAGGAGACAATGCCATCATTTTCACAACTAGTTTGTGGGTAATCTACTAGTGCATATGTTTGTGTTACTCAACCAATGTATACATATATAGATGTAATTTTTCATTAATATTATACTTCATGTAAATGTATTTATTTATATAGATATGTTCAACTAACAATCATATATTGTTTATTTCATTGATGACCATAGTGGAGATCTTCTATCTATAGGGTAAAGATAGACATAGGCATTATTGCTACAATTTCATCTGCACAGTCACTCATTGTGATATGTTAACTTGTAATTTTGAATTTTAAATATATTTTTATTTTAATAATTTTATTCTATATTTATGCAAATATAACTTACATGAATGTATTGTGTACGTAGGGTTATCTTATGACCTCTAATAGTCCCATTTGAATGATTACTAGGGCACCTACTCATGTTGTTTATCCCTTTCACATTCATGTGCATGTAATTCAACTTGTCAATGTCATTAACCATGTTGAGTGTCAAAGGCAAATTGAGCATGACCATGAGATTATGATAAGTGCATGTTTAAATAATTTTTGTGTCAATTCAAAATTAATTTCTGAACTTAGTTGCATGTCTAGTATGTAAAGTTGCTAATAATATTTGTATATGAACAAGTTCATCTAAAAGTGATATATGAACATAAAAGGACTCAAATTCATATCTTGGAGGAACCTAAGGCATTTGAGGAATCTCCATCTATGAGCAAGGCATCAAAGGGAGAGTCTTCTTCGAGGAAGGCAAAAAGAGGGAGGTTTTTTTATGAGTAGGGTATGTCTTAGATGATGTACGTTTTTGTATGCTTATATGTCAATGTACACATTTTTACCATTATATGCCTATATGGTATTACCCTGACAATCTATTATGTTCTTATTTTGCATGTCGTAATGGATTTTATATGTGTGTGTGTGTTCACATTTTTTGGTGATCATATTTATGCATACAATTTGGCCCACATTATTATTTCAAAACTAAATTTGATGGTTGTGTGGCCATATTTAAATATGATCATATTTAATATTTCATTTGTGTAATTATTAAAAATAACCTACAATCCTTCAATATGTGTTGCCATTAAAACTATATGGTTGAAAATAGTATAATGTTTGAAACTTACAATCCTTTAATCACTGCTATCTTATAATCCAAGTCCAGTATCAAAGTCAATGGTCTTCACATGTAGGACACAAGAAATAGATACTCAGAGTTAGAGTCTATGGTCCATGTTATGTAGTTCAGTATCAAAGTCCATGGTCTATGAATATGAGTATGTGAACTATACTTGAGATAGAATCATATATTAGTGCGAAGTGCCTCTCATGTTTGGGCCACACTATTTGATGATTCTCTTTGTGATCCTTAATTGGAATGGGGTACTATCCTTGGTTACTTGTGGATAGCCTTGTCATCCTTATTAAATTTGCTAATGAAATGTCATGCTTTGGTTGGTTTGTGGATGGATATGATGCTTTGGTATGATGTGCTAAGACTTCTATCTATCTCCATATCATTTGATGATTTATGGGATAAAATATTTGAGATGTCATCCTTTAATTGATTTGTGGAGATAATGAATAGATACCATCCTTTTTTGTATTGTGGATGGTTCAATTTTTTGATATTGCATTGTGGATGATTCAATTTTTTGATGTAGTGTTGTCATTGTTATAATGTGTATACCCCTGCTACATTGGTTTACTGTCATTTGACCTTAGCGGATGACCTTTGGAGATACCATCCTCAGATGTTTTATGGATGGTTTGGATGGTTTAGAGTAGATGATATTTGATGCATTAGATATGATCAATGTCAAATGCTAGACAACTACAATCAACTCTTCATGATCATACACTTTATTTGAATCCTTTCTTGTGGGACTCGCTTGAGATGGTCGTGATGAGGAATTTTTATAGAAGCATTAATATTTGATAGGCTCATATGATCTTGCATTTATTATTCATGTTTCCTAAGCCACTAAATGTGGCTTGAAGGGAGATGATGTGTGCCAATATGTGATTAGGCTTTAAAATGTATGTGCATTATTTTTTTGATATATGATTCTATTGCAATGTAATTCTTTCTCTTATGAGGTTAAAGCATTTCGATGGGCACTTCCATGATTGTATATTTTGATTCTTGATTCTAAGTGTTAGGAATAAATACATAAATTAATGCGAAATAATTTCACAGAATCACAATAATAGATATAAATAGGGATGCAAAAAGAATAGAAATAAAATGCACAACAAGAAGACTAGATATAATGTGGTTCACCCAATCTGGGCTATACCCACCAAGAAACACTTGCTCAAATTTTATTACAAGCTACAAGAGTACAAACCACTCTCAGATCAATCTTCTCAAAATTATAATGCACAAATATTGTTTGGATCTACGCTCAACAAACCCTCCTAAATTCACACACTCTATTCTCACTTCTCAAAACCCTTGTTCTCATAATAAATTACCTATGAAATATCCATCAATACATAATACATCAACAAAGTGGTATTATAAAACAATGGGTGCCAAAACCATGGGCAGAATCAACCCAAAAATGGTTTCCCATTAAAAGGGGTCCAAAAAAAAATTGGGGGCAACCACCCCTAAACCCTCATTTGTCAGGGGCTACCACCCCCAAACCCCCACTTTTTAGGGGTTGCTACCCCCGAACCCCAATGAGAAATACATATAGAGTGTACAGTACATTTAAAATGTATAGTAATTGAAAATACATTGTAATTTAGAAATAAACTCCACAACACAACATTAAGAGGTTGAGGTTGGCTTGCACGTACCTGATTCATTTATGCGGTTCCCATTTTTAGGATATTGATGTCTTTTGATGTTCATTGTTATGTGATTCACCCATGAGTTGCTTCAAGTGCCTATTTATTAACTTGGTTGGCTTCGAAATTAGTATCACTACTATGATTATTTTGAGGTTGTGTTGGTTTTCTTGACTCATAAGGTGAGCCACTTTTGTTTTAGTATATATCCTAATTAGCCCACTTATTGTATTCTTATGGGTCACAATTGCTATCTTAGGCTTCCAATTGTGGGGAGTTATAAAATGTAGGTTCTAACATTATAATATTGTAGACACTAAAATTGAATAGTTATAGCATCTCAATCTTGTACATTTGACAAATATTAATCAGGATTCTACCCTTCAATTTTAGACCGTCTTATTGCCGAAAGGCTTATATTCACCATCTCATTATGCCTAAATAATTATATCTTAGTCCAATCCATATAATTATAATGACCTAGGTCTACTACACTACACATAAAACTTAAAACATGATAAACATCATTCACTAACATTTTCAAATCCATACCTATTTTCTAACCTTATGGACACTACCAACCATATAAGGATATTATCATCAATGGTAGTGTCTAGATCCTTATCTAGTGTCTAGTAGTCAAAATCCATCCAAATTATGTTGGGTTATTTTATTTAATTTCATATTTGATGCTGAGGTCTAGCCCAACGAGCTAGTGTACTGGCCCTTTCATGCAAGATTTGGGTCTTGCACACTCACTTGAAGCACGTGGTAAAGGAGTGGTTTTCATAGGTTTTGTTGCATAGTTTGGATAACATGTTCATATTATTCTCTTTATATCAATTAAATAAATGTTATATAAAATAATAAACATACTACCTTGATCTTATGAGTTCTAGGTTTGATTAATATCAACACACAAATTATAGTCATCTTCTATTACTATTAAGTGCCTAGAAAAGAAAAGAAGATAAGGTATCTCTCACATAAAATTTAACACTTAGTTCATACCATCACTCATAGTAACACAAATTGATAAGGTATCTCTCATATAAAATTCAACACTTAGTTCATACCATCACTCATAGTAACACAAATTGATACAACCTGCTATGTCATATATTAAGCTTAAATATCCATCTCAATATCATTTCAGAATTCATATGTTTTTACCCATAATGCTTTATAACAGGGGTATTTATACTTGTTTTGCCTTGAATGAGTGTTTACAATCATTAATAGTAATAAGAGTTAGCCAACAAACTCTCAACAAACTGAGAGTCATGGTGCTTAATAATCAGTTCTTCCTAAAGATTTAGGCCTCAATGCCCCCTATATCCTCGCTCTATGATATATCTCTGTTGTCATGTGTTCCTCTCCTTGCTGGTTGGTATAAAACCTCCTATCAATAAGGTTAGAGTGATATGTATGAACCATTATTCCAACTGCTCCCACTTCCCATGTGTTCCCCTAGTCTTCTTCTTTCATTCTGAGTCTTACATCCTCAGGTTCCTCATGACTCATTCTCTTCTGATTGGGTCCTCTTGCACTAGTTCTTTCACATTGTTGTGCTCTTATGCCTCGTAGGTTATGTGCCATGATGCTTCTATGCCTATTAGATATGCACCATGGTCCTTCTACATCATAGTCTTCCTGTGCCATGGTCCTTCCACATCATGCCAATTTTACACCAAAATGGGACAACACTTAGTCAAAATTTTGGGGCCAACATCACCTCACACTATGCTCTTAGTCCATCCTAGACTAAGTCAAACTAGCATCCTCCAAAAATTTAGGCCCTATATGCTCGAGTTCCTTCTTCAGATTGTCCCAATGGGATAATACCTCGAGAACATTCATAGTTATTCCTTGTATGGCCTTCTTTGATTCTTTTATCTCCTTAGGTTGGCTAGGAATCTCATCGACCTTCTTGACCTGTTCATCTAGGGATGCGGTGGTATCCCTCTGGATGTCTTTGAGTGTAGATACCTCCTTGTTAACCTATCCTTAGAGGCCTATAAAATTCATGTTTAGTTATTGATGATGTTTATTTATGGTATTCTCCATAGTCTCTACATACCTAAAGGCTTTTGCATGCTTGATGTGGTATTTTATTAAGAGCACAACATCAACCAACTGCTACCTCTATGCTTCTTCAGCTTAGAGCTAAGCCTCCAAGACTTTATTAGGGTGCACTAGCCATGAAAAAATGTCATCCAAAATGGGGATAACCTCCCCAACTCTTTCTATAGTGTGTTTACAGATGTTGATGACTATGGTGAACTATTCAACCAACTCTAACCCCTCGTCTTATGGTGCAAGTTATTCCTTGCATCATTTGAGCAGTTTTTCCACCAAGGTCTCCAACTTTCCTATTGTATCCTCATCAAGGGATACATCATTTATTAACATTGGGTATTCATTAAAAATTATTTTACAAAGGATTACGACCCTAAATTTTACCTTTGTGGCCTCTTAGAGCTATTATTTTAATGTGGCCACTTCCTCGATGAGCACTTGTTTCTATGCAACTTATTTGTTGTACATGCTTACAACTTTGGCATGTTTCCTTTCAACTGTGCACACATTAGAATCTAAAAAAATATGTTAACATGTAATTTCCATGCCTAACTTAAAAAATGTGATGCTTGTTAGAAGAGGGGAGATCTTTTATGGATCTACCCACAGTGGTTTTGATAGCATTAGAGCATCCAGGCCCAAGGAAAGGCTATCTTGTAGGAGTTCAAACTCATGCTCCTCATTATACAGATCAAGTAGGAAGTACACTTGATTCCTTATCTCTATATTTACCTCATTAGGGACAAATTACAACCAAAGATAGAGCATCTTTTATTGAATGTCAAACTAATAATGTTTGTGTGTATTTCCCATTACACCTTCATCATGCTCTTCTAAGGTCTTAGCCAGTTCTTTCCCCTTAATAGGGTCACACTCAAGATTGACCTCCTCATGTCCACCAATAGCCATCTCAATTTATTCTTCACCATCCCCCTCATTGTATTATGTTTCAACATCAATCAAGGATTTATTAGAGGTGGATTTCTCCTCCCACACTGAGGAGGGAGTTTTCTCAGAATCTAAACCCAAGCTATGGACCTGCACCTCAGGAACTTCCTATTGGGGTGCTTGTCTTAGGGATTTTTTTTGGGTCTCTCTTACCATATAAGTACTTGGGGGAGATGATGTAGGTGGAGAAGGTAGGGGTGGAGAAGGTGGAGGTAGAGGTGGTGGAGAAAGAAAGGGAGTAGGCTAAGGAGATGAGGGGTGGGGAAGCAAAGAGTGCAGAGGTGTAGAGCATGGAAGAGATGGATAAGTGTGAGGGGGAGATGGGGATGATCATGGAGATGGTAAAAATTAGCATGGAGGTGGTGCAAAGGGATGGGATTGCATAGGTCTGGAGGGTTGTGCTTTTATAGTCTTTTGTCATTTCTAGGGGGCCTAGTGCTTACTTGTGTTGGCACCCACATCTAGCTGCTTCTTCTTCAGAGGTGGTACTGAAGGAATTTTTTCCTTAGGTTCTCTACCTTATGGGTTCTTTTTTGGGTGTAACATATAGAATAATTTATGAATTTACTCCCCAACTAATGTTTTCTTGATCTATATGTTGGTCAATTTTGTTTTAATCTTCTCCACATAGGCCTTCTTGCCTAGATAAACATATAACTTATAGAGGGTGTGAATCTCTGAGTCTATCCTTTCAGCCTATAAGATGATAGGTTGTGCATCATATATTCAATTAATGGAGTCTATGAAGTACCATGCTAAAAAAGTGTACAGTAACTTAAGTCATGATGAGATATCTCTAGATGGGTTCATTCAGATACACACGAGAGAGAAGTGTTACTTTACAGCAAATTATGCCTATTCTACAGCCAAAGGGGGAAGTCTTTGGGAATGCACCACTCATCCTCGAATTCTACTTTCATCCCATCAAACCATTATCTCATATTGATCTTGTATGAGGGGGTGATGTGGCCAAGGTAAGTGAACACCTTGTAGCGTTCAGCAGGGGACTTGTATGTGGGAGGGTACACCCACTTTGGCATTCCAAAACTATAGTCCAGTACCCAAATTTCATTAAAAACTAATAAGATGAGGATCACCCCCATAAAAACTTGTACTTTGGCTCCTAATGGGTCTTTTTTGCATCTTCAACAATCTTTTAGGTGAAATACATAGCCCAATTGTACTTCAACCCTTGCTAGACCTAATGAGAAATGTAGAGGTATGCCATGTCAACCTCTTTCTAGTGATCAGTCCCTCTGACCTTAGTCATGATGATCCATGCCACAACCCAAAGTGAGGGATCTTATAGGTTCTTGATGTGCATGGCATAGCCCTACTTTTGATATATCAACATCATTATGATCTTCTGTATTTCCTCAATATCAGCCAAGTCATCAATCACACTCATCCTCGAGTACCTTAGTCCCATGACCTTGTTTATCTTTTCAAGCATGATATTCATGTTATGCCTAGCAAAGTAAATGTAGTCCTCATGGATGCACGAAAGAAGGAATTGAACTACCTCCATGGGCTTACTAAAATAGGGTAAGTTGAATAGTTGGAATAATCCTATAGTGTCCAGTTGGTTGAAGATTATGAGATCATATACCAGTTGGTTCTTGTTGTTAGTGGTCTCCACTAAATAATAATTTTGGATCTCAACATAGTTCCCAAGTTGGTGATGATTGTAGTAAAAAATAGTACAAGTGGAGACCTTGAAGACCCAATTTTTTGCACACAACATAGAATCTAGATATTGCATCTCTTTAATTAATAGAGATGGGGGTGGGGATGCTTGAGTTTTCTGCACCAAAGATGATTGGGCCTGCGTCACCTTGTGCACCATACTTTCTTCTTCTTCTTCCAGAAATTGTTCCTCTTCTCCTCCCATGATCTATACCTTGTCTCTTGGGTGATGTGCTTTTTCTTTGGGGGTCTCTTCCCTAATTAGAACCCAGTCTCTACTCACCTCTTCTTCTTCAAGTATTGTCGACAAGGTTTCAAGTCTCTTGGCCTTTTTCTTAGGTTGTATTACCCTTCAAAGAGCTCAAAGGTTAATGCATGACAATCCAATGTTTCCAAATGAATAAGTGGTTATAGATTGTTACTTCAGATTTTTGAGCTTAAGCACCCTTTAATGGTAAACTTGTAACCTACAACTTTCAAAACTAAAGCTTTTCCCAATGAACCAGACTTGGAATCTCTCTTCTCAACTTGGTAATGACTTGCATGGTTTGTTAAGGATATGAAAACTCTTTAATTTGCTCAGGATTTGATTGACTTAGCTCTAGTAATCACTTGATCTTTATCTCTAGTAATTCAAAAATAAACACAAAGTAAAGTATGAAATAGGTTTAACTTGTCTAATTATAGGCTCCAAGAGGGTTTCACCCTCATAAATGCTTTTTTGTCACCCATCACTTCATGGTATTTAATGGCTCTCGTATTTCGATACTTGATTTTTTTAATTAATGCATTAACGATATTATCCCATCACACTGTTAGCATATTTTTTATATAACTATTATTTTTGCATTAATGGCACATCCCATCTCGCACCTTTCTTTGAAGTGGATGACAGTTATGTCCCATGCTTTTTGTAAGGTGGGAGATAGATGTCTCTTTCAAATTAATAATTTATGATGAGAACCTTACCCCTTCATTCCTTAAATAATGTGTGTGCCTTTATTACCTTACATGCCCTTAATAATTTGCATGTCCATGTAACACACGTGTCTAAGTAACTTGCATGCTTTTCATATTTGTATTTTTCAACAAGACTTCTTACCTCACACTAAAACGTGTCATGTTCCTCCATGAAAAGAACAAAAACTTATAAAATAAAAATACAAAAAGGGAAATTTGTGTACAACAAAGGTAATGCTTTTATTGGAAATAGTAAATCCTAAACTAATTGGCATAAGCCTTATTGATTACAACTACTTTAGCTATTTTAAATTAAAATACGACCTAAGTTGACTCCCATTATAGTGCCCAAGAAGGAACTAACGATCCATCCTTTGTAACTAACATGCTCCAGTAGATCTAATGTTATGTATTATAAAAGGGTCATCCCAGTGTATGCAGAGATTTCCTAGGTGGTGTGCAAACTTAGAGTCATATAGTAAGACCTTCATTCATGGAGAAAATGTTTTTTTCTTTATATGGTGATCATGCCATGCCTTTTCCTTGCATTTTTATACATCCTAAATCCAATGAGTGAGGAATTAAGCCTCGTTGAGTTGTAATAAAGTGTGTAGACACACTTTTAAATATGATTCGTCATCTAATTGTCATACACATATGATACGTAGAGATGGTACCAAGAACTCTACTAGTAGGACTGCTTCTTTGCCATACAACAAGTTGAATGGCATGCTTTTGTTTAGGCACTTGTAGGTTGTTCGGTAAGCCCATAGAATTTTAGATACCCTATCATCCCAATACATTTGGCCAATGTTACAAATCTTTCTCAAGGTGGTACCTAGGATTTTGTTGAAAGCCTCAATAGTTCCATTAGCTTGTGGGTGATATGGGGTTGTTTTGTGGTGTGTGATCATGAACTCAGTCAACAAGATGTGAATTATTTCATTTAAAAAGTGAGTTTCATAATCAATGCTAAAACTCAGGGGGCATCTAAATTGAGTTATGACATTTTCCCAAATGAACCTCATAGAAGTAGTAATAGTATAATCTTTTGTCAGCATGACTTCAGCCCAATGAAGAAGATAGTCAGTTGTTGTAATAATGTATCGAGAACCTATTTGTCACATTATTGGAGTGATGGGACCAATAAAATCAATAGACCATTTTTTAAAGGGTTCATGAGAATGGATGGGTCATAGAGGCATAACATCTCTCTGATTAGGTTTTTCTATGCACTGACATATGTCACATTACTTAACATACATTTTAGCATATTGAAAGAGAGTTGGCCACCATAATACAGCTAGCAGAACCTTCTGTGTGGTAGCCTCTCAAGCATAGTATCCTCCAGCAATACCTTCATGAACTTCATGAAGTACCTCGAGGTGCTCATGTTGCATTACACAATGTTGAAGAACTTTGTCATGACCCATTTTTTAAAGATCACTTGCTATAAGATAAAACTGTGTGGCACAAATCATGAGTTGCTTTTAGTTTGTGAGGTGAGATATTCAAGTGTAGAACTAGTGGTCAATAATGTTTCAATGTCTTCCAATTCTTTAGGCACTCGTGTAATGCAAAAAATTTGTACATCAGGAAGATCATCCTCTATGGTGCATGGTGGTTCTCCATTCTCAATTCATGATATTTGGTCAGGTCCATAATTGTCTTTCCTAGGTTTCACCATCACCAAAAACTAGAATTCTTAGAAAAAAACAATCTAGCGATAGATACATCCATGTAGTATGGGTTTATTGAGAAGGTACTTCAAAGCCTCATGATCTATATATAAAACAAAAAGAGTGGCTAATAGGTACTATCTAAATTTATATAAATCGTAGACTGTTGATAGTGCTTCACACTCCATAGTGGTATAGTTTCTTTCAATTGGTGTGAGCTTCCTACTAGTAAAGTAGATTGGGTGATCTAGGTGACCTTCACTTAGATGTGCAAAAATCACACCAATAACCATGCCAAATGCATCAACATAGACATGAAATGGCTTTGTCTAATCAGGGAATTGGATAATAAGAGTAGTGACTATATTTTCCTTGAGTGTTTTAGAGGTCTATTTGCAAGATCAAGTCCATATCAAATGTTCATTTTACTTTAGAAGTTCTTTTAGGGGCATGGTTATCTTTTCATAATCATGAATGAACTTTATATAGTAGCATGTGTCGCCTAGAAAAGTGTGGACCTTGCATTGAGTTTTGGGCACTGAAAGGTGAAGAATAACATATACCTTTGTTGGGTTTACCATAAGTCCTTCCTTACAAATAATATGCCTTAGGAGTACACCAAAAGGTGTCACAAATAGGCACTTCTTTCAGTTTAATGAGATTTTTAAGACCTAATAGTGCTCAAGCATAAGTATGAGGTTAGCGCAATGATCCTTGACCAAATCATATACTTTCCAATCATCCAAATAAACTTGGAGGAACTTATAGATGAATTCCTTAAAGGCTTTAACTACTATTCATGAGAACACTACCAGGGCATTTTTCAACCCAAATGGCATAACAATATAGGCAAATGATCCTCATTTAGTGGTGAAGGTTGTCTTAGGCTGGTCTTCTTTAGCTATTTGGACCTGATGGCACCCCAAGAATCCATCTATGAAGGAGTAAACTTCACAACCAATAACACCTTCAAGGATTTCCTTCATGAATGGCATTGGTAAGGGATCTATTGCACAAGATGCATTGAGCACTCAGTAGTCCACATAGATATGGATGTGTCCATCCTTTTTTATTCTAATCACCATGGGAGTGATTACTCTGATGTGTAACATACTATCAATCTACTCTTTAACGTGTTTGATAGGACCAAAGTTTCCCAAAGTTCTGACACAACTTGTCAGATTTAAGAGCACACATGATTACCAATGTATAAGCAACTTAAACATGCAAAAATACCCAGGAGAACAAATAACTATCAATGAGAAATAACATAGAATATGAGAGGCAACACACAATTGTATTCAAATCTTTACAAAGGAAATTACAATAAAGAGATCACACTCTTCTTCCACCTCTACAAGGCCTTCCACACCTCAAGGGCTCCAAGTAATCTTCCTTCTTGAGTAATCTTCTCTCATAGGTCACAACACACAGCTAACACAAGTTGTTGTTCACCTCATTGTACATCCGGTACAATCGAGTATGAACCGGTACTCTAAGTAGATCTAACCATGATCCTGCTCCTAATGTATTGCTATCACCTTGGATCTTGCTCCCCCACCAATCTCCATTTGACCCTCGCATTCACACATCCCAGCAGACCAACCCTGATCTTACTTATCACATGTAGATCTCCTCCATGATCCTGCAACACCCTGCATATCAAACCTGATCTTACATACATGGGGAATCCTACTTGATTCCACCATGGGAAGAACTCTCCAAGCTCCACACTTGGGTTCTACAAGTTCAACACTTAACAATACAGCCCATGAGTCTATTATATAGATCTCATGCATACACTTAATTTAGATGGGCGGCTCAAAGACTCGAACTGGTATTCATCATGCAAACAACGCGTTCACTTAACTGACTATTCGTCAACAGTAGTTCTGACCGCCATAGGCGACCGACGTCGGTCCCTGTCTGATTGGAGGTGATCGACGCTGGCCGATCTCCTGCCGATGCCAGTTTCCTTTGCGCTTCCCCTGACCGACATCGGTTGTGGCCTGCCGACGTTGGTGACTGTCAAGCTCCGAAAACCTCCCTGTTTGCCTTAGGTGAAGCTTTTAGCTCCACACCCTAACAGTGTTCCCGTAGATTAGGATTCATCTTATATGATCATTTTTTCACTAGTTGAGCATCATCAACTAGCTTGATATGCATCTTCCCCAAGGATGGGTGGAATCCTTTCATTTCACTATAGTTCCTTGGGAAGACATCTTGATATTCTTTTAGAAATTAAAAAACTTTTGTAATCTCTATGTCAATCCAATAGTTTCCTACTATAGATAGCTTTGGTTCTTGTTCCACGTTGATGTTGTGTTGAATAGTCTGAATAGGCCCATGGTAGGAGTTGTCCATATTTTCACCTATGTCCTAAATAGTTCTTATGGCAACGTCAGTAGGAATATCTAAATGGTTGGATAATGGGTTGAGTGGAGTGGATCCTTATCCTTTCACTTGTACTACAATCTTTTATTTTCCCTAACAAATTTCTTCACATCGATTCAGGTCAAGGACTGACATGAAAGTAGGTACTTAGTATAATGATGGTTCATGGAATAAGTGTAGGGGTTATTGAGGGTTTCGATGGATAATCCTTAGATTTTCTTCCATGTGACATGGGTCACTACTGCTTCATGCATGTCTTAGAGGGTGAGGCACAAATCCATTCTTGGTAAAGAATAGGACAGTGTCAACTTCATGTTCTCCTTTAGTAAATGCCAAAACATGGTACCCATGTGTCACTCTTCATGAACATACCATGCTCATGCCTAAGTGTGTAGAGTTCCATAAAATGCATGTACCCATAAATATTCTGGTAAGTAGGACTCATCATTTTGCCACATTATTTCACAAGCTTTGATGTGGGGCTCAGGGGCTTGTATTCCACTATAGTTGACTGCTCCCTTTACTTTGTTATCATGATGAAATTGGTGGTATAAGGCTAAGCATACCTAATCCCAATAGAGGATTTGTTCATAATGGGTTCACCACCATTATGTAACTGTGCCATAAAAGAGATGAACCAAAGATCAAAGATGATCTTCATCAATGTGGTAAAATTCTTCAAGGTGTTGAATGAAGTCTCAGATTTCCATCTGCCTGTGGAACCTTGGAGCCTCATCAAGTCTTTCAAGTGGTGTCTTTATGATAGGTCCTCCCCTCATGATTTGGGAAATGATAAGGTGAATGAACTTGTGTTGTTTATTAAAATAACACAACACATTCTTTTGGTTGTTGATGGTACTACATACTCTGCCAATGAGGTTATAGTCACCATGAGCCCAACAATTACATGTATTATTTGTAGTGTCAGAGATGGAGTGAGTGTCTGACCATCGAAGAACACCATCTAGAGTGGGATCTCTTTGATCATCATTTCTTACAGTAACTTTATAGATATGGTTTATGTCTTTGTCAACATGGATGGGCTTTATGTAAGGGGCCCTTGTGCTTGATCTAGTGGTATTAAAACACATTGATCAGTGTTTTCAAAACTATTTTAATGTTTCTTGAAGCTTAAGTCTGCATTATTATCATAGCACCAAGGTCTTCCAATAGAGTTGGGTAATCATCAGCTTTAGCTAGCTCTAAAACCTCAAAATCTACTTTGAATGGTACTCCAAGTATGTCAATTATCACATTCTTGAGGACCCTAATAGGGTGTGCATGAGTCTTATTTGCCATGAATAAGACATGAAGTGAAGGTTGTAATGATGGACTGGACATGTTACACCAAGCATCTTTGGTGAGGACATTGACTTCTATGTCGGTATCTACTAGTATGTCCTAGATTACCCTTCCATTAATAACAATATTAACCAATATTTCTCTATCTTCTAGGGGAGTAGAAGAACTAGGAGTGTCCTATCATCGAGCATGATGTAAACAATGATATTCACTTTACCTAGTGATTTGAGGGTGAACCTCATTTGGTATTTAGGCTTGAATCTTAAGCCAAATGCTGAGTTGGACAATATCCTCATCCAACATACACTTGCATAGTTCTTGGAAGTCATCCTGCACCACACCTTGAGGTTCAGTTTCCCTTTGCACAGTGGCATGCTATGTTACATCCTTATCTTTGATGAACTGAATCTCTCCCTGAAGTTCTCATATGGGTTCCATTGTATCTTGGAAGACATATTTTTGTTTCTTTACATCAAGATACTTTTGAGCTCATGGTTCTTCCCATTGCACATTTTTGATAGGATTAGGTGTAGATTGGGTCTATCCCCCATTGCAAGTGGTAATGTTTACTTATTGAACTATAGGTATGGTTGGGCATGCATGCCACTATGGTTTATCAATTCAAATCATATCGGTGCCCTTTTCATTTCACTCCTTGGTGATAGCTACATATAAGTCAGGACACTCTTCCAGTCGGTGGTCCTTTTTACAAAAAGTGCACATTGGGTAATTTGGGCAATCCCTTTGATAGTGGTCTATAGACCCACATTTATACTAGGTCCTGGGTGTAAATTGACCACCTCCTCATCCTTTCCCTCTTCCTCATCCATGGTAGCTACCATTATCTTGAGTATTTTCTACTGAGGTTTGTTGTGTGTCATGCACTCAAGCTTCATGGATGTCACTAATCAAATGCTAGTCATTAGTGTCATAATTGTAGGCATCATAAATCTTGTAATAGTTAGACACCTTAGTGTGAATATCTCATTGCAAAAGAGGATAAGAAAAGACATCATGTTCCTCATGATAGATTTCACATGTTTATTCAAGTACTATGTGGATGTTTTTGCATGGATAATTGCTCCTTGTATGCCTTTTAGATTCACAGTCAGTGCACCAAACACCACTATGTGTCTCATGTGCATTATTCGCTGTCAACTTTTCAAGTTATGATGTTATGGAAGCACAAATGCTATGGAAGCTATTTGTGCTTCCATAAAGGAACTAATTTTAGTGTCAATGCTTCCAACCACCTCAACATGGAGAGCAGCTTCCAAAGCCTCGCATGAGCTAGTGAACATTCATTGAGACAAAGTGCCTTGAAAGGGTAGTAATAATCCACCCACAAACCATTGTGCATGCTGAGTAACATTAATTTCAAATGATAGTTTTGATAGCAATGTTTTGAACCTTGCATCATATTCATGCACACTTTTGGTAAGTTCTTGTTTTATGTCCTTAAGCGTTGTTATGCTCTATTGCTCAAATTTAGGAATGTTAAATTCTTGCATGAAGGTTGTTTTGAGCTGATCAAATTTGACCATCACTTGCTAAGGGTCAAAATTTTGATATGAATTGTGCACATGATCTAAAAGCATAGTTACAAACTATGTGGCCTTACATTCAGAAGAGGTGATGCCTCATGCCCTCTATGTTGAGTTGTGGAGCTAAAAGCTTCACCAATGAGCAAATTGCAAGCTTGTTGTATTTACACAATCACCGACGTCAGTCAGGGATCGACCAGAGGTTATCGATGTTGGTTATGGATCGGCTGATGTCGGTCATATGCAGGCAGATAGGGACTGACGTTGGTCACCTGTGCATTTCAGAAGTCTATTTTCATGGGATGAATAGATTGTTTGCATGATTAGATTAACTGTTAGTGTTGAGTCCGCGTTTCTATTTTTAGCAGGACTAATTTAAACCTTTGATTAGGAGGTGTATCTAACGGTAGAGAATGCATAGCTCATGATCCCTAATTCTATATAATAGGGATAGATCTTTATAGCTTGTGTAATAGACATGTAAGATAGACAATTCAAGGATTGAATTGTGTTTGTAATTGATAGAGAGAACTCTTGAGGGAAAGAGATCTGTACATCTGAGAGGTGTAGAAGAAAGAGAGATTTCTTCAATTGTATTTCTTTCTGGAAGAGTTTAATACAAGTTTTCATTGTTTCTTGTATCTCTTGTTCTTTACTGATTTTGATTTCTAGTTACTTATTATTCTGGTTTAATTCTGTGTTTAGTTGCTTACACAAAGGTAATCAATTGTCTTGTTTAGATCCTGACAAGTGGTATCAGAGCTTGGGTTCACTAACAGGTGGTTTCAGATCTATTTAGTGTGTGTTGATTATAGGGCACTCACAGGGGTTTCTGTTTGAGTGGGAGTATAGCAATGGCAGAAGAAAGTAAAGTAAGAATGGAGAAGTTTAATGGCAAGAATTATCAATTATGGAGGATGCAGATAGAAGATTATCTGTATCAAAAATATATGTACTTACTGTTGGGTGGGGTTTCAAGCAAGCCCATAGATATGCAAGATGAAGAATGGAATTTTCTTGATAGAAAGGCTATGGGATCCATAAGGTTGAGCCTGGCATCTTCTGTGATTTCCAACTTGTCACAGGCAAAGACAACGGTAGAGTTAATAGATACTTTAGCAAATTTATATGAAAAGCCCTCAGCTTCGAATAAGGTATATCTTATGAAGCAATTATTTAATTTGCAAATGCAGGAAGGTGGATCTGTATCTAGTCATCTAAATGATTTCCATGCAATAGTAAATCAGTTAAATTTAGTCAAAATAGTTTTTGATGATGAAATTAAGGCTCTCTTAATTTTATGCTCTTTACCTGAAAGTTGGCATAGCTTGGTAATGGCAGTTAGTAATACTGCATCTGCTACAAATATCTTGAAAGTAGATGATGTTGTTAGTGTAATCTTGAATGAAAAAATTCACAGGAAAAGCACAGAGGAAACATCAGGTAATGCTTTAAGTATTGAAAGCAGGGGAAGGCAAAAAGAGAAGCGCAAGCAAGGGAGACCAAGGTCTAAGTCAAAGATGAGAGGTAGATCCAAATCCAGAAATGGAATAAAAATAACTTGCTGGAATTGTGGAAAGATAGGGCATGCAAAGAAAGATTGCTGGTTGCCGGTTAAAGAAGATAATCAGCATGAAGGTAAAGAAGAAGCAAAAGTTGCAGGTATTGTTGCATAAGATGCTTTTGCACTTTCTTTGGATAATAGAATAGAATCTTGGGTTTTAGATTCTGGTGCCTCTTTCCATGCTACCCCAAATAGAGAATATTTCAATGATTATGTCTAGGGAGATTTTGGAATAGTCTATTTAGGGGATGATGAGCCTTGTAAAATTGTTGGCAAAAGAAAAGTGCAGCTGAAATTGCAGAATGGCAACACATGGGTGTTGAAAGATGTCATGCATGTACCCAAGCTGAAGAGGAATCTGATTTTTGTAGGAAATTTGGGGGATGAGGGTTGCACAGTAACTCTCACAGCTGAATCTTGGAAGGTTACCAAGGGTGCACTTGTATTAGCCAGAGGTAAGAGAGTAGGTACTCTCTATTTATGTAATTGTATTATTGATTATTCTCATTCTGTATTATCTACTTCATATGTAGATGCAAAGTTGTGGCACTGTAGGCTTAGCCACATGAGTGAAAAGAGAATGAGAGTTCTTAAGTCAAAAGGTAAGCTTTCAGATTTGAAAAGCATAGATCTAGATTTCTGTGAGCATTGTATTTTTGGAAAATAGAAGAGAGTGAGATTTCTCAAAACTGGGTCAACAAAGAGGAAGCACAAGTTATAGCTTGTTCACACAGACGTGTGGGGACCAGCTCAGGTAGCTTCTATTGGAGGATCACAGTATTATGTTACTTTCATTGATGATGCTACAAGAAAAGTATGGGTTTATTGCATAAGGAAGAAATATGATGTTTTTGACACGTTTATGAAATGGAAAGCTTTGGTTGAAAATGAAACAAGTTTGAGATTGAAGTGTCTTAGATCTGACAATGGTGGTGAGTACTGTAGCTATAAATTCAACAGGTACTATTCTATGAATGGAATACGTAGGAAAAGGATGGTTTTAAGGACACCTCATCAAAATGGAGTTTCTGAAAGGATGAATAAAACAATATTGGAGTGTACATGGAGTATGAGGTTGCATGCTAGTTTGCCCTTACAATTTTGGGCAGAAGCTGTAGATACTGTGGTTTACTTGATTAATAGAGGACCCTCTACTACTCTAGATGGTGGAATTCCAGAAGAGGCTTGGATAGGTAAAAAGGTAGATCTTTCATTTCTTAGAGTTTTTGGTTCTGAAGCTTTTGTGCATGTTGATAAAGAAAATAGAAAGAAGTTGGATGCTAAATCTATGAGGTGCACTTTTATTGGTTATGGCTCTGGGGATTTCAGATTTTGATTGTGGAATCTAGGAACTAACAAAATAATTAGAAGTCGTGATGTTGTTTTCAATGAGAAGGTGATGTACAGTGATCAGCGCGAGAAGCTAAATAATTCTGAGCAGAGCAATGTTGATTTGGACGAGGTGATGATCCAAAATGAGCTCGTGAGAAAGAATTTTCACACACAAGAAAACACAGACACCGACATCGGTTAGGAAGGAACCGACGTCGGTCAGAAAGGAACCGACGTCAGTTATATAGTAACCAACGTCGGTCAGGCACAGACTTGGAGATGATCGAGATCGGTCACTGACAGAGAATTTGGGCAGATAGCAAGCAATGAATGAGTCTCAAATACCCATAAGGAGGTCAAAAAGGGTAAGTAAACCTCCAATTCGATATTCCCCTTCATTATTTTATTTATTGCTCACTGATAGTGGAGAACCAGAGAGTTTTGATGAAGTAATGCAGGTAGAAACTCAGAAACAGTGGGAGCTTGGCATGAATGAGGAGATTGATTCCTTGAAAGAGAACCAAACATGGGATTTGGTTGAATTTCCAGCTGGAAAGAGAGCACTGAAAAACAAATGGGTTTATAGGTTAAAGGAAGGTGAGAATGGACAAATGAGACATAAGGCCAGGTTGGTAGTAAAGGGATTTGCACAGAAACCAGGTATTGATTTTGGTGAAATTTTTTCTCCTGTAGTAATAATGACTTCTATTCGGACTGTATTGTCTTTAGTTGCTATTGAGGATTTGCATCTTGAGCAACTTGATGTTAAGACAACGTTTCTTCATGGAGATTTGGATGAAGAAATATATATGGATCAGCCGAAAGGTTTTGAGGTCAAAGGTAAGGAGAAGCTTGTGTGCAGGTTGAAGAAAAGCTTATATGGTCTTAAGCAAGCTCCTAGACAATGGTATTTGAGGTTTGACAGGTTTATGACTGAGCATGGTTTCAGTAGATGTCAATCTGACCATTGTGTTTATTTTAAGAGATTGGATAATGGTAGATAAATTATTTTGTTGCTGTATGTAGATGATATGCTGGTTGCAGGTTCACACATGTAGGATATTTTTGAGCTTAAGGTAAAATTAGCTCACACATTTTCCATGAAGGATTTTGGAGCAGCAAAGAAAATCCTTGGCATGAGTATTAAGAGAGATAGGAAAAATCACAGGTTGATTTTGTCTCAAGAGGATTATGTGAACAAGGTGTTAGAGAGGTTCAATATGCAGGATGCAAAACCGGTGAGCACACCTATGGCTGGACACTTCAAGTTGAGCAAAGAACAGTGTCCTAATTCACATGATGAGGTAGAGTACATGAGTAGAGTTCCATATGCTTCCATAGTTGGGAGCTTAATGTATGCAATGGTATGTACTAGACCTGATATTGCCCAAGCAGTGAGAGTTGTCAGTAGGTTTATGGCCAATCCAGGAAAGGAACACTGGAAAGCAGTTTAGTGGATTCTCAGATATCTGAGAGGGACCAGCAGTAGGCATTTATGTTATGGAGGGTCAAACAATTCTCTACATGGATATGTAGATGCAGATATGGTAGGTGACTTGGATGGCAGGAGAAGCACCACAAGTTATGTTTTCACTATTGGTGGAACGACAGTTAGCTAGATTTCAAAGTTACAAAAGGTTGTTGCCTTGTCTACTACAGAGGTAGAATATATTGCAGTCACAGAGGCTAGCAAGGAGATGATATGGATGACTCGGTTCATGGAAGAGTTGGGAAAGGAGCAAGAGAGTTGTAGATTGTATAGTGACAGTCAAAGTGCAATTCATTTGGCAAAAAATTTAGCCTTTCATTCAAGAATCAAGCATATACAACTTATGTACCACTTCATTAGACATGTATTGGAGGATGGTGAGTTAAAGCTGGAAAAGATCCATATAGATAAGAACCCTGCTGATATGTTAACAAAGCCAGTAACAAAGGAGAAGTTGAATCTTCATTCAACTTTTGTTGGTCTTCAAGATTGAGCTTGAAGATGGACAAGCTAGAAGATGTTGCTGTACAGGTATAGGTGCAGTTGTTTATCTCCAAGTGGGAGATTGTTGAGTTGTGGAGCTAAAAGCTTCACCAATGAGAAAATTGCAAGGTTGTTGTATTTACACAGTCACAGACGTCGGTCAGGGATCAACCAGAGGCTGCCGATGTCAGTTATGGATCGGCCGACGTCGATCATATGCAGGCAAACAGGGACCGGCGTCGGTCACCTGTGGGTTCCAAAAGTCTATTTTTGTGGGATGAACAAATTGTTTGCATGATTAGATTAACTGTTAGTGTTGAGTCCGTGTTTCTATTTTTGGCAGGACTGATTTGAAGCTTTGATTAGGAGGTGTATCTAACAGTGGAGAATGCATAGCTCATGATCCCTAATTCTATATAATAGGGATAGATCTTCATAGCTTGTGTAACAGACATGTAAGATAGACAATTCAAGGATTGAATTGTGTTTGTAATTGATAGAGAGAAATATTGAAGGAAAGAGATCTGTACATCTGAGAGGTGTGGAAGAAAGAGAGATTTCTTCAATTGTATTTCCTTCTGGAAGAGTTTAATACAAGTTTTCATTGTTTTTTGTATCTCTTGTTCTTTGTTGATTCTGATTTCTAGTTACTTATTATTCTGGTTTAATTCTATGTTTAGTTGCTTACACAAAGGTAATCAATTGTCTTGTTTAGATCCTGACACTCTAAATTAGTTTGCATTTTATGGACATGCTCTATTGCATTCTCCACTCCTTGGTATTCAAGTAAGTGTAGTGTCATCTCATAGTAAACCATCATTGATGAAGGTGCTTGAATGGGTAGTTGTTGTGAAGGTCTAGCCCCTATCCCTTGAGGAGAAAGTCCACTTCCTCCTACACCTCCTCCTAGTCCTCTGCCAATGCCTCCAGTAGTAGTGTTCATTGTATGGGGTGTGGTAGCTGGTTAGTTAACCAAGTTGGGGCCTGTATTCTATCCTTGAAGTGGGCTAGGTCCAATAGGCATCCCCAGTTGTGACATAAAATTCCCTTGAAGAGGGAAAGATAGTGTTAAGTCTAAATGAGTGTCAAAAGGCTCAGTTTCATTATCCTTTATCAGTTCAATTTTTTATTCCAAACTATCTATATCCCAATTTTGTATGTGTACTCTATTTGACTCAAAAGCATGAGCATGCACTATGGTGGGGGAGCCTGGTTGGTTTAGACTTGGTTCTTTGGTTCCTATCATCTAGCTTGTTTCTTCTTCATAGGATAGAAGTGGCATAGAACATGACTCAAAAGTGATGGGGTCCTCATCTATTTCCACTTCCCTATGGCTCCTAACAACACTCCTTGAATTCTCCTAATCTCTTCTTGTGCCACTAACTCCCATAATCATTTGCTAAGCTTCATCATACTTCCATTTTCATAATGCACACTGGTTGGCTACCATTTTGAACCCATAATCTTCTACCAACCCCTATTATGCCCTTCCAAATGTGTGGCTCATGCAAAAGAGGATTTCGCTCTCCATTGTTATAGTTTCCAATCCAAGATCAACAAATAACTTTTTAATTTCAAAATCAAAAAGTTTAAGATAGTGACCACGTGGTTCTTGAAGGAACTAGAACTTAGCTTCTTCAGTGCATGAATAAGAAGTTATAACATACTCTAAAATGTATCTATATATAACTCCTTTCCACCAAAATTTGACTTCTCACATCCATGGGGCTCCAAGTCGTGTGAAATCCCTTTGTCATTCTAGCATCCAAGACTGCATCCTTCCAAGATTCTTTGATCATCCTTGAGCATATGTTATCAACCAAACATGTAAGTGAACTGGGACCTTCAAAAAGAATATTTCATATAATGGACTGTAGAGATTCTATTCTACCCACTGTCGTGCAGAGATTCCTAGCTGAAGATAAGGAAATGCAAAATTATCTTCAACATTGGTAACACATTCTTCTATTATTTCCAACATAATATGCTCAAACATTTTTCATGAATGTGCTTTAAGTGCTTCAAGTCACAGCAACAAAACCAAAATGTTGGGTTATTTTAGTTAATTCCATCTCTAACACTAAATTCTAACCCAATGAGCTAGCGTGTTGGCCCTTTCATGTAAGATTTGGGTCTTACATGTTCACCAGAAGCGCATGATAAAGGATTGATTCCTATAGGTTTTGTTGCACAATTTGGATAACTTGTTCACATTCTTCTCTTTATATCAATTAAATGAAGGTTATATAAAAGCATAAACATACTACCTTGATCCTATGAGTTTTAGGTTCAATTAATATCAACACGTAGATTATAGTTATCTTCTATTAGTATTAAGTGCCTAGAAAAGAAAAGAAGATAAGGTATCTCTCACATAAAATTCAACACTTAGTTCGTACCATCACTCATAGTAACACAAATTGATACAACCTACTATGTCATATATTAAGCTTAAAGATCTATCACAATATCATTCCATAATTCATCTGTCCATCCCCATAATGCTTTACAATAGGGGTATTTATACTTGTTTTTCCCTAACCAAGTGTTTATAATCATTAATGGCAAGGAGAGTTGGCTAACAAACTCTCAACAGACTAAGAGTCATGGTGTTTAACAATCAATTCTTCCTAAAGATCTGGGACCCTACAACCCCTATACCCTCGCTCTATGCTATATCTTTGCTTCCATGTGTCCCTTTCCTTGCGGGTTGGTACAAAACCTCCTATAAATAAGGTCAAAGTGATTTGTATGAATCATTCTTCCAATTGCTCTCACTTTCCATGTGTTCCCCTAGTATTTCACTTTCATTCTAAGTCCTACATCCTCAGGTTCCTTGTGACTCATTTTCTTCTGATTGGGTCCTCTCGCGTTGGTTCCTTCACATCATTGTCCTCTTGTGCTTCATAAGTTTCATGCCACGGTGCTTTTATGCCTATCAGATATGCACCATGGTCCTTCCGTGTCATGGTCCTTCCATGCCATGGTCCTCCCGTGCCATGGTCCTTTCATGTCATGTCGGTTTCACACCAAAATAAGACAACACTTGGTCAAAATTATGGGGCCAACAAATTACAAAAACATCAAAACCCATGAGTCAATGTAATTGTATTATTAAACCCTACCATGAGATATTTTCAAAAGGTGTGGTATAAATAAAAGTCTAAACTTTCTCATTCATCATCTAGAAAACACCAAGGAAACACTTAATAAAGCTAAATCAATCAACTACACAAACACTATATTCTACCATATTCATCCCTCTTTTCATATCAAGCATAGAAGCAGTCATATTATACATTTAAAGCATTCAAAGAGAAGCCCGAGAACAATATTTTTCAAAGTACAAGCTAGATCATTGCATGCATCTTGATATAGTATATTGCATCCTTATGCACACACTTTCTCATATATAAGGGAGAACTACATAAGTCTAAGGCCCTCCTTAGAATATTATCTATGTAGGTAGCACCGATTGATAGAGTGGTCTTTGGGGTAGCTCAACATTGTGAGCTCATTCCAAGGGTGCAAAAGAGTGAAGAGATAAGGTTTGATCAATCAATGAATAACAACATGTATCTCATATCTGAATACATTAGCAAAAAGGTGACATAAAACCTAGAATGATGAAGTTGGTCACATCTAGATCCAGCCATTATTTAGACACCTACATCATAGTCAGACACTAGCATCAATGGTAATGCCCATATCTAATGGTAGTGTTTGTGGCCACACAAGTACAATTGACAAAATTTGACAACATATTTAGAACTCCAATCATGTATATGTTACCTCTGTTTCTAGTCCAGATGTCACTGTACATAGTAGACTAGCTAAGTATCATTGTTTCTTATTTATTGAAACATTTTTAAATAGCTATACTTTACTATTTTTATCAATTTTTATTTTATAAATTCAAAATATTGTTGATCTAATTTTTTTATTAATTAGCCTAATATAGATTAGTTTATCAACCTTATGCTTGAACTAATTTTATATTCTTAACCCCAAATACCCTATATCTAAATTTTAGGGTTAAACATTTGGTGAATCTAACTTTGACTCTTTGATGCAAAATCCTAGCTTGTTATAGGGTTTTTAACCTCATAGGGTTTCATGTTGTTGTGAATGATTTTTATATCTGAAACTTTATCGTAAGGTTTTACACTCATCTTTTTGCAAGGGTTTTGTGTTCATTTACTTACAAATTTTATCTTCCTTTGTTGGCATATTTCAGCATGCTAACAACTCCATTTTAAAATTACTCAGAGGTTTCTTCTACTCAAGTTGATATATTCAAAAAACTCTTTTTGTTTGCCAAAATTTGGTACAAATTTTTCAATTTTTCAATTTGATATTTTTAATAGATATTAACATACAAATCGAATGGTGTATCTATTTTTAAATTAATTTTTGGGTTTCATCAAAATTAATATTTTATTCAAAAACCTCTCATATCTCTAAAATATTTTCCAAATTTATATAAATTAATTATTATTTATTAGGAATATTCTAGGGTAAGAACATCCCACACTGTTTGGCTCATTTCTAATTCACAACTTAATTTTCAAATTACTCAAATGTTTTTTAATTCTTATTACTATAATCACAAATCTCTTTTAGTTTGTCAAAATTATGTACGAATTTTTCTAATTGTTCAATTTACTATTTTTAGTACATCTCAAGATACAAGACGAAGGGATACCTATTTTTCCCTATTTATATGGGTTTTGCATATTTATTGTATTTTATGAAAAATCTTTCTCTTATTTCCAAATACCTAGCCAATATTTTGAATTGAAATATCTTTATTGTGCAAAACCTATCTTACCCTAGGGTTTTCAATCTTCTAGGGTTTTAGATTGCAGTAATTATTCAGTTCTATTTTTTCCTATCATTTTGGATTGTTCCTTAGCTTTTGTATGTCTCTCTTATCCAATTCTCATCTCCATCTTTAGAACATTTAAAATGGATAAAAAGAAACTTTATACCTCCTCTTAACCATAAGAGGGTGATAGCTACCATCCCTCTAATCAGGGTCATGCTATCACTACTTCAAGGGATAACATGGCCCATTTTATGGTTTCAAATGAAGATAATCAATATGTCCTTCCTCAAACCTCTCCACCTCCCACCTCTCCTTTAAATGATGTTTGTATGCATAATCAATTTGTAGTACCTAGGGTTTGTACTTATGAAGCCCTCAAATATCAAAACCTCACTATAAGAAAGTTAATAGAAGAGTTACAAAAGCAAATTTAGTGTTTTATTTCAAATATCACATCACTAAAAAATCATATTACATACCAACAGAATCAAAAATATGCTAGTGTTAATCATGTGTTTGCATCTTCATCTAGCAATGTTGTACCCAACAAGGTTTCATTTACAAATGAACAATTGTAATAGAATACATCTAAAATAAGTGATTTAAAAAGTGAATAAAAGGTTAATAAGATTCCAAGTGAAATCCTAAGAGAAACGATTTGAAACAAAGTGATCCAACTACCTCCTATATAAATCCTTTTTTAAGGTCAAAATATTATTATGCAACATGATGATCAAATATTAATTGTTACCTCCTATTTATAGCCTAATTAGGTTATGGACATCCCTAGGCTAACCCTACTACCAATATGAAACTATATAAATGATCATATGAATTAATTAATAATTATGCTAGCCAAAAGTCAACCACACATAACCCCATACACATTATTAGATAAGGGCGTAACATAGATCATATGAACAAAGTTGTCCAATTAATTCCTACATATTTATTGTCTATCATAAACATATTGTGTTAAGATTATGATTACTAGATATGTCAAGTGTACGATTTTTGCAAGGTGTTCAAGTCCTTATGATTACTTGTATGAAAAATCATATATTTGTAGGGATCCCATGCTAGAGGCTAGCTAATTATTTTTAAAGGGGTGCTATTGAGAAATTATAGGAGTCTTTTCCCTATTAGCGATGTTATGATTTTTAAAATTTTGTGCCATACACACTATTGAGAAAAATTGGGAGTATCTTACTTTAAAAAATGTTCGAAAAAAAGAACAAAATTTGATTGGATATAAACGTACAGTTGGAAACTAAAAAATTAGGAGCAAAGATGCAAATATTCAACACCTAATTGCTTCCCACCCCTCAAAATCTTATTCCTAAACAATAGATGCTCCATATTTTAAGGTGCATATATTTTATAAACAATTTTCAAACTTGTGATGACACATGGGACCGCTCTGTTCAAAATTATAGAGCCAATGGCCCCCAATATGGGACCCTTTGTAAAACCCCTGCTTATCAATTATTACATTGAGAGTTAAATTATTGATTGCCAATGAGATGCAGGTGAATTTGTTAAAGTAGCTTGGTTGTGTTCAACCCCATCTAGGTTCAATTATTGACAACATGTTAGATCAATTGTGGTTGTTAGAGATTTTGGTGGCGCTGGTTGTGGTCGTGGTGATGTTTGTAGGGCCAGTGGAGGCCATTAGTGATATTAGTAAGGCCGATTGTGGCCATTGGGATTGATTGTAAGGGAGATATGAACTTTTCATTTGTATCTGAGATTGGTTCATAGCTCGAGTCAAAAACACGTTAGTTCATAGTTCTAGTTTCTATAAAAACATTTACTAATAATAATAAAATTTATTTTTCATCTAATAGATTTAATTATATATTATATGTATAAATCTGATTCAATTTAACATAGATACTATTGATTTTCTATAGCTCAAAAGGTGCTCCATGATGTGGAGTGTGGAGTTGCTTAAGGGCAATGCAAGTTGGATATTCAGCAATAACATGATTCCTATTCATTAATAGAATGTTTCCAGGTAGAGAATTGGAGTTGTGAGGTTGAGTTAAAACCAAGAGTGATTTTATGTGTGAGTTAAGCTGATCTATGTAAGGAAAGTTTCTTTTCTCTTGCATGTTGATGAAAATCAACAGGGCTATATATGTAAGATCATTGTAGCAAACTATTATTATATTCTTGAAGGAAAGTTTGCTCTTGAGGTTGAATAGAAGATACAACATTTACAGGTTTTTCCCCACATTGGGGTTTCCTGGGTATATCTGTGTTATTGTGTATCTGTGATTGGCTTTTTGTTAGTTTTTGCTTCCACTTTTATTAGCAGTTAATTAACCTAGTGCATTAATTGTTATAAGTAAGACAATTGTTTTGGTTCTATTTTGTGAAATTTATTGAGCAATTAATATGTAGCTAGGAAATGAGAAACTAAAATGGTACCAGAATGCTAAAATCTAAATACGAAGCCAAGATTTGTGACACAGATTTTAAGAAAACAAAAATTAGAATTTCATCTCTAGTTTCTTCTGTGATTATGGCAACCAGTGTTTGATATGAGGACAAGCTTGAGGGTGCGTCTAACTTATTACGATGGAAGGTTCGAAGTGCATCCATTCTCAAGGAGAACGGGTTGTGGATCTATGCTAGAAAAGAGGTGGTTCCACCAATAAATGATCCTATTGCCCTAGATTCACATGAAGTCAAGGAGGCTAAGGCTCAAAGGGTTATCCTTGATTGGGTAAGAGATCATTTGATTCCTCATCTATTAGGGAAAGACACCACCAAGTAGATGTGGGATACACTCACAAAACTTTATCAGAGTGACTATCAGAGTCGTAAGATGATGCTCAAGGACAAATTACATAACACCAAGATGTCCAAGGGTGAGAGCGTGACCTCTTACTTGTCCAAGTTGACATAGGTCAGAGATGAGTTGGCTACTGTTGGAGAGATGATTAATGATGATGAGCTAGTGCATATAGCCTTGAATAGTTTTTCGAAGCATTGGGAAGTGTTTGTCAAGTGTGTTGTTGATAGAGATTGCCTACCCAATTGGGCGAGGCTTTGGGATGATTTTGTTCAGGGGTAGATCCATGAAAGTGCTCATCGAGGAGATTGTTAAGTTGTGGAGCTAAAAGCTTCACTGTTATGCAAATGGTGGAAGTTGCTGGGTTACAAAGTAACCGACGTTGGTTAGAACCTGCTAACATCGGTCAGATAGGAACCAAAATCTGCTGACATCGGTCATCTCCAGATAGACAGTGATCGACATCAGTCATCTGTGCATTCCAGAACTGTTCTAATTTTAGACGAATAGTTAGTTTGCATGTAAAGACTAATTTTAGTCTTGAGTCTACATTTTTAATTATTTTTTGATTTGGGATCTATTTAAGAGACCCATGGGGTTGTATTGTAGTGAGGACTAAGAAGGATTAGATCCTCAAGTGTAAGATCTAGAAGGTCTGCAAGAGTTCAAGATCAAGAAGATCTATAGGTAAGCAAGGTCAGTTGATCTGCAGGGTAGCAAGATCAAGTAGATCTGTGGGTGTGTGTGTGTGCAAGATCAGTTAGATCTACGGAGTAGCAAGATCAAGAAGATCTGCAACACACGGTGTAAGCAAGATCAGTTAGATCTGCAAGGTGCAAGATTAAGGAGATCTGCTGGTGGAGGGAACAACTCAGTGTTTGAGTTGGTTGTAATTGATTGAGAGAGAGAACTCTTGAGGGAGAATTATTGTACGCCCAAGAGGTGTGGGAAGAGTGAGATTTATTCATTGTATTTCTTTCTGAAAGAGTGTAATACAAGATTGTATTATTTCTCGTATCACCTATTCTTTGTTGTTTCTGATTTTTAGTTACATATTACTTCTAGTTTAAATTCCGTGTTTAGTTGCTTATACAAAAGTAATAAATTGTACTCTAAGGAGGATCCTGATAGTTGGTATCATAGCTTAGTTCATTGACAAGTGGTTCATCAGAGCAGGTTAGTGTTTGTTGATTATAGGTTCACTCTCAGGGGTTTCTGATTGAGTGAGAGTAAAGCAATGGCAGAAGAAAGTAAACTAAGAATGGAGAAATTCAATGGCAAGAATTATCAATTATGAAGGATGCAGATAGAAGATTATATGTATCAGAAAGATCTGTACTTATTGTTGGGTGGAGTTTCAAGAAAGTCCACAGATATGTAAGATGAAGAATGAAATGTCCTTGATAGGAAGGCTCTAGGATCTATAAGGTTGAGCCTGGCATCATCTGTGGTTTCCAGCTTATCACAAAGAAATACAACAGTAGAGTTAATGGAATCTTTTGTAAATTTATATGAAAAACCCTCAACTTCGAATAAGGTATTTCTTATGAAGCAATTATTTAATTTGCGAATGTAGGAAGGTGGATCAGTATATAGTCATCTTAGTGATTTCCATGGATTAGTAAATTAGTTAATTTCAGTCAAAATAGATTTTGATGATGAAATTAAGGCTCTCTTAATCTTATGCTCTTTACCTGAAAGTTGGGATAGTTTGGTAATGGCAGTTAGTAATACTACGTCTGCTTCAAATATCTTGAAAGTTGATGATATTGTTAGTGTAATCTTGAATGACAAAATTTTCAAGAAAAGTACAGGGGAAATATCAGGTATTGATTTAAGTGTTGAAAGCAGGGGAAAGCAAATAGAAAAGATCGAGCAAAGAAAATCAAGGTCAAAGATAGGCAGTAGATCCAAACCCAGAAATGGAGGAATCCCCTGCTGAAATTGTGGAAAGAAAGGGCATGCAAAGAAAGATTGTTGGTTGGTAGAAGATCAGCATAAAGAAAATAAAGAAGCAAATGATGCAGGTATTGTTACATAAGATGCTCTTATATGTTCCTTGAATAAAGTAGAATCTTGGGTTTTAGATTCTGGTGCCTCTTTCCATGCAATCCCAAATAGAGAATTTTTCCATGATTATGTCCATGGAGACTTTGGAAAAGTTTATTTAGGGGATGGTGAGCCTTGTCAAATTGTTGGCAAAAGAGAAGTGTAGCTGAAATTGCAGACTGGCAACACATGGGTGTTGAAGGATGTCATGCATATACCCATTCTGAAGCGGAATCTGACTTTTGCAAGAAATTTGGGTGATGAGGGTTGCACAATAACTCTCACAGTGAAATCTTGAAAAGTTTCTAAGGGTGCACTTGTATTAGTAAGAGGTAAGAAAGTAGGTACACTTTATCTATCTACTTGTATTATTGATTCTCCTTCTGTTTTATCTACTTCAGATGTAGATGCAAATATGTGGCTCTGTAGGCTTGGTCACATGAGTGAGAAGAGAATGGATGTTCTTAAGTCAAAATGTAATCTTTTAGATTTGAAAAGCATAGATTGAGATTTCTGTGAGCATTGTATTTTTGGAAAACAGAAGAAAGTGAGATTTCTTAAAACTGGGTCAACAAAGAAGAAGCACAGGTTAGAGCTTGTTCATGCAGACGTGTGGAGACCAACTCAGGGAGCTTCTATTGGAGGATCACAATGTTATGTTTCTTTCATTGATGATGCTACAAGAAAGGTATGGGTTTATTGCATAAAGAAGAAATCTGATGTTTTTGACATATTTAAGAACTGGAAAGCCTTAATTTTCAAAGAGAAAATGATGGACAGAGATCAGCTCAAGACGCTGAATAATTCTAAGCAAGGTAATGTTGATTTAGACAAGGTTATGATCCAAAATGAGCTCATGAGTAAAAATCATCACTCACAGGAAAACATAGTTATCGACGTCGATCAGGTAGAGATCGACGTCAATCAGGCAAGAATTGATGTCGGTCTGGGGGAGACCAAAGTCGATGATGTCGGGCAGGTGGAAACTGAAGTCGGTCAGGTCGGTCACATGGAACCGACATCGGTCGGGTGTAGACCGAGAGATGACTGGGAGCGGTCACTGTTAGAACAAAATTTGGGCAGATAGCAAGCTGTCAATGAGTCTCAAACGCCCATGAGGAGGTTCGAAAGGGTAAGTAAACCTCAAATTTGTTATTCCCCTTCATTATACTACTTGTTGCTCACTGATGGTGGAAAACTAGAAAGTTTAAAGAGGCAATGCAGTTAGAATCCAGGAAACAGTGGGAGCATGGCATGAATGAGGAAATTGATTCATTGGAAGAGAACCAAACGTGAGATTTGGTAGAGTTGCCAGTCGAAAAAAAGCACTAAAAGATGAATGGATTCACAGATTAAAGAAAGGAGAGAATGGACAGGTGAGACAGAAGGCCAGGTTATATGGTCTTGAGCAAGCTCTAGGACAGTGGTATTTGAAGTTTGACAGGTTTATGACAAAGCATGGCTTTAGTCAATGTCAATATGACCATTGTGTTTATTTTACCAGGTTGGATAATGATAGCTATATTATCTTGTTACTGTATGTAGCGTATATGCTTGTTGCAGGGTCACACATGCAAAAAATTACTGAGCTAAAGGTAAAAATAGCTCAGACATGTGCTAGGAAGGATTTAGGAGTAGTAAAGAAAATCCTTGGCATGAGTATTTTTAGAGACAAGGAAAATCACAGGTTGATTTTATCTCAAGAGGATTATGTGAATAAAGTAGTGGAGAGGTTTGATATGTAGGATGCAAAACCGGTAAGCACACCTATGGTTGGACAGTTCAAGTTGAGCAAAGAATAGTGTCCTAAATCACATAATGAGGTTGGGTACATGGTATGTACTAGACCTGATATTGCCCAAGCAGTGGGAGTTGTCAGCAAGTTTATGGCCAATCCAAGAAAGGAGCACTAAAAAATAGTTCAGTGGATTCTCATATATCTGAGAGGGACTAGCAGAAGGTATTTATGCTATGCAAGGTCAAACACTTCTCTACATGCGTATGTAGATTCCGATATGGCAAGTGACTTGGATGGCAGGAGAAGCACCACAGGATATGTGTTCATTGTTGGTGGTTGATCTTCAAGATTGAACTTGAAGATGGAAATACAAGCCAAAAATAAAATTAGAGGATGTTGCTGTACAGGTACAGGTACAAGTGTAGCTATTTATCTCCAAGTGGGAGATTGTTAAGTTGCGAAGCTAAAAGCTTCATTGTTATGCAAATGGTGGAGGTTGTTGGGTTACAAAGTAACCGACGTCGATCAAAACCTGTCGACATCGGTCAGGTAGGAACCAAAATCTGCTGACATCGGTTATGTATCGACCGACATCGGTCATCTCCAGACAGACAGTGACCGACATCGGTCATCTATGCATTCCAAAACTGTTTTAATTTTAGACAAATAGTTAGTTTGCATGTAAAGACTAATTTTAGTCTTGAGTCTGCATTTTTAATTATTGTTTGATTTGGGATCTATTTAAGAGACCCATGGGGCTGTATTGTAGTGAGGACTAAGAAGGATTAGATCCTCAAGTGTAAGATCTAGAAGGTCTGCAAGAGTGCAAGATCAAGAAGATCTACAATAAGCAAGGTCAGTTGATCTGCGGGGTAGCAAGATCAAGTAGATATGCGGGTGTGTGTGTGCAAGATCAGTTAGATTTGCGGGCTAGCACGATTAAGAAGATCTGCAACACATGGTGTAAGCAAGATCAGTTAGATCTGCAAGGTGCAAGATCAAGGAGATCTGCTGGTGGAGGAAACAACTCAGTGTTTGAGTTGGTTGTAATTGATTGAGAGAGAGAACTCTTGAGGGAGAATTACTGTACGCCCAAGAGGTGTGGGAAGAGTGAGATTTCTTCATTGTATTTCCTTCTGGAAGAGTGTAATACAAGATTGTATTGTTTCTTGTATCACCTATTCTTTGTTGTTTCTGATTTTTAGTTACATATTACTTCTGGTTTAAATTTCGTGTTTAGTTGCTTATACAAAAGTAATCAATTGTACTCTAAGGAGGATCCTGACAGAGATTAGATGAAGAAGGTTTCAAACAAAGAAAATCTTGCTCTTGCAAACAAGGGTAAGCAAAATTTCAATAAAGAGCAAAGATAAGGTTCTTCTTCCAAGATGGGAAGAAGAAAGATCTAAGCAAGATTAAGTGTTTTTGCTACCATCAGTTGGGTCACTATGTCAATGAGTGTCTTAATAAGAAAAATAAGGACAAGCAGAAGAAGCAAGTTGTTATATTAGAGGTGGATGAGTTTGCAACACGATTTGAGAATGAGTTTTCACTCATTGCCGGTCTCTCAAGTTTATTTGCCAACAGTGTATGGTATATTGATAGTGGGGCTTCTTGCCACATGACGGGAGTCTAAGAATGTTTCACCAAGTTGGAAAGAAGTTGGATTTCTATATTGAGCTTGGAGACAATGCCCAGTACCATGCAACTGGTGTTGGCACAGTCAAGTTTTAGAGGGAGTCTAACAAACCTCTATTGATGGAGGATGTGTTGTATATCCCTGACATGACAAAGAATTTAATCTCTATTTCTACTTTGGAGGACAAGGGTTACATTGTGACCTTTGAGAGGGGCAAAGTCTATATTCGTCCCAAGGATTCTAAGGTTGCAAAAGTGATTGGAGTTAGGCATGACAACTTGTTTTGATTATAGTTTGAGCCTTCACATGCATTGGTAAGCAGTTGTAGAGGTCTAGGAGAATTGGGGCACATGAGGATGGCTCATCTTCACCATGGAGCACTTAATGTGCTCAAGGAAATAGTGATGGGGCTGCTTGAGATGAAGACAAAAAAGCATGAGGTGTGCAAGTGTTGCGCTCTTGGAAAATATGCCAAGACTGGTTTTCCAAGCAACGACACTAGATCCAAAGGGATTTTGGATCTCGTACACTTAGATGTGTGTGGGCCCATGACAACAGTATCTTTGAATGGGTACGAGTATTATGTTACTTTCATTGATGATTTCTCCAAGAAGATGTGGATATATTTTTTGAATAATAAAGATGAGGTCTTCAGTAGGTTCAAAGAGTTTAAGACTCTTGCGGAGAACCAAATAGGGAGGAAGATCAAGATATTGAGGTCTGATAATAGAGGTGAGTATACCTCGAATACCTTCAAATATTTCTATGCTCGAGAAGGTATCAAGAAAGAATTGACAGTTCCATACAACCCTCAACATAATAGGGTTGTTGAATGGAAAAATAGGGCTATGGTTGGAGTAGCCAAGGCCATGCTTCATGATCAGGATCTGCCTTGGTTCTTATTGGCTTGCAATATAGTCGCATATTTATAGAATAGGAGCCCACACAAAGTGTTGGACAAATTGACTCCAGAAGAGGCATTCACCGATAAGAAACCAAATTTGGAGCACATTCACATCTTTGGATGCCTTGTGTATTATCATATTCTCGTGGAGAAGAGAACCAAGTTGGAACCAACTACAGAGAGGGGTATCCTTGTTGGGTATAGTGAAACTTCTAAGGCCTATTAGGTTTACATTCTTGCCCTTGGGAAGACAATTATTCGCAGAGATGTGAAGTTCGAGGAAGAGAGGGCTCTTTAGAAGTCTAATAGCTTAATGAATGAGGAACAATCACCCACAGTTGAGGCAACACAAATTCCTCAGACTTCAGTAACGCAAGCTGGAGAGCAGAGCAAGTAGGCAGAGTAGGTTGATCAGAGGGAGGAACAAATAATTCCTCAACCTCAGTTTCCTATTACTGAGAAGAGGAGAAATAGGGTCGCTGAGCAGACACTGAGAGAGGCCCATGAATATGTTGGTGATCCACAAGATTTATTCAGATAGAGAAAGGCTCCCAGACGTTATTTTGAGTATGTGGCACTTCTGAGTGAATTAATTGAAGTGAAGCCTTCCAGCTTTCAGGGGGCATCCATGCACCAAGTATGGAGATGCCATGGTGGAAGAGTATTCTTCCATCATGAAGAATAACATGTGGGAGGTAGTACCACAACCAAAAGGTAAGTCTGTGGTGGGCTCGAGATGGTTGTATAAGATTAAGCATGCCGCATATGGTAGTGTGAAAAATTTCAAAGCCCGGTTTGTGGCTAAGGGGTTTTCTTAGAAGGAAGGGATCGACTATGACAAGACTTTCACTCCGGTATCCAGGTACTCATCCATAAGAGCCATCATTTCTATAACAATACATACGGGTTGCAGGATTCACCAAATGGAGGTAAAAATGGCCTTCCATAATGGAGTTATTGAGGAATAGATTTACATAGAATAGCCAAAAGGATTTGAAGCACATGGGAGGGATGCTCATGTATGCAGGTTAAGAAGAGCACTGTATGGGCTCACGCAGGTTCCCAGGGCGTGGTATTCATGTATTGACAGTTACTTGCAGAGCATGGGCTTCATCAAGAGTGAGGCAGATACAACCCTATACTTTGTTCAGGTGAAGGGCAAACCTCTCATATTGGTGTTGTATGTTGATGTTCTGTTTCTCACAGGGTTAGAGGAGCTCATAACACACTGCAAGCGGGATCTTGTAGGAGAGTTTGAGATGAAGGACTTGGGGTTGATGCACTACTTTATGGGGTTGGAGTTGTGGCAGAGAGAGGGAGAGATCTTCCTTGGACAAGGGAAGTACTTAATTGATATCCTGAAGTGATTCAGGATGGAGGACTGTAAGCCCATGTCCACACCACTTGTGACCAACTGGAAGAAGGTTGATGCTTCTAGATCAGAGGTAGTGGACTCGACTTTGTACAAATAGTTGATAGGCTCTATTATGTATCTAGTCAACACCAAGCCAGACATTTGTTTTGTAGTGAACTCAATCAGTCAATTTATGGTGGAACCGAAACGTGTGCACTGGATAGCTGCGAAGCATGTTTTGAGGTTTCTCCGAGGCACATTTGATTATGGGTTGAAGTATATTCAACAGGATGAAGTGAAGCTCGAGGGGTTCATCGCTGCAGATTGGGCAGGGAGTACAACTGATCGAAAAATCACTCCAAGGTACAGTTTCAGTTTGATTTTATGTGTGAGTTATGCCGAGTTATGTAAGGAAAGTTCCTTTTCTCTTGCATATTGATGAAAATCAAAGGGGCTATATATGTAAGATCACTGTAGCAAACTATTATTGTATTCTTGAAGGAAAATTTGCTCTTGACGTTGAATATAAGATCCAACATTTGCAGGGTTTTCCCCACACTGGGGTTTCCTGAATATATCTGTGTTATTGTGTATCAGTGATTGGCTTCTTGTTATTTTTTGCTTTCACTGTTATTAGCAGTTAATTAACCCAATGCATTAATTGTTATAAGTCAGAGAAACAATTATTTTAATTCTATTTTGTGAAATTTATTGAGCAATTAATCCGTAACTAGACAATGAAAAACTAACATATACATATATTATAGAAGAATTTTCACAACTCCAATTAAAAACACTTTAATTCATAACTCTCATTTCTCTAAAAACATTTACCAATAATTTAAAAAAAAAAAAATCCATCCAATTAAATTTAATTAAATGTCTCTATAGATGTGACTCAATTTGACATAGATCCAACCATTATCGGAGCGTTTGCACAATTCATTTTTTAAATGCGCTGGCATTGTTCAATAGTGGAGGCTGGATTATAAATAATATTTATATGAAGATAGATATTAAATTGGGTTAATGGGCCGTTATCAATCTACAAATGGACAGTGTAGATATCTCACAAAATATATAATAATGTGTGTAAGCACGCAGGAGGTGACACATATTTATGAGAAGAGAGGGAAATTAGCGTTTACAAAGACTAATATTGGTGACAATAATCCGAAGGAGAGGAGGGGGACAGGTGGCAGGCCATGGACACCCTATTGTTGCAGATGCCCTTATTTTATGGCACATCCTCATCCTCATCCGCATCCCACCTAAACCCTCACCCATTGCGTGATGTCATTCTCGTGTTTGCCCGATACACCGCCTCATTAAATTCTTGCAGACTGTTTTTCCACTTCCTCCAAGCGCCAAGTTGTTTCCGCGTGAAATGAAATTCCGGGACGGAAATAATGGTCAATAGTCGTTACTCCTCCCCTTCAACGGCGAGACTCCGCCACTTTTCTGTCTACGCGGTATTGATTGCCAAGGCCGCAGGTTTTAGCTAACCCGGCCCCGCAGGTTTTACCATTGCTTGCTGCTTAAGACAGGTCTTATTATCGTAGGGTTTCTCGTTTTCGTTTTAAGCTATAATCAAAATAGGATAATCCCCGGAAGCTTCTTCTTCATATACTAGTTAGTGCTCGTGATATGTATAGATATGGCTGAAGGCAGAAGAACGGAGATAAATGCTACACCGGACATGGAAGCAAATTACCCGGATTCTGTCGGTTCTTCGCCGCGGTCCAGAGAAACTGACTCTGATTACTTCGGCGGTTCGTCGAATCAGAGATGGGAAGCCGTCGACCCGGGCGGTTCTTCCACTGGTTCGTCGGCACGGGTGAGACTGATGTGCAGCTGCGGCGGCAAAATCCTGCCCCGCCCGCACGACAACCAGCTCGCTTACGTCGGCGGCGACACCCGCATCTTGGCAGTCGACCGCAGTGTCAAATTTTCGAATCTGATTTCGAAGCTTTCTAATCTGTGGGGTTCCGGGGTGTCTTTTAAATACCAGCTGCCTAACGAAGATCTGGATGCGCTCGTCTCTGTGACTAATGACGAGGATCTTGACAACATGATGGCGGAGTACGATAGGCTGCAGAAGTCCGGCTATAAGAATTCGAGGCTCAGGCTTTTTGTGTTTCCGAACAAATCTGCTGAGGGGTCGACTTCTAGTTTGGGGTCTGTGCTGGAGGAGTCGAAGAGGGAACAATGGTTTGTGGAGGCCCTGAACAATCCGCCTGTGGACCAAGGTAATAATGACATATCGGATGGGGGGCCGATCTCGGAGGCTTCTGCCTGGGTTAACAGTATGCCGGATTATTTGTTTGGGTTGGAGAATAGCGGTGTTGGTACTGGTACTAATAATAATGGTGGGGTGGAGGAGGATCGGAAACAGGCACTTCCGGAGGTGCAATCCTCGCAGAATTCTCTCGACGCGGACGCCTCGGTCTCTGCGAGGAATAATATTGGCCGGGCGGGTACTAATCTGGGCGCACGTAATGATACCCAAATTGAAATCAGTCCGGTGTCCGATCCAGCTGAAAAGGTTAGCGGGAATTTAAATTGGGGCTTTGAAGATAACAGCAACAGCAACTTTCATGCAAATTCAAGCCCAATTCAAGAGATCGGCATTCCAGTCTCTCCGAATCCAGGTCTCCAGAGGCAGCACCAGGAAGATTACATGGAAGAGCTGCCTCCGAATCCCAATCTCCAGCGGCAGCATCAGCAAGACTACATGCAAGAACCTCGTCAGCATCAACAAGACTATATGCAAGAACCTCCGAATCCAAATCTCCAGCGCCAGCGGCAGCACCAGCAAGACTATATGCAAGAGCCTCAGAATCCAAATCTCCAGCGGCAGCGGCAGCAGCAGCAGCAAGACTACATGCAAGAGCCTCCCAATCCGAACCTCCAGCGACAGCGGCAGCATCAGCAGCAGCAAGACTATATGCAAGAGCCTTCGAATCCCACTCTCCAACGGCAGCACCAGCAGCAGCAAGACTACATGCAAGAGCCTCCGAATCTCACTTTCCAACGGCCGCACCAGCAGCAGCAAGACTACATGCAAGAGCCTCCGAATCCCACTCTCCAACGGCAGCACCAGCAGCAGCAAGCCTACATGCAAGAATATTCTGCTGCTGCCGACGCTGCGATTAGGGCCCGGCAAGACGTTAATTTAGGGGATGTTACAAATCAGCGGGCTCCTTCCCAGCAGCAGCAGCAGCATCCGCAGTTCCCAGTTCAAGAGTTTCACAACCTGCATATAAAGCAGCAAAAGCAGGATTCAATCCCGCGGGCAGGGGAGGACATTAACATCAATTTATCAGGTAGGAAAATGTACCCCGACCCGGCGAGAGCCGTGAATTTGACCGGCCAAGGCCAGGAGATCTACATGCATCAGCTGTCTCAGCCGGATTATTACAGGCAGGACCAGCAGCAGGCAACCTACTGGCAAATGCACGACCAAGGTGGGAATAGTCAATATCCAGTATACGTGCTGTCCACCGGATCCAACATGATGCAGCCCATGACCGCAGTCCGCCCGGCGCCCGGATACTACAACCCGGTTCAGAGAGTGAACGCGGCGCCCGCCGTTTACGACACGCAGGGCACCATGGCAACAGTCAGAGCAACGGCGGGCGCCGTTCAGAGGCAGCAGCAGGCGGGTGGTGTTTCGGACTTGGCAGCAGATCCGTACAGAGAGCATCAGCCGCAGCAAGTGGTTTTGCCGGCGCCGCCGGTCTCCAAGGTAGCAACGGTGTACGGAGCGCCAGCACCATTTCCCGTGGCCGGCGATGTAAGGATGGGGTACCGGGCAACGGCGCCGGTTTCTCCGGTGACCGTGGGCGTGCCGCACCCGGAGTCATACCCTTACACGCAGCAGCACGTCGTGTATGACCCGAACATGAATGCCGCCAGGCAGATGTATTACACGCAGGCAGTCAATCCTCAGTATCAACCGATGGGAGTGGTCGCCACCGACGTTCATGCCGCTGCTTCTTTGGATATGACAGCGGCGGCTGCTTCCGAGCAGCAGCAAGGGAAATTGGCGACAGTTTCTCAGGCCTCGTCATGAACAGCAGCAATGGTCGTACTCGTACGTTTTTTTATAGCGTATACAAGACTGTCGTATTTAGATTAAGATTTAGTTTTAAGCTTTCTTAATTATATTAAGTGTGCTGGCTTACACAGCCGAGTTTTACATTTGTCGTAATATAAATTTTGTTTCCTTCTAATTTTGTGTGCAATTTTGGACTGATGCATGAAAATGACAAAGTTGCCTGCCTGCCTGCCTGTTTGTTTGTTGCGTGCCAGAATCGTTTCTTCATATTTACTGTTAACCCTACTTATTTGATGTGCATTTCAATTATTGCTAGAAGAATCTTGACGGAAAAGATCCTTTAGCCTGTTATTATTATTGTAATATCAGCCAATGGAAAAAACCATTAGTCGATGTCTGTGTACATTCTACGCAATATCAACATATCACCTTTAAATGATATTATTAATGTTTAAGAAAGTTTATTGGATTAGAAAAGTATAAAAAACAAATAAATAAAGACTTGAGTAAATTGAAAAAAAAATATCAATTAATAAATATACATAAATATGTGAAAATAAATATTAACTAAAATGTTTAGGATGTCTCACAGATTTCATAATATATATAAAATTTAAAAAAATATAAATAAATAAAGATAAAAAGTAAAAGATAGAAGAGATGTGTAGCATTATGCAAATAAAATCTTCAATAAAATTTTAAAAATAAAAAGTGGTAAATGTTTAATCACAAATAAGGAGATCTGGTTATAATGATTTATTGTATTTGTAATTTTTTAAATAAAATTTTTATTTTCATTTATTAATTGAATATTATGTTATAATTTTTTTTTCTATATTCAAAGTTTTTTATATGAAAAATCTTATAAATTTGTAAGAAACAATGTCTCGTTGAAAACTACTTAAGAAGTAAAAAACTTTCCAATCAAAGAAAATTAGGTCATCCTACTTATATTACCCTGACCCCAAATAATATTTGTTTTCAATTAATGTGACATCACACCATTAAAAAAGTCTTAAGGTTCTAGATTTTTTAAATATAGTGACAAATACTTGGTCTGTAGGTAATACCAGTGTGGATTGGATTACTTTTCCGATTAAGATGTCGCAACTTCATTAAACCATTGATCGCACTCAATGGTTGTAAATCCACATGATTTCAATAAACTAAACTAATAGATTTAACTTATTAATCAAATGATGGTTATTTATATAGGGTGGAAGAACATTAACGGAGGTGTGGCTTATTTTAGTGTATCTTATCCATTGAGTAATTTATTGGGCACCTTGGGTGGAAGAACAAATGCCAAGAGGGATGTGACCATTTATGGGGTTAAGAATGTGATTACTTCTGAGTTTAGAAATGTTACTATTTTTGATGTTAAGAATGTTTTCATTTTTAATATCAGAGATCTTGTTACTTTTGGTATTAGGGGCACCGTCATTTTTAATTAAATATTAGAAATTGAAAATTCAATTCATAGATTTTGTGTGTTTATTTTTAATCTTTATTTTTGTGCATTCAAATTTTATGATGTACTTTTTGTGTCCTCAAATCCAGCACGATCTTTATTTTTACAATATTTTTCATGTGAATTTACATATATAGATTCACTTATGAATAAGACATTTATTAGTATATTTGTCTTGGTCTTGCACCATCTTGTTTATTTTGTTTGGTTGTGTGGTCTTTTATTCAAGTTTTCTTGATGTTTTTTGAGTTTGTCACAAGGATCCTTGGTCATGTAACATGTTCCTTCCGTATTTTTGACTTTTTTGGGCTCTTAAGTCACTATTGATAATTTATGATTGTGTCGATTACTTGTAATGTCCAATATTATCGACATCGTCTTAGTATATCTTTTGGGTCTATTTTGAGCACACCACCCTTCGAGTTGATTTATTTTATCTTTTCGAATTTTGTTGGGTTGGCTTGTGCACACCAGTAATTCCTTTATTCAAAGTTGAGAGCACTATATATACAAAGCCCTTAGGAGCATTTAAAGGACAAGCATTCTTTAAAAGATAAAAACATACAAAGAACAAATAGACATCTTGCTTACTATTATTTTACTTGAACATAGCCTTCAACTTTTATAAAGGATAAATCTAATTTAATACCAAAGGAATACCTAGGCAAAATTGCATTTAGACTTGCATGATTTGGTGCACACAAAAACACATTAGTAGGAGAACTATGTACAATTTGAGCCCTATTTAGAGTATTGGAATGTGAGAAACATTCAACAATTCAATAAAAAAGTTGTCGAGGTTAGTCCAACCCTACCTTTCTAACCTGTTTTTAGGGCATCTTGGTGTCAAAATTGCAAGCTACGGATTTGAAGAAAATAGAAGAAAACAAAGATCCATACAAACGATTGAGGCCTAATTTATGCACAAGAGATATCTACAAACATGGGGGCATCGATCTGAACTAACACAAACTGGCATAGTCATCATGATTTTTTTTGAAATACAGTTGACAATACCGGTTGCCACAAGTTTTTGAGCTTCATTGGCAGTGTCCTCATAGGTTTTCCCAATATGTTTTACTGATATGAGCCGTCACAAAGCTTAAATAGATTTACCTTGAGGATTATGATACATGTAATAAGCAATCTAAGTTAGAAAACAAAGAAAGTGCCTTATCTCCAATGTTTGCTTGGCCATTTCCATATTTAGTAAGTGCAATCAATCTCTCTTAGCATTCAGATTTGAATGGTAAATTTTCTATCTCACACAATCTAAATTTTTAATAGTTCTATTGTATTTATATCACCTAAATTTAAAAAGAAATAAAACATTTGGTAAACCCAATTTGTGTGTTGAGTACTAAAAGCCTTAGGTTTTTGCATTAGGGTTTCATTCTTCCTTAGGATTTCAAATTTATGTCTTTATGGTTTGATTTTCATATTTGATTTTTGATTTCCCATTCCTAAATCTCTATTTATTGTAGGATTTCGATTGTTGATAACCAATCCTTCAAACATTGGATTTCTATGTTTGTTTTTATCCTAGGAATAGGTCTTGTGCTTGTATTACTTGCCATCTTATGGTTTTGTAATTTTTTAAACATGCACATCCTCAAAACCCTACAATGTCTCATCATATCGATTATTTGATTGCTTCTAATTTTTTCCTTGTGATTATACTAGTGAATGGACAAATGGATACTTGTATTCATGCATCAATTGATCTTATGTGAATGATGATCATGCTTGTGTAAATGAAAGAAATTAATATGTTGATTATGATTATGATGATGTGAAAGATTGATATGCTAGTGATATATGTTTGTATAATGGTAGTGAAGGAGAAGTAGGTCAACTTAATTATATAATTCAAGAGATTAGTTCTCCTTACCCTTCCTAAAAACTTTCCATTGGTCATGAAGTATAATAAGAAGAAAGGTAGAATGAATTAACTAACATACTTCTTGATCCTACGAAGATTCCAATTATGAAATATGATATGGTAAATAAATGGAAAGATGATATACATAATGCTTCTCATGATGTTATACTTTGCAATGATGATTCTTCGAGTGACAAGAAATGTGATGTTACTCCTCTTGAAATGAAAAGTGATGTTATTACTCCTCTTGAAATGAAACATGACGTTAATCCTTCTATGGTTATGAAGTGTGATGATGTTTTTAAACCATGAAATGATGTCTATATTGATATGGAATGTGATAAAGTTTCTAAACAATGCAATGAAAAGAATGTTTGTGATGAATATTTTTCACCTATGTTTAACATGGATGGTGAGATTATACTATGCATGAATCTTTCTAAACCATAACCATTCCTACTAGACTTATAGTATCCATGAAGCATATATTACCATAACTATTCCTACTAACCATATAGTATCCATGAAGCATGCAATAGATGAGCTTTGTATAAAGTTTCTATTTTCACTTTAGAACTTAAGTCACATAAGGCTACATTTGATGATAATGTAATATTATAACACCTTATAACATGAAATGTATTTGATTATCCCTATCCCAAATGTCTCATTATACGTAAATTTAGCTTATTTGAGGGACATGGAGTTCCTCATAACCACCTTACACAATATGTGTATTCTTTGGGAGATTATTCATGTAATGGGAAGGCATTTTTAAAATCTTTTTATCAAAGTCTAACAGGGGAAGCCTTAGATTGGTGTTATAGTTTACTTGGTGAGTATATCACTTTAAAAAACTTGAAGAGGATTTATTATCTCATTTCAATAAGACTAAAATTTATATATTAACATTGGAACATCTGCAAAGCCTTCAATAGGGTCCACTTGAGCTTATAGAGGACTACATTTTCAAGTTCAAAGATACATTACATTATTTAAATGATCAACTCTATGATTTAGAAAAGAAATTCATCTTTAGGAAGGTTCTTTTGCCTCAAGGAAATAACACTTTACAATCCTTATCCTTATTTTGAGAAATTTTACATGGATCTCTTCGCTCATGAGAGTGAGAGTGTACAAGCATGTATTTGTGCCTTTGATTCTACTAGTTCCCAAAAGTTAACAACTTCAAGCCTTTAGAAGTGAATCTTCACTTAAGAGGGAAGATCCGAGTAAGATAATTCATATGATGACAACTCACATGAGTCTTAATTCTTCAAATGTGAATTAACTTATGCGATTTGATAACTTCAAGGATACACCAAGTGCTATTTTATGAACACTCCTTGACAAGAAATTTATCAAAATTCCCTCTAATCACCATCACCTCACACATCATCTAAAATGAGTGGGGGCAAGATCTTTTTATAACTATCAATGCATTAATCAATATAGAGATAATATTTGTTATGCAATGAAAATTCGAATCGAACAATTTGTGGATAGGGTGTTATTACATTTGAAAAATATAGAAACATTCCCACAAGATTGGCTTTTCCATCTTCTTCCAGTTCATAATCTATAAAGACCAATATATTTGAGGAAGTTCCTAAAAAGGAATAAATGGTCAATCGAGCTTTTATAGAAGGTGAACATATAAAAATATCTTCCTCTATTTCACAATCTAGAAGGTTGATATATCCCAAGAAGTTATTAAAAGGGAACCAATGGTTATTCAAGCTCTTAAAGAATTTGATATTAGAAATGATATTATTTTTCATGACAAGGTACAATACAATGGATGTACAATTAGTTTTCTTAAGGAATTAGGATACAAAGAGTGTGAATTACAACATACAAGCACCTATGAGGATGTGTTTAACCCTAAATTTTTAGATGTGGGGGGTATAGGGTTAAGAATATAGAAGTAGTTTAAGCACAAGGGTGATAAATTAATCTATAATAGGGGAATTAATAGAAACCTTAGATAAATAATATTCTTAATTTATACAACTAAGATTACTAAAAATAGTAAAGTACAACTAAGGAAGGATATTGTAATAAACAAGAAACAATGGTACTTAGTTTATTATGCGTATACAAATATAGATTGGAAACAACTGTAAAATATACAGAATCAATATTCTATATTAGTCATCAAATTCTATAAATTTCGCTTTTGTAGCTATGGACACTACCATTAGATGTGGACACTATCATTAATGCTAGTGTCTAATTATGATGTGTCCAATACAAAATAATGAATGAATCTAGGTATTACCAACTTAACTATTTTGGATTTTTTATTATCTTTTTATTGGTGTATTCAGATATGGGATACATGGTGTCATTATGCACTGATTGATCAAACACTATCTTTTCACCCTTCATCATTATAACGAGTTTGCTAAAAAATGGATTAATGGGCTCATAGTATTGAGTTTCTCTAAAGACCCCTCTATCAATGGGTGCTACCTACACAACCAATACTACAAAGAGGGCCTCAAACTTATGTGATTCTCCCTTATGTGTGGAAAAGTGTGTGCACAAGGTTACAATATACTATATGATGATGCATGCAATGATCTAGATTATAATTTGACAAATATCACTCATGGGCTGCTATTTGAATGCTTCAGATTTGTAATATGACTACTCCTATGCTTGATATGAAAATATAGGTGATTAAAATATAATAGAGTGTTTGTGAAGTCGATTGGTTTAGCTTTAGCAGGTGTTTGCTTGATTTTTTCTAGATGAAGAATGAGAAGGCTTCGACTCGTATTTATATCACATATTTTGAAAATATATAACAATAGGGTTCAATAAGACAAATAGGCTGACTCATATATTTTAAATCATTTAAAATCTGGATGACCTTTGACAAATAGACACTAGATAAGGATCCAGACACTACCATCCGTGATAGTTTCCCTTTATGGTTGGTAGTGTCCAGAAGGCTAGAAAACAGGTATGTATTTGACATTGATAATGAAATATGTTTATTAGGTTTTAAATTTTTTGTACAATACAAGAGACCATGCCCATCAAAATGATATGGATCGGACTAAGAGATAAATATTTATACATAATGAGATGGTGAATGCGAGTCTTTCGACAATAGGGAGTTCTAAAACTGAAGGTAGAGCCTTGATTGATATTTGTCAAATGTATAACATTGAGATGCTTTAAATATTCAATTTTAGTATCTACATTTTCAATCTAATAATGCATAAGAATGAAATTATTGGGTTTAAAGGAAAAGAATGTGTACCTTAGTGTGTATAACACACCTTGCTTTTGATTGAGACCACTTTGAGTGTTTTGCTGGCATATGACTTGTAACTAAGAATATATACAATATAAATTAGTGAATATAATCTAAAACTTAAAATAATTTAAATACTTGAAAAAAAAGAGCAAGAAAGGAGTACACCTATGTGTCAATGAAACCATGTTGCCTCTTAATGTTTTGACTTGGTAAAGATGCTTCCTTATGAAGCATTGGAGTTGGAAAAGATTCAACCCTGAACCTTGGAGACTTGAAGATGTAGATTGGAAGGTATTATGCCCCTAATTAAGTGCAAGTATGAGTTTTGACATGACCATTGAGATCATTATATCTTAATCGCATAACTCAAGTGTGAATATATATACCTTGATGAGGGTGACTAATTTAATTAACTCATCTTATAAATTTGGTGATACTAAATGACTTAAGCACTCTAATATATAAATATGGTGAGATTGAATGATTTAATCACTTCAACCTATAAAATGAACAACCTATTGCAGTAGAAAAGACTTGATAATAATATATCTTGGTGTAATAGGTGTGTCTTGGTGAGTTATATAAATTGGTAAGTTTTGAATTTTTTCGTGCAATAGTATGAGATATGCGCCTTTAATATGTTTGAGCTAGAGTATATGTCATAAATCTAAAAAACTCTATTTCAAATCTATGCCAAATAGATGCAATGTATAGGATTATGACCCAAGTATATATCTGAATCATGAAACTAAAATAGATTTTGTGCACGTGTGGAGATCATGTCTTTGTGACATGCCCCCACTAAAGTATTGAGATATTAAGTGTAGAAGTGTGGAGGTCATGTTTTATGACATGCCCCCGGAGGTCATGTTTTATGACATGCCCCCACTAAAAATGGAAACTGAGAAGGTGTATGCCCACACTAAAATATGGAAATTGAGAAGGTGTATAAGTGTGGAGGTCATGTTTTTATGACACTCTCCCACTAAAATCCAAAAAAATTGAAAAATATGTATGTCTTGATTTTATGACATGCCCCCACTGATATTCCCCCTCTTTGAGGTGAGGGAGATAGAAACAAGTAGGTACATTACTTCAAAAGGAGAAGGTAGCTATATAATCTATGTATGAATCATGTAACATATATGGATAACATGTTGAATTAGATATATCAATTGGGTTCGCAGTATGTGATCACATCAAGTCATGAAGATGCATGATATAGATCATGGCAATGCCTAGAAAGTAACAATACAAGCTCAACAAACAATCAAACATACAAATAAGAACACTCAATGTAATGCAAATGAATGGTCCAAGGAGACCTCATACAAGGGGCATGTTCAAATTCTACACAATTGAAAGGGATGACATATTTAAATGTTCAATCAACATGGAATTAAATATTTAAAAGTCCAAATAACATACAATGACATAGGGGCCAATATGCAAGGAATATATTCAAATTTTTAACAAACAAGACATTAACAAGCAATGAAATACACTCAAGGAAGTGAAAAATAGATGAAGCATAAACAACCAACATAAACATATTATAATATTCCCTACATATATGTGTTATAAAAAAATGTTATGTATTATAACATATCAAGTACACTATGAAAGATATGGGCATGGATATAAACATGTGTAAGCATTAGCATTTAAGATCAAACATAATAATGTAGATATAATCATAAAGGATATGTAACTTATATAAATCATGATCAAAGAAAACACATTCCCCCAATGTACTATATGACATGGGTAGATGAGAGGTCCAACATATGGAAGTGCATAGAACATGTGCCTGGATATACCTGTATCACAATCAAAGATGCGTGAAACATGTGTATATAGAAAGAAATGATATGCTATATACTAACATAAAACAAAAAAAACAGATGCCAAGGAGATAATAAAATATGAGAATGCTGAATATTTTTGAATTATTTGAATATTTTTGTATTTTATTGAATAATAATTTTTTTATATATTTTGAAATATTTTGGAATGTTTTGGGAAGAAAATGCTAGAAATCAAGTATGGATTTGAAACTGACAGTGAATGATGTTTATGTTGGAGAGTTGTTAGTGATGTCATGGTGATTTCATGGAGGTGTCTTGGTGAGTGGATGAAGTGCTTTGATATCCTAAATGATAATGACAAAGTGTGCAATGTGTTTGTCCTAGTGTGCTTAAAGTTGGCTTGGTTGATCTTCAGTTTTGGCATGATTAGAGATGTTCAGGGATGAGTATGGTGATTTGAGCATGTGAAAGGGGTCACATCAATGGTCAAGGAAGATTGGAGAGATTTTGTGCATGAGTGTAATTCATCTGGTAGTCCATAGTTTTCATCTAGACATTTTAGGTCCAGTAGCAAAATATCTGAGTAGGTAGTTTGATGACATCACCATTGCCACATGAGAATAAGTCAAGGGAAATTGGTTATATAGTTGTGATCACATTAGTACCTTGTAATTTTGTGATAAATTTTTGATTATCCAACAAATCACATCAAAATATATATAAGGGTAAAGTTGGGCTCCTAGACATTTTGACAGTGTTTTCCCATAACCAAATTTGAAATGTGGCAAGAAGCGCTAAGTAAGAATTTTGATGATGTCACATCTCACATGTGTGAAAATTTAAAGAGAAGGTGATCATATAGGTTTGTTAAATTTTATTCCTAGTTTGTTTTTGTTAATTTTTAGGTTAAGTGCCAAAGTGCTACAAAAGATATGCATGTTCAAAGTTGGCCTTTCAGACAAGTTTTTGACATAGTTGGCTCTGTGGTAGAAAAATTTGAGTGAGCATTCTAATATTGTTATATATCACACATGTGAGGGTTACAATATTAGTTTGTCACATGGTTGTATTATCATATGTGAGGAGATCATAAGGTCCAAATTTTAGAGCTTGAAAGTGAGCTAGGTAAAAGATATGACTATGCAAAGTTGGCCTTCCAGGCAGATAAACAAGGTTCCCATACTTGGTCATTTTTTCACAAGTTAAAGTTTGAGTAACATCAACAGAGCACATTGCTCCAATAAGTAAAAAATAAATGAGATGGTTCCAAGTTTCATGATCATGAGGGTTCTAATCAATATCAGATGGTGAGCGCTATCTGATAAAGACTTGACTGATCCACAGAGATCGATAGAGTGCATTGAGTAAAAGTTTCCAAATTGCACGAGATGAGGTCAACATGTTCAAGGTTTAAAATTTGGCATTGGTGGACTATGTGTTAAAGGTCAATATTCATAAAATAAGACTAACTGTGTGTATTTAATCTAAGCAGCAAGGACTCAAGATGTGAGAAAAGTGGTCGAGGTTTAACTGTGATCGTTGACATTTAAATATTTGAATTTTATAAAGAGAAAAACTAGTCTGCGGTATTTTTCCCATAACTTTTGATCTAGGATGAATTTTTTAATGGTATAAAAATAAAATATTAAGAGGACTGCATGGTGCATCTAATGAACCTAATTTTAATATTTTAAAGTGTGTATAGATAAATATATTAAGATCCAAATTTTACTATGTGTTTGTGCATATTCTGCAAGTAACCTGAGAAGGGTAATTGAGCTCGTTTTGATGATGTTTCAACATATATTGATGAATTAGTTATTAGAGAGTGTTTTAGAATCCATAATAATGATCTATGTGCATTATGAAGGTTTGATAAATCAAATCCAATATGAACAAGGGTTCTGAAGTTGACCGTGTTTTTATTCATAATGACTGTGTGTACAGAGATGTGTTTGAGGTATTTGTGCTTAAGGTAAAAGGTAATATGATGGTTGTTGGAACTTAAGGATGACCTATATATCATGTGTCATGGGTTAATGAGTTGGAAAAGTTTTCTTTTGTTCTTATTTGCTTGGAGAAGTGTCAAAGTGCTGAATGGGTCTCCATAGGACCTAAAAGTGACTTAGGCCTATTTGAAAGTAGATTGTGCTTAAATATGACCCATGAAAGATGCCTTAAGGGTGAAGGCATGTGTTATGGATGAAAAAAATATTATGATGTTGTTAATTCATGATTTATTTATATATAGTGAAACCAAATGTGTTGGTTTCTAGACTTGGAAATGAGATTTTAGAGAAGGTTTGTGTGACGAGTATGCATTGAAGCGAAGAAGGAAGGATAAGTAGTGTACCAATTGATGAGTTAATGAGTAGAAAATATTGAGGACTATGTGTATGACCTATAGGTCATATTTATAATTTCCAAATAGTGATCTTTTAGTTTGAGGATATGCGAAGAGGTCTGAGTGTGCATATGAGGACAACTTGAGTGAAGGAGAGAGATTATGGCAAGCCTATGTGAGAGGCCTATATGAGATAGAGAGAGTTTATGCAAGGATTAGAAATTAGAGATCCATAATTAGGTGTTGAAGACATTAGTTCTAACATGGAGGTGTTTAATGGAAGGTCTAAGGGTCTTGATCTTCCTTAGGGGCAGTTGCTCATGAAACAAGTGTTTCACTAAAGGCCTTTAGTCAGGAGGACATGATCAAGGTTTGCTGGTCTAAAAGAGTTGACCAGTCTCTTATTTGTAATTTATTATAGTATATTAGTCCATGTGTTGTATACTTGAGAGTGGGTTTTATTCCTCATGAGGGTTTTTCATAGGAACTATGTGTTATGTGTTTGATCTTGTATATGCATTGAATGAATGAGCTCTATTGTTTATGTTGCATGATCAAGTTGATATATGTTGATTGTTTAATAGTTTAAAAGAAATGTAATTGAAATTAAAATATCTAGACTCACTAATTCAACCCTCCCCTTTCAGTGATTTTACTTCTAACAATTGGTATTAGAGCATGTCCTTTGGTAAAGGCTTAACAATTTAAAGGTGATCCAAGTTACAATATGGGTGTCATCAAGGAGGTTTCTATACTAAGCAAGCACCGATGTTCAATGGATCCAATTATGCATTTTGGAGTGATAGGACGAGGATATATATTATGTCTCTAGGGTTTGATTTTTGAAAATCTATTGCGGATGGATATGTTGCTCCTACTATTCCTCCATCTAGTGCTGCAGATAAGAAGTTGTTTGAGAACAATTCCAAGGTAATGAATACACCAAGACCATCCATTATAAATATACTAAAGAGATATGGGACAAAATGTAGATCATTTATGAAGGAGATTGAAAGATCAAGCTTGCTAAGTTGTTGACTCATAGAAGACAATTTGAAATTCTCAATATGAATGGAGAAGATATTATGACATCCTTTCTGTAGAGAGTTGATGAGATTGTGAACATCATCAAAGGTCTTGGAGAGAACCTTAAAGAAGCTATCATAGTTAAAAAATTATTAAGGTCCCTATTCCTCAAGTTTGTTCCTAAAGTATCTACTATAGAATAAAGTCATAATATTACTCAATTGAAGTTAGATGAATTGCATGGCATCCTTACTGCCTATAAGATGAGAAAGAATGATGATATAACACCAAAGAAGAAAGCATCATTCAAGATAGAGATGAAGCTAAAAGAAGAGGTTCCAAGGTAAAAAACCCAAAGAGAATGATATTTATGATATAGTTGAGGATGAACTAATTGCTTTGATTTTAAGGAAATTGAGAACAGGTTTAGGCAAGTATAAAGGTCAGCTACCTCTAAAATGCTTCAATTGTGGTGAGATATGACACATTGCTAATAAGTGCCCTCATAAGTATAATAAGGATGATGATGAAGAGCATGATCAAGGTCATGATGATGGTAAGAGATCATTCAGGTCTGATAAAATAAAAAAGGGATTCAAAAGGTTTCACAACAAGAAAAAGTACTTCAAAGACAAGAAGAGTCTATACACCAAAAAAGATTGTAACTCATCAGATGAGAGTGAAGTCAGTGATTCAAAATATGATCATGAAGATGATAGTTTTGCTAAAGATGAAGATATGTTCATGGATGTGGAAGGAAGTTGCTCACATTAAAATGAGCCTACTTGGAGTGATTTAGATGATGATGAAGATGAGGTAGACTATGAGACTGCATTGACAAATGCTCATGAAGAATTGAAGATTGAAAAAAAGATCAATAAGAAGATGAAATATAAACTCAAGGACTTTGAGGAGTAATTCAGTGTGTTAGAGGTAAGAATGGATGAAGATGGAAAGGAACATGAAGATATGGTCAAGCATCTCAGTTGTCAATTGGAAATCCTATCTACAAGCCGAAAAGCTAAAGAAGATGAAAGTGCAAGGTATGTAATTGAAAATGAGTCATTGAAATTTGAGTTAGAGAATATTTCTAGTAAGGTAATGTCATTTGTGAGATTTGAAAAGAGCTCAAGTGATCTAGACAATATTTTGAGTAATCAAAATCATGCAAGTGATATAACTAGTTTTGAATACAAAGAAGAACCAGAGAATGTAACTCAAGACAAGATGAAAACTAATGTGAAAAATAATAATCTATCTTTAAAAACAAATAATCAAATAAGGAATGAAGGTACTAGTAGAATGAATACAAATTAGATCAGACAACCAAATGCCATGAGGTTTTACAAATTTTGATGGTTACTACTATACTTGTAATCAATTTGGGCACATAGCTAGAGAATGTAGAAGACCTATTATAAATGAGTTTGTATGGAACTATGAATGGAATCATCAATCAAGTGGTGTGAGAAAGTTTGAGTGATTTAACTATCATGATGTGGGATAATTTACAAAACATTGTCTGAAGAAGGTAAGACAATCTAAGTTTCCATCAAGAAGTATGGTTTGCTACAATTATGAACAAAGAGGTCATATTGTTAGATTCTACAATTAAAGGCTATTAAGTTAGAATAGGTTCAATTAGGCTCCTAGAGTGCAAGGAAGAAGGCAAGTTAAATCATGGAAGCCAAAGGTGGTAAGTATGAGTCATGATGAGACTGTAAGTCAATCTATTTGTTATGGTGGATAATTTTATAGATGTTGAAGAGTGCGAAGGCATCTCATTGTCTGGTCATGTTGAGAATGAAGAGACCAAGATCAAAGAGAAGACCAAGGTGCTGGTTGAGGTAAGTTCTGAGATGTGTATGGATCCAAGTGAATATCCTAATATTGCTAAGCATGTATCATTCAAATAACATTTTTCCAAGCTACAAGGAAGATTTTTCAGATGAAAAGGTATGTCATGAATCTATGTTGTCTCCATGTATTGTCAATCCAATCATAAAAGAGAAGGAGAATGGTATATAAAAGGAACCAATTGTCATAGTTCAGACTAAAGAGAAGAAGAACAAGAGCAATAAGTCTTATAGCTATAAGAGAATTCCAATGGTTATTGAGGAGATGTGGGCCACTCCTAGATTTAGTTTGTTTTAGAGCACTATGGTACAAAGGATGTCTCTATCTATGTTTCTTAAGAGACTCCTTTTAGTGGTGAATAAAGTGTTGATATGGTGTTCTTCAGATGGTCATAGAAGGCTAGAGATGAGTGCTTTTAGTTAGAGTAGGTATGTCCAAGTAAAAAAAATGATGTGGTGATGTCAAAGTAATGTCATAACTGTATATGGGTAGTTTTTAGGGTTATATTGAAGGTTATTAGATGATAAAAGAAGATTTTTGAGTTTTTAAGATGATTTTTTTTTATATAAAGGTCTATTAACCTTATTCTATCATGATTCAACTTGTATTGTGATTTAAAGGTATGTTAAAGTAAAATTGGAGTTTTTTGTTTGCTCTCAGGGTTTTTGGTTTGTGCTTAAGAGTATGTAGGTACTAAATTAGGTTATAGGAATTATATATTACCAAAGCTATGGAGGCTCAAATTATATTCCAAAAGTGTGTGATGGTAGTCCCTAGGTGTGTAAGAAGTTTTAGAGATAGGTGTTGACCAGAAGGAGGTTTGTTGACTCTATCTGTTTTATGATTTTAGGGTTTTAGGCTCTACCAAAAAAGTGGTTTGCCTTATGATTTTAGGTTTGAGGATTCTTAATATAATTAATGATACAAATGGGTTATCAAATCAAGCTTCACAAAGATCTAAAGGTTTGTAGTTTTTAAAGTCTTCATGTTTTTATTAAGATGGAGGCCTAATTGGAAAGTTGGTTTGTGAAGGAAGTATGTTGTAGAGGTTGTGATAGTTGTTGAAAATTGGTGTGATTGAGGGGGCATATGATAGTGCTATAAATATGAAGTTTTATATATTGATGGTATGTCTACTGAAAGATGTGGGTTCTGCAATTTCCAAGTAGGGCCACAAGAAATCTAGACAGGCCTAGTATGAAGATTTGATGTTTTTTCTTAGTGTTTCCAAAAGGGAAAGGTATGATAATTTAAATTTAAGTTCTTAGTATTGTCTTAGAGAATGTTTCCTATTTGGTATGTGGCATGAAGTTCTGTTGGTGGTCTATGAGGTGGTTTGAGATAAATGGCTAGTAAGTCTATATGATGGTTCCTCATGATGTATGGAGATCTGAAGATGCTCAAAAGGTGAAATGGCTCAAAAATATTAGGGGGGATTCCATCTAAGATATTTATTGGTGAGTTCCATTTTATTTTAGTTCTTTTGTGTGTTCTTTCTTCATTGGTTGCATTGCTTGATTGAAGAGAGTGTTGGCATTGAGAAAGAGGAAGGTGTCAAGGCAAGAAGAGGTAGGATCAAGGTAAGGGGGAGTTTGTATTATATTTATAAGATGGTCCTTTCCAATTTATGGTATTTTTATTTCCTTAGGATTAGTTGGTGCCCACTTTGTCATTGTGTCAAAAGGAGAGAAATTTCCTATTGTGAGAGTGCTTGAAGAGAGAGAAGGTGAGCTGAATGATGTTTGTTGACATTAATGACAAAGGAAGAGATTTTTGGAGAGTTTTTAGTGATATCATATAGGTTTAATATTCAATGGATTAAGTTATTTTATATATTAAATAAAAATGACAAAGTGTGCAATGTGCTTGTTATAGTGTATTTGAAGTTGGCTTGATTGATCTTCAATTTTGACATGATTAGAGATGTTTAGGGATGAGTATGGTGATTTGAGAATGTAAAAGGGGTCATATAAATAGTTAGTAATGATTTAATATCTTGTGTACATGAGTGGAATTCATATGGTAGTCTATAGTTTTCATCTAGACATTTTGGGTCTAGTAATAGAAAATATGAGTAAGCAATTTGATGATGTCACCATTCCCAAGTGGGAATGAGTCAAAAGGAGTTGGTTATATGGTTGTGATCAAATTAGTACCTATTTTTTTGTATTAATATAAAATAATCTACTAAATCATGTCAAAATATATTCAAAGACAAAGTTGGGCTCCTAGGCATTTTGACAGTGTTTTCCCATACTTAGCTAAATTTGCAATGTGGCAAGAAGAGCTGAGTAAGCATTTTGATGATGGAATATATCACACATGTGGATGTCTTAGGAGAAGGTGATTATATGGTTTTATTCATTTTTTTTCTTAGTTTATTTTTTCTAATTTTTAGGTCAAGCACCAAGGTGAAACAAAAGATGTGCATGTTCAAAGTTGGCCTTCAAGACAATTTTTTGACATAGTTGACTCTGTGGTAGAAAAATCTGAGTGAGTATTTTAATGTCATTATATCTCACACATGTGAGAGTTATAAGAGTATTTTGTAACATGGTTGGATTATCCTATGTGAAGATATCATATGATCCAAATTTGATAACTTTCTAGTGAGCGAGATAAAAAATATGGATGTGCAAAGTTGACCTTCTAGGTAGATAAGCAATGTTCCCATAGTAATTTTTGCACAAGTTAAAGTTCAAGAAACATCGACGAATCAAATTGATCCAAGATTTTTTAAATAAATGATATGGTTCCATGTGTAATGATCATAGGGGTTATTATCAAGATCGAATGGTGAGCATTGCCTGATAAAGACTTGACTGATCCATAGAGATCGACGTAACACATTGAGTCAAAGTTTCTAGATTACATGATATAAGGTCAACATGTTCAAAGTTTAACATTTATAATTGGTGGAATGTGTGTTAAAGTTTTAAATTCATATAATAATATTGATGGTTTTTAGTTAGACTTGAGATGTGAGAAAAGTGGTCGAGGTTTAACTGTGACCGTTAACATTTAAATATTTGAATTTTACAAAAGGAAAAACCATTCTGTGATAGTTTGCCCATAACTTTTGATACAGGTTGAATTTAATAATGATATAAAAATAAAATATTAAAATGAATACATGGAACATATAATTAACCTAATTTGAATATCTAAAAGTGTGTACATACAAGATATTAAGCTCCAAAGTTGATTGTGTATTCATGCATGTTCTGCAAGTAACCCAAGAAGGGTAATTATGCTTGTTTTGATTTTGTTTCGATATATATTGATGAATTAGTTATTGGAGAGTGTTTTAAAATACATAAGGATGTTATGTGTGCATTATAAAGGTTTGATTAATCATATCTAGTATGAACAAAGATTTTAAATTCAACTATGTTTTCATTCATAACGACTGTATGTATAGAGAAGTGTTTGAGCTATTTGTGCTTAAGATAAAAGGTACTGTATTGGTTGTTGGAACTTAAATAGGACCTAGAGATCATGTATCATGGGTTCATGATATAGAAAATTGTTCCTGTGTTCTTAGTTTTCTTGAAAAAGTGTTAAAGAGTTGAATGGGTCTCCATAGGACCTAAAAATGACTTAGGCCTATTTGAAAGTGGATTGTGCTTAAGTGTGACCCATGAGAGATGACTTAAGGGTTAAGGCATGTGTTTTGGCTGACAATAAATATTATGATCTTATTAATTCATGATTACTCTATATATAGTGAAACCAAATGTGTTGGTTTCTAGACTTGGAAGTGAGATTTTAGAGAAGGTTTGTGTGAGGAGTATGTATTAAAGTGAAGAAGGAAGGATAAGTAGTGTGTCAATTGATGAATTAATGAGTAGAGAAGATTGAGGAATATGTGTATGACATATAGGTCATATTTTTTATGTCCAAATAGTGATCTTATAATTTGATGATATGTGAAGAGGTCAGAGTGTGCATATGAAGACATTTTGAGTGAAGAAGGAGAGAGATTATGACATGCCTATATGAGAGGCCTGCATGAGATAATTAGAGAGTTTGTGCAGGGATTAGAAAATAGAGATCCATCATCAAGTATTTAAGACATCTGTTCTAAGGTGGAAGTGTTTAAAAGAAGGTCTAAATGACTTGATCTTCCTTACGGGTAGTTGCTCCTTGTGAAACAACTATTTCACTAAAGACCTTTGGTCAGAAGGACATGATCAAGGTTTGTTGGTCTAAAGGAGTTGACTAATCTCTTATTTGTAAATTTTTATAAGATAGTATTTCATGTGTTAAAATATTGAAAGTGGGTTTTATTTGCTATGAGGGTTTCTCACAGGAACTATGTGTTATGTGTTTGATCTTGTGTATGCATTGAATACATGAGATCTATTATTTATGTTGCTTGATCAAGTTGATATATGTTAATTGTTTTATAGTTTGAAAGGACTAAAATTGAAAGTGAAATATCTAGGCTCACTAATTCACCCCCCTCTCAATTATTTTATCTCTAATAATTGGTATCAGAGTAGGTCCTTTGATAAAGGATTAATAGCTTGAAGGTGATCCAAGATACAATATGGGTAGTCATCAAGGAGGTTTCTCTACTAAAAAAACATTGATGTTCAATGGATCCAATTATGTATTTTGGAGTGATAGGATGAGGACATATACTATGTCTTTAGGGTTTGATGTTTAACAATCCATTATGGATGAATATGTTGCTCTTGCTCTTCCTCCATCTAGTGATGCAGATAAGAAGTTGTTTGAGAATAATTCTAAGGCAATGAATTCTATTACTTGCGGTATTTTAGAGATTGAATACACCAAGGTCATCCATTATAAATATGCTAAAGAGATATGGGATAAAATTTAGATCATTTATGAAGGAGATTCAAAGGTCAAGCTTACTAAGTTGTAGAATTTTAGAAGGCAATTTAAAAGTCTCAAGATGATTGAGAAGATACTGTGGTATCCTTTCTGTAGAGAGTTGATGAGATTATGAACATCATCAGAGGTTTTGGAGAGAACCTTAAAGAAGATATTATAGTTCAAAAAATATTAAGGTACTTATCTCTCAAGTTTGATCCTAAAGTATCTACTGTAGAAGAAAGTCATGATCTTACCTAGCTGATGTTGGATGAATTGCATGGCATCCTTACTACTTATGAGATGAGGAAGAATGCTGATATAACACCAAAGAAAGAAGCAACATTCAAGATAGAGATGAAGCTAAGAAGTTACAAGGTAATAAACCCAAAGAGGATGACATTTTTGATATAGATGAGGATGAACTAATTGCTTTTATGTTAATAAAATTGAAAACAAAGTCAGGGAAGTATAAAGGTAAGCTACCCTTCAAATGTTTCAATTATGGTGAGATAGGACACCTTACTAATAAGTACCCTCATAAGTATAAGAAGGATAATGATGAAGAGCATGATCAAGTTCATGATGATGGTAAGAGATCATTAAGGTTTGATAAAAGTAAAAAAGGATTCAGAAGGTTTGATAACAAGAATTACTTCAAAGATAAGAAGAGTCTATACACCAAAGAAGATTGTAGCTCATCAGATAAGAGTGAAGTTGGTGATTCAAAATATGATCATGAAGATGATGGTCCTATTGAAGATGAATATCTATTCATGGCTGAGGAAGCAATTTACTCACATTAAAAGGAGCCTAATTAGAGTGATTTAGATGATGATGAAGATGAGGTAGACTATGAGACTACATTGGCAAATGCTCATGAAGAACTAAAGATTAAAAAAAAATCAATAAGAAGATGAAATTTAAACTCAAGAGCTTTGAGGAGAAATTTAGTGTGTTTGAGGCAAGAATGGATGAAGATTATAAGGAGCATGAAGATATGATCAAGCATCTTATTTGTCAATTGGAAATCCTATCTACAAGCCTAAAATATAAATAAGATGAATGTACAACGTATGTAATTGAAAATGAGTCATTGAAATCTGAGTTAGAGAAGATGTATAATAAGGTAATATCATTTGTGAGTTTTGAAAAGAGTTCAAGTGATCTAGACAATATTTTGAGTGATCAAAAGCATGCAAGTGATATAAATGGTCTTGGATACAAATAAGAACCAAAGAATGCAACTCAAGACAAGATTAAAACTAATGTGAACAAGAAAAATCTATCCTTGAAAATAAATCATCAAACAAGGAATGAAGGTGCTAGTAGAATGAAGACAAATCAGATCATAAAACCAAATGCCATGAGGTATGTAAATTTTAATGGTTACTGCTATACTTGTAAATAGTTTAGGCACAAAGATAGATAATGTATAAGACCTATTATAAATGAGTTTGCATGAAACTATGAATGGAATCATCAGTTAAGTGGTGTGAGCAAGGATGAGTGCTTCAACTATCATTATGTGGGACACTTTGTAAAACATTGTGTGAACAAGGTAAGACAAGCTAATTTTCTATTAAGGAGTAAGGTTTGATACAACTATGAATAGAGAGGTCATATTGTTAGATTCTACAAGCGAAGGTCATTAAGTCAAAATATGCTGAATTAGGCTCCTATAGTGTAAGGAAGAAGGCAAGTTAACTCATGCAAGCTAAAGGTGGTAAGTATGAGTCATGATGAGACTATAGGTCCAAGTAATCTATTTTTATGGTGGAAAATGCTATAGATATTGAAGAGTGTCAAGGCTCTCATTATCTGCTCATGTTGAGAATGAAGAGACCAAACTCAAGGAGAAGACCAAGGTGTTAGTTGAGGTAAGTTATGAGATGTGTATGGATCCAAGTGAACATCTTGATATTATTAAGCATGTATCATTTAAAGAACATCATTTTTTAGTACTTAATGATGCGGTTCCAAGCTATAAAGAAGATTAAATAGATGAAAAGGTATGCCATGAATCTATGTTATCTCTATGTATTGTCTATCCAATCATAAAAGAGAAGCAGAATGATATAGAAAAGGAACCAGTTGTCATAATTCAGACTAAAGAGAAGAAAAACAATTACAAGAAGTCTTATAGCTATAAAAGGATTCTAGTGGTTACTGAGTAGATGTGGGCTACTCCTAGATTCATTTTGTTGTAGAGCATTATGGTGTAAAGGATGTCTCTATCTATGTTTCTTAAGAGACTCATTTTAGTGGAGAAGCAAGTGTTGTTGTAGTGTTCTTTAGATGGTCTTAGAAGGCTAGAGATGAGTGTTTTTAGTTGGAGTAGGAATGTCCAAGTGAAAGAAATGTTGTGGTGATGTCAGAGTAATGTCATAACTATATATGGGCAGTCTACAGGGTCAGATTGAAGGTTCCAAAAAGGCAAAGGAGGATTTTTGAATTGTCAAGATGATATTTTTGCATAGAAATGTCTATTAACCTTATTTTATCATTATTCAAGTGGTATTATGATATGAAGGTATGTTAAAGTCAAATTGGACATTTTTATTTGCTCTCAGGTTTCCTAGTTTGTACTTAAGAGTATGCAGGTCCTAAATTAGGTTATAGAAGTTTTATATTCCCAAATTTATGGAGGCTCAATTTTTTGTATAGATGTGTGTGATGGTAGTCCCCAAGTATGCAAGAAGTTTTAGAGATGGGCATCGACTAGGAGGTTTGTTGACTTTGTTTGTTTTGAGATTCTAGGGTTTTGGGCTCTACCAAAAAAGTGGTTTGCCTTGTGATTTGAGGTTTAAGGATTATTAATAGGATGAATGAGATAAACAAGTTGTCAAATCAAGCTTCACAAATATTTGAAGGTTTATGGTTTTCAAATTATTCATGTTTTTATCAAGATGGAGGCCTAATTGGCAAGTTGGTTTGTGAAGAAAGTATGTTGCAAAAGTTGAGATAGTTGTTGAAAATTGGTGTGCTTGAGGGGGCATATGAGAGTGACCTAGATATGAAGTTTCAAATCTTGATGGCATGTCTATTAAAATATATGGGCTCTACAAGTTCCAGGTAGGGCCATAAGGAATCTAGATAGGCCTAGTATGAAGATTTGATGTTTTTGCTCAGTATTTACATTAGAGAAAGGTATGAGAATTTAAAGGTAAGTTATCAAGATTATCTTAGAGCATGTTTCTTATTTGGTGTGTGGAATGAGGTTCTGTTGGTGGTCTGTGAGGTGGTTTGAGATAGAAGGCTAGTAAGTCTGTATGATGGTTCCTCATGATGTATGAAGGTCTAAAGATTCTCAAAAGGTGAAATGGATAAAAAATATTAGGTGGAGTCCCCCTTAGATTTTTATTGGTGAGTTCCATCAGATTTTAGTTATTTTGTGTGTTCTTTCTTCATTGGTTGTAGTGCTTTGATTGAAGAGAGTGTTGGTATGAAGCAAAAGGAAGGTGTCAAGGCAAGAATAGGTAGGCTCAAGGTAAGGGGGAGTTGGTATCATATTTATAATATGGACCTTTATAATTTATGGTATTTTTAAGTCCTCAAGATCAGTTGGTGTCCATTGTGTCAAAGGGGTAGAAATTTCTTATTGTGAGAGTGCTTGAAGAGAGAGAAGGTGAGATGAAAGATGTTTGTTGACATCAATGACAAAGGAGAAGATTTTTGAAGAGTTTTCAATGATGTCATGGAGGTGTCATAGTGAGTGGATGAAGTGTTTTAATATCCTAAATGACAATGGTAAAGTGTGCAATGTGCTTGTCTTAGTGTGCTTGAAGTTGGCTTGGTTGATCTTCAGTTTTAGCATGATTAGAGATGTTCAGGGATGAGTATTGTGATTTGAGCATGTGAAAGGGGAAATATAAATTTTAAAGGATTATTGGAAATCTTGTGTGCATAAGTGGAATTAATTTGGTAGTTCATAGTTTTTATTTAAATTTTTTGGGTCTAGTCACAGAAAATCTGAGTAGGTAGTTTGATGATGTCACCATTACCACGTGGGAATGAGTCAAGGAGAGTTGATTATATGGTTGTGATCACATTAGTTCCTAGTTTTTTTGTGCTAATTTTAGATCATCATATAAATTTCATCAAAATATATTCAAGGGCAAAGTTGGGCTTTCAAGCATTTTGATAGTGTTTTCCCATACTTTGCCAAATTTACAATGTGGCAAGAAGAGCCGAGTAAGCATTTTAATGATGACATATCTTGCATGTGTGGATGTTTTAAGAGAAGGTGATCATATGGGTTTATTAAATTTTATGTCTAGTTGATTTTAGATAATTTTTAGGTCAAGCACTAAAGCATGACAAAATATATGCATGTTCAAAGTTGGCCTTTCAGATAAGTTTTTGACATAGTTGCCTCTAGGGTAAAAAAATATGAGTGAGCATTTTAATGTCATTATATCTCACACATGTGAGGGTTACAAGAGTAGTTTTTCACATGGTTATAATTTAATATGTGAGGAGATCATATGATCCAAATTTGATAACTTTCAAGTGAGTGAGGTAAAAGATATGACTATGCAAAGTTGGCCTTCTAGGCAGATAAGCAAGGTTCTCATACCTAGTCATTTTTGTAAAAGTTAAAGTTTGAGCAACATTGATAGAGCATGTTGCTACAAGAAGTCAAGAATAAATTATATGGTGCTAAGTGTCATGATCATGGGGGTTATGAGAAAGATCAAATGGTGAGTGCTGCCTAATAAAGACCTGACTGATTCACAGAGATCGATAGAGCACATTGAGTCAAAGTTTTTAGATTGCATGAGATGAGGTCAACTTGTTCAAGGTTTAACATTTGACATTGGTGGAATGTGTGTTAAAGTTATAGATTCATATAATAATATTGATGGTGTGTATTTAATCTGAGTAGTGAGGACTCAAGATGTGAGCAAAGTGGTCAAGGTTTAATTGTGACCGTTGACATTTAAATATTTGAATTTTGCAAAGGGAAAAACCAGTCTATGGTATTTTTACCATAAATTTTGATCCAAGACAAATTTACTAATGGTATAAATATAAAATATTAAGAATACTCAATGGCACATCTAATAAACTTAATTTTAATATATGAAAGTGTGTACAAACAAAGATATTAAGCTCCAAAGTTGACTATGAATTCATGCATGTTTTGCAAGTAAATATAGAAGGGTAATTGAACTCATTTTGATGTTATTTCAATATCTCTTAATGAATTAGTTATTGGGGAGTGTTTTAGACTCCATAAGGATGTTATGTGTGCATTATGAAGGTTTGATCAATCATATCTAGTATGAAAAAAGGTTTTGAAGTTGACTATGTTTTCATTCATAATGACTGTGTGTACATAGAAGTGTTTGAGATATTTGTGTTTAAGCTAAAAGGTACCTATGATGGTTTTTGACACTTAAGGAGGATATATAGATCATGTGTCATGGGTCTATGAGTTGGAAAAGTGTCCCTGTGTTCTTCATTTTTTGGAAGAAGTGTCAAAGAGTTGAATGGGCTCTATAGGACCTAAAAGTGACTTAGGCCTATTTGAAAGTGGATTGTGCTTAAGTGTGACCCATGAAAGATGAATTAAGGGTGAAGGCATGTGTTGTGGCTAATAGGAAATATTGTGATCTATTTAATTCATGATTTATCTATATATAGTGAAACCAAATGTGTTAGTTTTTAGACTTGGAAGCGAGATTTTAGAGAAGGTTTGTGTGAGGAGTATGCGACGAAGAAAAAAAGGAAGGATAGGTAGTGTGCTAGTTGATGAGTTAATGAGTAGAGAAGATTAGGGATATGTTTATGACCTGTAGGTCATATTTTTGATGTAAAAATAACACTCTTGTAGTTTGAGGATATACGAAGAGGTTTGAGTGTGCATATGAGGATAGTTTGAGTGAAGAAGGAGAGAGATTATGGCATGCCTATGTGAGAGGCCTATAGGAGATAAAGAGAGAGTTTGTGTAGGGGTTAGAAAATAGAGATCCATAATAAAGTGTTGAAAATATTAATTTTAAGGTAGAGGTGTTCAAAAGATGGTCTAAAAGACTTGATCTTCCCTAGGGGAAGTTGCTCCTTGTGAAACAGGTGTTTCACTAAAGGCCTTTGGTTAGGAGGACATGATCAAGGTTTGATAGTCTAAAAGAGTTGACCAGTCTCTTATTTGTAATTTCTTATAGGATAGTAGTCCATGTGTTATGGGCTTGAGAGTGGATTTTATTCCCCATGAGGGTTTCCCATAAGAACTATGTGTTATGTGTTTGATATTGTGTATGCATTGAATGAATGAGCTCTATTGTTTATGTTGCTTGATCAAGTTGATATATGTTGATTGTTTAATAGTTTAAATTGACAGCAATTGAAATTTAAATATCTAGGTTCACTGATTCACCCCCCCTCTCAATGATTTTACCTCTAACAGTTTATCATATTTTAAGATTTTTGTGCAATATATGAGACTTGAGTCATTAGAATGATATGGATTGAACTAAGAGATAATAATTTAGGCACAATGAGATGAAGAATGTTATCCTTTCAACAAGGAGGTCTATAACTGAAGGGTAGAGCCCTAATTGATATTTTTAAAATGTACAATACTAAGATGCTATAAATATTTAGTTTTAGTATGTATAGGATGAAATAGAGAATATTAATATATTTTAGATAGTCAAATTTGGTTAAGCAACACAAGTAATATATTTTTTATGACTTTACATTTAAAATCTCTTAATATCGAATAAGTCTCTATTAACATATTTTGGATTGATCATATGTCTTTTTCCTCTTGTCCTTATATTTATGTTTTCATTTGATTTCACAAGTGGTATTATTTTATTCAAAATATTATGTGTGTCATAGGGATCCCTAGTCCACTATCTCTTTAAATCTTATTGTTTAATTATTTATAGACAAAACTACTTTTTATGGATTAAAACACTGAGTGGTTTTCCATAAAACTTGGTCTTGTCCCAACATATTTTGCAATCCTTATTTTGAGTCACATTTCATTTGGGTTTCCTTTTATGACCATTTTATTCCTTTTGAGTTGGTTTTATGCACCACTAAGTTTTCAAATATGAATCAGAATTCTTCTATTCATAAAGCCCTCAAAATAATTTTACATATAACACTTATCTACCTAACACACATAATTTAATAAAAATAACATCACAACAATCTTAGTGCATGTATTTTATATATTTTAAGTTTACATTATTATTACATCTAAATTTCATGTTTAGACCAAAGGAGGACCTAGGTGAAAGAGATTTTATATTCATAGTGTATATGATCCATTCACACACACATAATAAAGGGAGAACTACATGTGATCTGAGGCCCTGTTCAGAGTATTGGTTATGTAGGAAACATCAATTACAAGGAGTTTTTAAGGACAAATTAAGTCAAACCTCTACCCATTGTCCCCATTTTATGTCTCATATATATGTGTGCTAGGGTTTTTGAAAGAAGATAAGATCAATACACTTATAATACACGATCATGTATTTCTAATAGGTTGCAATACATGTACATGAAATGTTGTAGTGTTTACCACTTTGAAGATTTATCTTATAGTCAACACAGACAAAACCACACCCTAAGGACAAGGCTGTAGGCCATGGAAGTCCTAATCCACCAACCACATTTCAATTAATCATAAAAATCACTCTTATGGATTAAATGGGTGTATTTGTCAATGTCATAATTAGTTATAATCGTCTATAGGCCTATGTAATCAATTTATAGATAAATGCTCATCCTTTTTTTGGATCCTTGGTAAAACACTAATTTTTCATTTAATTCAAAAATTAGGTTGGTTTATGAATGCTTATTTATTTTAATCAACAATTTGTCTTAAATAGATTAACACTCTTAATCCCAATTTTTATAAATCAAATTGGTGAACTTGAAGTGAATCTAACCCACTTTATTTGTTAAATATTGTACCCCCTAGTTTACCCTAGGGTTTCCTTTTATTTTTCCCTAGGCTTTCAAATGAAATTTTGATTGCCTTCTTTTTTATTTGATTAGGTAAAGGACCTGGTTTTACAAGGACAAGGAACCTAAGTATAAGAAAAGTGTGGAAAAATAAAGTAAGCCCCCTAGGTTGAAAACCCAAAAACTAGAGTATCAAAATAATAGGCTAACTATCATAGTAGAAGATAAAATCACAGAAAGTAAAATTAAATTACTTCAAGAGGAAGGATTCCTCTATGGGTACCTTAACTACCTCGGTATCCTTCATGCTCTATCAGTTTATTCTTGGTAATTCTAGCCTAGGTTTTGTTTCTTAGACCTTCAACATCCTCCTTTAGCATTGTCATCCTAGGTTTCTTCTACAAAAGTTCCTTCTTTGGTGTCTTATTGGAGGGAGATTTTAGGGGGATCTTTAGGGAAAGAATCTCCGCTACCTCGATGACCTATTTCTAGGGAGTGCCTTTAGCCTCAGCCAAGTGTGAAAAGGATTGAATCATTTTAGAGGCTTCCTTAGTAATGGAATTCCAATCTTGGATCAATATTGCCAAGCCCATCCCTACATCATATATTTTGTTGTTGAAGCCTTCCAAGTATGTCTTGTTCCTTCTTAACACCTTTGGTAGGGGGACCTTACCTTTACCCACCACCTCTGTAGAGTTGCCTTCTTCCAACATAAGGGGTTTTGGTTTGATAAAATTGAGTTTGAGGGGGAGATCCTCGATATATATCTTGGAGATGGGGCTTACTATAGATAGGCTGGGCATCAAGCAATGAGATTTTGAGGTAGGGTCTTCCTTAGGGGAGTCCTCCTCCCTGAAAGACCCTCCTGATGAAACTTCCTTACTGTGAAAGGTCTTACCATGTTTCACCAGAAAGAGAATGAGGCCTTGATGAATGATAGTATTTTTTTCATTTATCTAGAAGGTGAGTGCTATACACTCCAGAGACTTAAGTAGGAAATATGGTATATTAATTTTGAACCCTTGGAAAGGATTCAATAGAAAGAAATGATGCAAAAATATGAGTGTATACTTACCTTCCAGGGTTACATACTTCATAATCTATAAACATACCTCAGGTTAATATCATATAAGATATATATGTGGGAAACCCCTTTTTATCAATTTTTATAGTCTCATTGGTTTTAAATAACCTTTTCATGAGTTCTAGCTTCTTCGATTGGTATTTAAAATCTTTTACCCCTTCACAAGACATACTAGTGACTTTGCCAATCAAATCCTTAGTTATAGATATTTTTATCCCTATTATTTCCACTCTCCTCTTGTTCCATACCACCAAAAAATACTTTGAGATGATTGCATCATGACCTGTAACCCTATGCATAAATTAAGTCCCCTTATGTATAATTTCCTTCATACCTTTTTCATGTCCTAGACCTCTAAAAAGGCGACGGCTCCAGTCTATCCCTATCACCTCCCATACTTTTCTTGACTATGAACTAAAATATTGAGATGAAATTAGAACTCGCCATGCCCTAGTAGTACTTAGGACCAATGGATTGAAAATAAATTAAAGTTTAATTTCCCCTTACCTTGGGTTATTAAATCTCCATGTGGTAACACACTGATAAAACATAATTTTTGAATGCCCTTGATTTAGATGTAAGTTCCAAATGTGTGGCTACTACATCAACATCCTATGGAATAATGGATTCATTTTGGATTGTTATTATGATGTCTTTAGGGATGTGGCAACCAATGTGATAGGTAAATAAAAGGGGAAGGCCGACACTAATGTTATCAAGTAGGTTTGTCACCCCATTTACTTCACGATAAGTATGAACTATGGATGAATTTTCCATCTCCTTCACAATATGCTTAGCATCATTGATGAAATATTTAATTGTGTGAGAAGGGGTGGTTTTTCCATCTAAAGCATTAAGGATGTTGAGGGAGTCCCCTTCAATGATTATTCTATCCAAGTTTATAATGGAAGCAAGATGAATACCCTAGAATGTCACCTTGGCTTCAACCACATGGTTGGTCTAAATTCCCAAAGGACCAACATATGTAACAATCAACATCCCAATTGAGTTTTAGATGAATCCTCCTCTACCAGTAGGACCTAAATTTATTTTTGAAGCCCCACCAAAATTAATCTTAACCTAGTCCTCAAGTGGTAGCTTCCACCTAACATGTTTACATAACAATTATTTGGTTGGGGACTTGATTTTTTGTTCGGCCTCCTAATATCTAAAGATTAACTATTCAAAAGTAGATCCTAGGTTTTTATCCATAGGGGGGAAGCCATCCAATTTTTAGTTATGGCTTGAAAAAGATGGAAAAAGACCACTTTGGGCTAGTACCTTTTGTTAGAAAATATACCATCAAATTTGGGCTTTCTAAACAACCCAGAACTAATGTAGGAGGGCTAAGGACCAAAGGAAGGATAGGGATGGGAGGATCCAAGGAGGCTTCCATTTCCTAATAAGATCAAAATTTTTGTCTGGTTTAACCTAGGATAGGTTAAATTTGTTCAAGATCTAGTCAAGAATGCATGAACTAAAAGGGCATGAAAGGAATAGGTAGTGGACTAAATCTTCTATGTCCCTACAAAGAGGGCATCTGCTAGGTAGAATGAGTCCTCTTTTTGTTAAATTATCCATAGTTAGAATCTTATCCTGAGTAAATAGTAAAAATAAAAAATTAAACTTTAGAGTGAGGTGTTTAATAAAAAAGTCTTTCCAGTAATCCCATTCATCTTCCAATTCTAGGTCAATAGTATGTCTAGATGAGATCGAGTACTACCCATTTTCTTCAGCCTCCCACAAGAGATAATCTTCCTTAGGAAAAATGGGAATGTGTATTTGACTAATATAAGAATTGAGATTTTGGACAACTTAGGCATTTTTAGTATTGTTTCCATCTATGGGGATAAATTTCCAAGCTTTTAATCAATCAATATCATCCTAATAGTCTTTAACCTTAGTGCCCCATCTCTCCTTGAAAATTGAATAAAGGTTTGACCAGTTACCCTATAATGAAAAGGGGTGCGTGGATATCTAGGGATCCTCCTAGAAGTAAATTTTATCCCCAATCCTAATTTTACATTTAATTCCTTTTTTAAGAGGTCATTAGATTTGTAGATGGCTTTCCAAAAGGTAGATTCATTGACTATACCTTCTTCCCAAAGTAGGTAGTCTTCCTTAGTCCCTTCCAGATATTTGGCCTTGATAATCTAGACCATTCTTTGTCTTCTTTCATAAGCTTCCAACCCATTTTAGCTAGGAGGGCTCGATTTATAGTTTTAATTATTCTAAGCCCCAGTCTGCCATTTGCTTTTAGGAGGTAGGACTTTTCCCATGAGACTAGGTGAAATCTGAAGCGATCCTCAGTGCCCCTCCATAAAATTTTTTTTTGGATTTGTTCTATCTTGGCAGCCACCTTGCTAGTTATCTAAAAAATGAATATTAAATATACATGGATACTATGTAATGAGGCCTTGAGTAGTTAAAATTTACCTACTTGAGTGATAAGGTGGCATTTCCATCCTACAAGTTTTTTTCTAAGTTCTATCAAGGAGGGGATTCTAGAGGTCAAAATCAATTTTGCCTTTAAAAAGGGCAATGCCCAGGTAAGTTATTGGCATATGACTCACCTGACATTTTAGGATTCTTGTAATATTTTTCTACAAAGTGGCAGGAGTGTTGATGAAGCAAAGGAAACTCTTGAGGAAGTTTATGTATTGGTTAGAAACTATTTCATAGGTCTTGAGGATGATCTTGAGCCATATGGCTTCCTGCACCAAAGTTTCTCTTAAAATAATCATGTCATTTGCAAATTATTTGTGGGTGATCGGTTCGGTGTTAAGTGAAACTAAAATTAATTTAATCAAGCCTTATTCCTAGGCCATCAACAAGATTTTTCCCAAATTTTCCACTATAATGATGAAAATATATGGAGAGAGGGGGTCCCCCTATCTTAAACCTCTAGAAGTTGAGAAGTAGCATTTAGGAACTCCATTGATTATTATGGAAAATTTGGGCATAGTGATGTAGTTTCAAAAAATGTTCCTAAAATCCTGAGGGAATCCTAATTTCTTGAAGATTATCATTAAGAATATCTAGGAAACTCAATCGTATGCTTTATTCATGTCAAGTTTAATGAACATGCCTTGTCTTGAGGATTTAGAGATATAGTGAATGACTTCATATACCATGATAATTCTATTTGTTATTTGTCTCCCAATAAAAAAGGTCCTTGTTGTTCCCCAATCACCTTATCTAGTAGATGTTGTATTCTTTTAACCAAGATGACCGAGTAAATTTTATAGATTGTGTTACATAAGCTGTTTGGGCAAAAATACTAGAGATTGTTTTCCCTTGATTTTTTTGGCATAAGGTCTAGAAATGTATTGTTTATTTCTCTTAAAATAGTTCCAAATTAGAAGAACTCATGCACAATGGGATTAACTTTGTTATGAACAATATCCCAAAATTTTTGGAATAAAAATGGGGGAATCCATTAGGTCTTAGAGCCTTAAATCCCTCCATCACAAAAACTACATTTTTTACCTCTTCTGCCATTGGATTTTTGGTTAAAGTATCATTATCAGAGGTTGAAATGACCTTATTGAAATTTCTCAATGTTTTGTCTTCTAGATGTTCATCCTAGAATCCATCTTTCATGAGTATATTTTTGCAAAAATGAGGTAATCTCCTCTTCTTCTTTTCAAAGGTTGCCATTTTTCATTTCTAGTTGCATTATCTATTCATATTCCTATGTATGGTTGTCAAGTGATGGAATAATTTAGTGTTCCTATCTCCTTCCTTCAACCAAGTGCGCTTGGATTTTTGGTACTAATATGACTCTTCCCTCACCTCTAAGTTGTGTAAATATCACATAATTTCTTTTTCCTTTTGGTATAGCTACTCATTATTCCCTTGCAAAGATTTAATTTATTCAATCACCATTAATTCCTCCTCCAAAGCCATTTTTTGTAGAAAAATGTCTCCAAAGAATTCTTTGTTTCATCTTTCCAAATTTACTTTCAAGAAATTTAATTTTTGATCAAGATGTACATATCAATACCCGAGAAGGGTTCTTTCCATCATTCCTTTATAGACTCGATCAAGTTTGGGTGGTGTAGACACATGATTTAGAATCTAAAAGGAATATTCTTAGGTTTTAAAATTATTTCACATTAAAATATTAGGGAGTTATGGTCATATCTGATTTTGGGTAGTGAAGAGAGATTTCTAGTGAACCGAATATCCCAATTTAGGGAAATAAAGACTAGATCAAGATGGACATGAATTAGGGTATCCCCCATCCTCCTATTAGACCAAGTGAATGGGAAAATTTTTAGGCCCACATCCAAAAGACCTACTCTTTTAAGGAATTCATTAAAGTCTAACATACTTTTAGTGAGATCTATTAGCCCCCCTCTTTTTTCCCCAAAAGTAAGCAGGCAATTAAAACCACCAATAACAATCCAATTCTAGTTGTCACAAGTCTTCTAGAATGAGAGGAGATTCTCCCATAACTTTATTCTTACATTTTGGAGTTTGGGGCATAAATGTTGGATAAAATCCATTCATCATTGCTAACTATATCTCTAAAAAGGATGGAGACCTGGTCGTTGGTTTTCCAAAGTAAAACACCTAGAATTTATGTATTCCAAAAGACTCCAAGAATCCTTGAGGATCCCTTAAATCTGAATGCTACAATATTTAACTTATTCCAAACTTTATTAGTGCATAAAATTAGGGTATTTTTAGACATTTTTATCTCTTAGATGAGCAAAATAGTAGGCTTAATTCTTTTTCTAAGATTGTAGAGGGTCTTATGCTTTTTGGGGTTGTTTAACCCTCTAACATTCCATGTAAGAATCTTCATTTCATATTTTTAGTGATTTTGAGGGTTTGTTGAGAACCCTTTACAATTTATTTTACTATTTAAATATTTCATGTTACCATTTTGGGAGATCTACCAACTAATTTGGGAATGATTCCAACATTAGCTTTCTTTCTCCCTTCCCTATTCTTGGATTATGTTATGAACCCATCATCTTGATTAGATTTTGGGGTTGGTGATTTACTCAAAGAGTATTATCCCTTATCTTTGGGAAGCCCCATATGATTAATAGGGGGAGATGTCAGGGATTCCTCCATGGCAGGCCTATCTTCACTAGTTGGTGTAACAAAAAGTGAGCTCTTGTGAGCTAAAGCTTAGGTCACGTTTGAAAAGAATCCATGCTTTAAAGTCTGATTTGAGACCAACAAAGGATCCAATAGGGGTGATAGGGGTTGGGGTTGAACAAGGGAAATATTGAGGGACTACAAAGGGGAAAGGTGAGGGGAGAAACATCTAGGGTCTTTAGGATCTTAGGCAAAAGGAGAGGATTCAGCTTGGGGATCTATCTATGGGGGAAAGAAGGGACACCATTGAGGGGTTGACTATACCCAGTAGGGGGTTAGTCTTTCCAAGAATAGGGATCATAGGGGCATTATTGCGGGGGGGGGGGGGTAACCACTACCATTTAGACTGGTGGTGAGGGCCTTGGGGGAATATGACCTAAGAGAGTTGGAAATGCCCACCAATAGTAGGATAGGATTAACTTTAAGATTAGAAGCAATAGAGGATTCAAGAGGAATACAAGAGTTTTTGTAAAAAATACCAATCAGGGCTCCTCTATGAGTTATGCCTAGAGTAACCCTGGGTGTCCCAATCTTCAGAGATGAGTGAGCCTTCCAATACAAAAGTGAAGTATTTTTCCAAGCCCACACTTATGAGTTATAGGGACTGGGTTCTTCTTAGGACAGTCCTTTTGCATATGGCTCATAATGTTGTAGTGATGAAAAATAATAGATTTATTTTCATACTCAATATGCTAAGACCACTTTCCATATTTGTATTTAATTTTGATTATGTGGATAATTGGTTTATTTTTAGGTAGGAAGATGTGAACCCAAGCTATAACCATCCTACAATGAGCTAGGTTAATAATAATGGGTTATCCCAGTGTTTTGGCGATCCCATTGATGACTTCTAGATACTAGTATTCTAGGGGGAGTTCTAGGAGGATTAATTATATTAGGATGTCATCCATCACAATACTTATTAGATTTGATCTAGCCTTCCACCACCTAATGAAAATACTCACTTTTCCATTGAATTGAGGTCCTTTTGAGAAGACCTTAATGCGATTTTATTATGTTGAAAAATTAATCATAAAAAACCTTCTGGCTAATACAACCACTTCCAACTGTCCTTTTAGATTCCATTTTAAATTAGTGCAGCTATGAAATGAGTCAATATTTGGATGAAACCCATTTACCCTAGCCAATATGGATTTTCCTAGTTCCATATCAGTTAGTTCCATGAAAAAATTAGGTACAGAGATGTATACCTTGTTATTTTAAAAATAAATAAGATGATTTTTAGGTCTGATAGTTTGTGTTCCACCTATCTTTTTCCTTTCACTTTGTCTGCCCAAGATATGAGGCACATTGGAAGAACGTGAACCATTGGAAACTAGTTTATTATCATTATTATCAACCAACACAAAGGGAATATCCACACTCTCAGGCCATTGTCCACCATAGAATTCCCATGAATATTGTCATGTGGGGTTATGTTGACTTTCAAACTATCATTGTTATTCAACTTAACATGTCTAAACTTTGTGCTAGTGCCTTCAGAGGTGTTCTACTTTTCTCTCTCAAAAATCAATTCAAATTACTGAGGGTCTTCAACTTTTCCTCCACCTTCCTCGCTCTCCATTTTGATTACCTTATTATGGTTGAATTTTTGTTAACATTCATTTGTCTCTCTCCTCTTGTCATCATTTTAGTCTTTGGAAATTTTAAAATGGTTAAAAGAACATCTTTTCCTCCTCATCCCATTGATGAATTATTATGAATTCCTTATAATTATAATAAAAAATAGACTATTAATATTGTGTGTTATATGCAAATAAAGAACATGATTATGTGTATAATGATGATAATGACTATTTTTTCAATGATGATAATGAAGAATACTATTCAAGTGATGATCAATGTGCTAAATGTAGTGACATAGATGAAGGTTCTTCTCCTATCTCTTCTATTATTTCTCTTAAAAACCATGTGAAATAAAATAACAATATAATTCTAAATGAACCCCTTATTGGTGATGTATTCTTTGATAATACTCCTAGATTATCAAAAACTTTTGCTATGTCTCTTTTCCACATTTCAAAATATAAAACAAATAAAATTAAGACTACACTACATAAAAAAATGAAAATTGTGTCTCATGAGTTGCATCCTAGTTACATTAATATTCCTTCTACATATGACAATGCTTCAAATTTCTTTTAAAGTGTAAATACATATCCTACCTCCTCTTCTTATGAAAATTGAAATGTTTCTATTTCAAATGTTAATGATGCTTTGAGCAAAGTAGAAACTATAAATGTATCTCTTACTCCCTCTTCTTGTGAAAATGAAAACATTATTATTTCAAATGCTGACTCTAAAAGAGAAAAATATGGTGATCATGATGAGTATTGAAATGATGATGATTATTATGTGTATAGTGAAGAACAAAATAATTATACTAACCCCAATATAGTTTTTTATTTACCTTCCCCTCGTGTTGATGATGATTGTATGTTATATGATAAATTAAATGATAGTTTGCTTAATGATAATGTTAGTACATATTGTGATGATGTTCCTAACTCCTACTTGAAAAATTAAATGCATGAACATGTTTATTCTAGTGATGATAATAATGGGGATATTTATTCTATTTCACTAGAATGTAATATGCCTTTGTAAACTAATGATATAATAAATGCTAATGAGTCTCCCAAGCCCACCATTATTGAGGAATAACTTATTCTTAGGCCTTCTTCTCCTATCTAAAATAGTGTATCAATGGCTAGAATCAATAATAAAATTCATTTATTAAATTATCCCTTTAAATAACTCAATATGATTCCACAAGAGGTTATTTATTTAATTCATGCTCTTGGTACTTTAAAATATAGACTGTCATGATCCTATATGATTGCATTTATTTCACTTGTTATTATGGTTTAGTTATAAACTATTCAGGACATAATTATTTGGATTACTGTTGAGATATAGTTCTATGATCTATATTTGATCCATTATTGATTGTTATTTAGATATTTATTTGATATGATTTTAATTATATCATGGGATGTTTCGTGCTTAATGAGTTACTAATTCATTATTCAATTCAATTATATTATTACATTTAATGTTGTTATTGCATTTATTGCTCTTATATAGTATAGATACTGCTGATGGTCTATTATGACTATAGGTAATAGATATAAACTAGGTTAGATGTGACTTTGAGAAATTGGGTGAGGTTGAGAAATTGAATGAAAAGAAACAATGAACTTAAAATTGCCAATATTGAGCTTTGACTATTATTGTAATTTGAGTCATTTTATAGGTTTGACTTAAATGATGAGTGATTATATTTTTTAAGTTTAATTTCATTTTTGAATTGGTCATTAGTTATTTTGAGTTCTTATTTAATCATTGCTTTACTCAGTTGTTGATTTTTATTCTTAACCCTGATTCAATACTTGTTGGTTTTTTGACATTACATTGTTCTTTGAATGCTATCTTATTTGTTGAATAAATCTTGTTTTATGTTTGGATTCTTGAGTGACTTGATTATTAGTCACAGTCCTATTTCATTTTGGATTAAATTCATTAATAATTTTTATGATTTAAATCATTAAAATGTTTTAAATGGTCTTGGACACCTGATTTAATTATATTAAAGGTCTTTGTTGAATGAGACTCTTGTTGCATTCATTGTCTAAATAGACAAAGTCTTGGATTAACATTGATTTGGTTAGGTAATTGGGGGCCACATTCCACCATGTGCATGAAATTATTTCAAATTGGTTGTTTATTTTTTAAATTTGGTTAATGGCATTGGTGTAGACACCCCATTCTGGCCACAACTAGCTTCTGAGCAATTTCTACCAAATAATGAAAATTAAGCCTATGAATAACTGAACATCTCAATTTCATCTATAAATCATTCATCAAAGATCATAATCATGGTGAGGCATCCCTTTTTGGGTTAATATCCTATACACAATAATAACCTCTGATAGATATACCCTTAATAACCTTGTAGCCTAACAACTGACAGTTTAGCCAATAGACCCATTAAGCAAGGCACTTGAACAATTTTTAAAAGAGATCAAATGATAATCAAAATGAATCAACTAATTAAGCCAAATTAAATGATTATCTAAATAATCTATTTGTAATTAATGAAATTTAAAAATGAAAATTCAAAAATTCAAAATATCAAACTTCTTCTTCATTGCCTTTATGAGTTGTCAAGCTCCCACAAATATCTAAAAATATCTAATTTGAGATCCATGCCTATTAATTGAAAATCATAATTACATGTACCATACTTAACTCAAATAGAGTTAACTTTAACTCATCTAGGGTTAGTTTAAACTCATTCCATGCTTAAATCCTAACCTAATTCAACTTGGGTAAGAGTGAACTTTGGAGGCTATAAATACAAGGCCCTAACTATTAATATCTAAGCTTTTTTTTAATGTAATATTATTATGCCAAAATACCTCTAATAAGATATTTTGGTGTAAATTTATTATGCTTAAATAGGTGCAAAAATCTCTTTTAAAAATGTTACCATGCCAATTTCATAAGCCAAGCTAAGCCAACTAGCCAAACCAAGATTCCAAGGAGAGGTGGAACAAATGGAGCTCCATTGACAAATATTTATTGATGCATATAGATGAGAAAGCCACTTAAATAAGCCATTTTGGAGCTACAAAGAAGGTAAAAGGATGATTTCTTCTGTTTTCTAGTTGTGTTTTCATTGTATTCTTGTTACCTATGCTCTCCCTAGTATGTAGGCTAGAGGTGTTAGTGTTTAGTTTATTTATTTTGAGTTTATTTTCTTGACTAACACTATAATAATATCCCCTCTATGGATTCCATGTTCACAATTATATTTCCATTTGATGAAAGTATGTCGAGACTCTTCCAATATTATTAGGGTTCTTTCATGTTCATTTATATTTATCATTTGGAAGCCCTATGCTTGGGGAAACTCTATAAAAATTTGGGCATGGTAGCCAATGAAAATATAAATGTAGTTACATGCATGATCTCCTTTCAGAGTTTGAATTGTAGTGAGTCATTTATCTTGTTGGCTATGTGGGATTTTTTGTAGAGTTTTTTAGTGGTGTGAGTTGGATTAAATGGGTTGAATAGTCTCTTTTATTTGCCATGTGTGTAAGCTGGAAAAATTTGTGAAGATAAGGAATCAATCTTACTCACCACTCCTTTGCATTCTTTTTGTTTGGTACTTAATTAAGTATTGGATTTAAAATTTTGTGTTATTTTTGTGATTCGGCCTTGCTAACCATTTTGCATTGAATTTTTTGTTTGAAAATGAATATAGTCATTTTATTATTTTATGGCATGCAAAATGATGTGTTTTAGTGGTTAGTTTAAATGAATAAAACCCTATAGGGTTTGAGTTATAATCTGGTTTTTGTTTGTTGTTCTAAAAAAAATATTTTTAAAGCCATTATGGTTTGATCAAAGCATGTTGGTTGTGATTTATATGTGTATATTTGGTCAAATTTACTTTTATTTTATGGAAGATCATTATTATTTTTAACGCCGTTTAGGGCTACAATTGTACACATTGTATTATGGGTTTTTGTTGTTTTTGAAAGCTTAGTTACGAGTTGGAAACCCTAGTTATATTCTTTGAGTTTTATTTGGGTTGTTTGTTTTTAAAATAACACAAGCTTGTGCATTGTTTTAGGCCAAGACCTTATAAGAATATAATGAATTACTAAATTTGTAGGTGGGGTTCAAATACCATCTAGGTTTTTCTTAAACTATTATTTATTTATTATTTTAATGTGTTTAATCCAAAAGCTATATGGCCAGGGTATTTAATTTGGTCATTATGAGGTTTTTGAATTATATGGTAAGTTTGTTTTGGTCTTTTGATTTCATTACTATTTATGATTATTTGACTTAGTTTAATGATTAGAATACATTATGACTTTTTAAAACTATTTTGACTTTATACATTCATATGAATGATTTCAATAATTATTATCATTACCATTTAGTGATAATGACCTTGGGATATTTTCATCATGGTCTTCAATTAACTTTGTTTCTCAACATTGAGATGGTACTTTAAGTACATTTGATGTTGTATTGTTTAACTAGTTTGGTTGACTTTATTTTCTCTAGCTATGTAATATGTTGCCTTATATGAGGACTTGAGTTGAATTTTGATGTCGTTATTAGACTACTATAAGTTTGATAATTTTTCATGAAGATATTATAATGTTATTTTTGAGTATACGATTAGTTCATTTCTCAAAAATTATTTGGGTCATTTAAGTTCATTTTCCTTAGATAAAAATATTTAAAGAGTATTATTTGTATTTGGGGTTACTAATAGTAATATAATTATATGTATTTTAGGTGATGTACCCTAACGATGGATTAGAGATTGTAGGTGAAACACATTGGATTACACTCTTAATATTCAATCTTAGAATGCTCTAAAATGATCTTCAATAGTTAGAATAACTACAATGGTGTTAGTGTTGTTAACCATGAATGTAAATAGTCTTATTTGAATGTTTTCATCATTTGGTTTTATCAAGTCAAGCTCAATAGATACTATTAACTTACTCACTTCTCTCATCTAGATCGAATGACATCCAACCGATGGATGGAGTGGTCTAGGGACACTTATGGTTAGGTTCATTAGTATTGGAGAGGTGGCCATTTTCAACATTAGATTATGTGTAGAATATTATTTTTTTTACTTCTTCTAGTTTATTTATTTTGACAATTGATTATAAAATTAATTGATTCATGAATGTACAATTAACTTTATTATTTATATGGAAGTTCATCAGTTATATGATGCAAGGTTAAGGTTAAGTTTAATTTTCATATTCATGTTAATGTATGCAATTTGACTTATGATTGGGATTAGATTTTCATCTTAAAAAAAAAAAAATATTTATGTTATCATTTACATATATGACTATAAATGTTCATTGTGGTATTTGATATTATGAACTTTTAGTTAAATAGCTTAAATTGATACATTCAATTAGTTTCTTATTACTTGGAGTATGTAGATTCATAATTGAGCTTCTAAGATATATGCTTAAATTTATAAGGCAAATACATTTCTTTGCATAGCTATACAAGTTAATTTAGTTATCTTATATTATTAATGTGTTCATAAAATTTTTTAAAGTTCATTTGAATATTCAACACTATTAATTTTCTTATCTCAGGTTAATGGCACTGAGATAAATGGATAATTGAAATAGTAATTGGTTGATTTTGAATTACAATTATGAGATTATATGTGAGCATTGTGTTTACTAAAGTGTAAAATAAATTGTAAAGTGATATTTTATATGTATAAATTATTTTGACCTCATGTACAAATTAATTTATTTCCTAATCACAAGTAATTGTGAAATGTTAATCGTAAGTCTATATAAAGACTCTAAAATCACCTTAAACTATCTAAATCTACACTATGAAGATTTAATCATTAATAATAATATTTTAGAGACTTCCAAAGAAGTTATATAAGTCTGATACAATCTTAAGGATTATTAAGAATGTAATCATTTTCAAGTATGAGATGGTGTCTTAATTGGACTACCACAAAGCATAAGACTTACACCAATCTATAAAGGGATGTAATTGCTAATAAACTCTCTGTTAAGGATTAAATTAAAATAACTTAAAAAGTGATTAAGATTTAATATATTCTAATGATTATTAGAAGGCAATTATCTTAAATAGAGCCAATAATATCACTATTTGAAGTGATAGGACTATCTTAGCAGCTTTGTATAATCACTTGGAAATTAAGATATGAATAATGTTATCTAAATATTATACACTTATTGAATCTAAATTAAAAATAAACTTGTAAATAGATAAGTGAATTGAGGTTTGAAATTCCAATGACTATTTTAATGGAAGCAAGATGTGACTAAGGAACATCTACTCCTCATTTGGAAAAGAATTTTGGAATTGATCATTCTTCTTGGGAGTTAATTATTTTTTTAAAAATCCTTAAGGCACTAAACAATTATGACGTGTTTAGTCTAAGGTAAATTGATCTAAGTTGAAGAATAACTCAATTAGGTTTTAAGGTTAAGAGATAAACTTAAAACAAGTGCATTGAGTTATTTGGGTTCAATGAAGAAATTAAAACAATAATGTTTTAAGTGTATTTGCATAACCTAAAAATAAATGATTACACTTAATAGGATCATTAAATTGGCATGTCTTGACCTATTCCTTGAGACTAACCCTATCTTGTAAAAAGGTAAGATGTTCTAAAGTGGAATATAAACATGGTTGTTAAAACATCTTAAGAAGCTTAATCTGTACACTTATAAATTTGATCTAACCTCCTTAAGATACCTACTATTAGGATGCCAATCTTGTCCCTTGCTTGTTCATTAACTTTGTAAAGTGTTCCAAATCTTCTTTTAGAAATAGTATTTTTATATGATCATTGCCTATTGCTTATGAATTTGATAGATCTTGATTATGCAATTTTAGTATCATGATTTTTCTATTGAATCTATCTTACTTCCTATAATTGTTTGTTAAATTTTTCTAATTTACCCATTGAGGTACTTGATATTTTATAGCACATGAAATTAATTAGATAAGTGTATAAGTTAGTGATGAATTTATGAGGAAGGCCATGTTTAAGTACGTAGATAGGCATGCATGAGTGTTTCTACACTAAACCACTTCTATCTGAATACTAAGTGGTTAAAATGCTTCCTAATGAAGTGATTGCTAATTTATGGACTTGGTCTAGTTCTTGTATTGGCTATGACACAATTATAGATCTCACTTTGTCTTTCTATGCTAATCTCTAATTAAGTATTTATACCATAGTTGTTTATCTTGATATTATAAAAAAATTCTAGTTGTTACATATTAGTATCAGAACATAGTTATACTGCTCTAGGGATATTTTGGGACTATTTTCTTGTTGTTTGTCCTAATGAATTTTTGTTTGTTTCACCTCAGAATGGTGAGAGAACAAGATCTAGAAGGGAAAACAATAACCCAAGGGAGGTTAAACTTGGTAGATGTATATTTATTAGGGCCAATACTCTTGAAAGAGAGGTACCTCCTCTCAACAATTCTAGATTAAATATTGAATCCCCTAACCATGATGAAAATAACTCTAATGCTAACCAAAAGGTTGGCTTGAATGGGAAAATTATTTCATTGAATACCTTAAAAAAAAATTTAAACACCCAATAATGTATATTGAACAACTTATAGGGTGTTCCACTTGAAGAACTATATCTTAGAGAATAAGGACAAGTTGGTGAGCAAGAACTTTAAGATAACCCTATTAATGTGGTTGGTCCTCTCATTAAAGAATTGAAAAAGTTGCCTCCACCAACCTTTTTAGGTGAGAAATTTGGTGATGTAGTTTATGCATGGTTGGTTTACTTTTAAAATTACCTTAACCTTCACAATATGACCTCTAACGTGAAATCAAGAGTAGCTATGATGCATGAGCATCCTTCTAAGGATGATACTTATCTTGTGTTTATTTATGCAATTTTGGATTGATCAAGAAGTTTAGTGGTCATGTAGCATGTTTATGATGTTTTAATGGGATTTAGGAGTCATAGTTCACACTTGATAATCTTCTCTAACTTTTAATGTTTTTTTAGAGTGGCTAGAACTTGACATTGGTATTTCCCTGCAAATTTCACTAATTTGAATTTTTTAATTTCTTGTCAAGTTTTGGAGTCCTTAATCATGTTTTAAGAAGCTTCATAAGGTTTAGTATTTTTTATTAGGTCTTAAAGGGGTAATATTACTTCTCTACATACATGAATCACATAATGAGTCATATAAGGAGTCCTCTATATAGGTGTGTTAGGAGTTAAGATAGTTTTGAGTCTTTCAACATTCTTGAAGGGATCAATAACTATTGGAGTAGTTATAGGGAATATAAAACTTGTAAAAATTGATACTCAATACCATTTTTAGGATGGATTTTTAATATGAATGAATATTAAATTCAAGAAAATAAATATGAATAACTCAATTTTAAACTGAAAAAACCTCGGCAGACTTTGTCATACTCTGTATTCCTATGTTATAAATTTAAAAGATAGTGTATATGAGATGAAATAGGAAAGATGTTCTATAATTTTGATTTAATTATAAATATAAATTGAAATATGATGGAATTGAAGAAGATTAGATGATAGCTCCAAGAAATTCAATATAAATTTTCTCAGTTTAAAAACTAATGTTGCAAACCCTATCTTCCCTATATTCTATGTTAAAGATGACTAAGAATGCAAATATGAAATGAGAGATTATGTGGAAGTGATTGATTGAATATATACACTAGTAATCACCTTTCTCAATGTTATTAAGGTTATTCTATTCTTCTTTAGTTTTTGAGATACCACTATGTGAGAAAACCATTACAAAACCATGTAGGTGACTATGAAACCATACATAGTCCAACTCAAAATTGCATTAAATAGATAATATAGGTCCTTTATAACATTTTTCAACACTCAAAAATATGTGGGAAGTCATTACAAACCTCTTAAATTCATTAGTTAAGATTTAAATACATTTTGAAGCTTGAAACATTAAAAATTCCTTTCTCAGGCTTACATAAACTATTACTACCCTAAATTAGAGGAGTTCCAACCAATCAAAAACAAAAAAAAATTGGTATTAGTTGGATATTTATGTGGTTTAATAGATGTTTAAAGTTTTAAAATTATACAGAGTATCTATGTATAAATTTGGTAGACTATATTCAAAATAAGGGTAAGGTCTAGTCAAGGTCTAGAAAGTGCATCTAGGAGAAAAATTGGTTCAATGGACTTTATGAAGAGAAGATAAAAGATAAATGGTGTAATAATATCATCTTAGTTTCTCAAGATCAATCAACACTTTTCCTTACAATTGAAAATAGTATAAAAAAGGCTACTAGAGGTCTTGAACAAAGGACAAGAAGCAAAGAGAGATGAAAAAGTTGAACATAGAGGTTGTGTAGATGGATTAAGAGATGACAAAAGACATGAATGAGTATAAGTATGATAATAATAACCATAAAAAAACAATGAAACCATAAACCATGTATTGAACAAGTTTGCTTATGATTTTTTGTCAAAGCAAGAATAAGTTGACATAAGATAAGTAAATGTTGATAAGTGAGATTTGATAAAGCTTCCTCTGCATCATTTGGTATCAGAGCTTAGGATATATTGGGTAGATAGTAAGGAAACATAAAATCTAGAGGATGTGGAGTAGTAGTAGCCAAAATAAGATTGTATGCAGTTGATGCATTGGTAGTTGAAATGAGAAACTTGCAGGCCATATTGCAAGTTATGGAATTGGCTCAGAGAAGAGAGATGAATAGAGGTGATGCAAGTGAATGAGAGGATGAGGTTAATATAGAAGAAGCTAAAAAATAAGGAGAGGAAGGTATAGTATAGGAAAGATTAATCAGAGTATTTATAGATGTGACATCAAAGCTCAAATTGGAAGTGCCAATGTATGAGGGCAATCTCAATGTTGAAGAGATGATTGATTGGATCACATATATGGAAAAATAATTTGAATATGAAGAGGTTAATGAGGTAAATAAGGTGAATTTTTTAGTGACAAGGTTAAGGGGTCATGCATCCTTATGGTGGGATGCAATATAGGAAGAAAGAAGAAGGGGAAAAGAAAAGATAAGGTAATGGGATAAAACGGTGGCCAAGATGAAGGGAAAATTCATGCCTAAAGACTACCAAAATAACTTATTTAGGTGGATGAAAAATATGAGACAAAAATACATATTAGTGAAAAAATATACTGATGAATTATACAAACTAACCATCAGAGCAGGACACATAGAAGAGGATTCAAAAAACATTGCTAGGTACATAAATGGACTGATGTTTAGCATTTAAGATGAAATCAAAATTTTATCTTCAAAGATAGTATAAGAGTCCTCTCAAGATGAATAGTTTACTAGAATTCAAAGTCAACAAAATAGAGGGAGAATTAGGAGTTACAAAGGTAGAGGCTAACAAGAAAGAAGAGGACATCAAAGCAACATAAATCAATGACAAACTCCTAATAAAGAAGTTGGTATCAGTTCTAAGATTAAAATTTAGCCTAGTAGAGGTGGTTATGGATTAAAAGGTGGAAGATATTATGGTAGAGGAAGAGGATACATTGGGTTTATGGTAAATAATTTAAATGAAATAAGTTTGTAGGACATAAATCCTATGAGTGTCTAGAAGACATTCAAACTAGCAACTTTTGGAGTGAAAGTAAGAATCAAATGGTTTAACAAGAAGAGGAAAGTATGGATTCATTACCAAATTATGTTGAGTAACTTGAAATAGGACATATTTTATTGATGAAGAGAATTATTTTGAAGGCAATCCATGAAGATAAAGAGCCACCGCAAAGGAAGACATTGTTCAAGATTATGTGCAAAATGTTGTAAGGTTATAATTAATAATGATAGCACTGATAATATTTTTTATTACATGATGGTAAATAAGATGGGATTAGAAATAAAAGATCATCCAAATACTTACAAATTATCTTGGATTCAAAGCAATCATGAAGTCCTAGTTAGTAATCAATGCCATGTAGACTTGCAGATTGGTGGTTATAAGGACAAAGTTTTATGTGATGTGATCCCTATTGATGTTTGAAATATCATACTTGGGAGACCATGTAAATATGATAGAATGTATATTCATGATGGTAGGGATGACACATACACCATTGATAAGGATGGCATAAATAATACATTAACTCCATTAAAGGATAGTCAAGCATGGAAGAAGGTACAAAGTAGAGTGATGATGTTTGGTGAAAAAGAGTATTTTACACAAGAAAAAATTTACAAAATTGAAGCCAAGGAAGTACAAATTTAGAACAAGTTCCAAGAGTTATAAGGTGGAGTACAAGTTTCCAAATAAATGAGAGAAGAGGATGCAGTAGTTGACAAGAATTTTGAGATGTTAATTGTAGGCATTAAAGAGATACTAAAACCAACCAAGCATGATGAGGTGAGTGACACATTAAGTGAGTCTCAAGAAATGGATGATACAATTAACAAGAATTTCGAATTGTCTTATGAAACTTATTGGATATCAAAGGAACACTTGGAAAGTTTGTTTGCAAACTTATCTTATCAATTATCTTTGATAAAGACCATGGATTATCTAGAAAGCTTTGCTAACAAGGTTAGTGTGTTGAGAGAGCTTGACATGGGAGGTGAAATGAATATAAATTTTAAAAATGGGTATAATAATGTAATAATTCAAGTGATTAATGAAAAACACATAGAAAATAAGGATGTGAATATGAAGAAGGAGGCAGTCCATAACTAGTTGGCACAACAAGTAGTCAAAAAGACAACAAATATAACAAAAGAAGAGACACATATGAGCGTGCAAGAGTATGGTTTATTAAAAAACATGAATGATTTTGTTATGTTTACATTTTTTGTTTAATGTGAAAGTTTATTTCAATAAAATAACCAAATATTGAAGGTAATCAGCTTAGAAAACAATATAAAGAAAGACAACCTCAAAGGAGATGACCTTATCAAGAAATAAGGAGGTCTATATTCTCCTTATAGGACTTAGGATCCAGGAGGATATGAAGTTGAATAGATGGAATGAATAATAATGATATGTTGAGGATAAATTCAATACATTCTATCTAAAATTGCATGAAAATTTTATTTTTACACCTCAGTAGTATGATGTAAGAGCATCCTTCTAAGTATGATACTTGTCTTCTATTTATTTATACAATTTTAGCATGATCAAGATGTTTAATGGTAATGTATCATGTTTATGAGGCTTTAAGAGTCATAGTTCACAATTGAGAATCTTTTCCAAGTGTCAAAGTTTGTTTAGAGTGGCTATAAATTGACATTCGTAGTTTCTCAAAAAATTCACTAATTTGAATTTATGAATTTCTTGTCAAGTTTTAGAGTCCTTAATAATGTTTTAATAAGATTAATAAGGTGTATTATTTTGAGTATGTCTCAAATGGGTAATATTACCTCTCTAAATACATGAATCACACAATGAGTCATATAAGGAGTCCTCCATATAGGTGAGTTAGGAGTTAGGACAATTTTGAGTCTTTTAGTGTTCTTGAAGGGATAAAGAACCATTGGAGTAGTTATAGGGAATATAAAAATTGTAAAAATTGATGCTCAAGATATTTTTTATCCTAAATTTCAAAGATATATTAATTTTAAATTTAAGAAATAAAAGATGGATACCTCAATTTAGAAGTGAAAAACCTTGGCAGACTCTGTCATACTGTATATTCTTGTGTTATGAATTTAAAAAATTGTGTATATGAGATGAAATAGGAAATATATTTTAGAATGTTTATTTTATTGAAAATATCAAGTGAAATCTGATGGATTCAAATAATATTGGATGATAACTCCAATAAATTCAATAGAATGTTGCTCAGTTTACAAACTAATGTTGTAGACCCTGTCTTCCCTATATTCTATGTTAAAGATGACTAAGAATGAAAATAATAAATTTGAGATTCTGTGTAAGTGATTGAATGAATATATAAATTTTTATTAACCTTTATTAAATTTCTTAAGGTTATTCTATGTTTTTCTAGTTTTTGAAATACCACCATGTGAGAAAACCATTACAAAACCCTGTAGGTGACTGTGAAACCATAGACAATCCAACTCAAAATTGCATTAAGTAGAAAATAGAGGTCCTTTCTAATGTTTTTCAACACTTAGGAACATGTGGGAATTTATTAAATACCTTTTATAATCATCAATTAATAACTAAATACATTTTTAATCGTAAAACATTGAAATTTCCTTTCTCAGGCTTACACATACTATTAAAACCCTAAATTAGGGTTTCTACACTCAATATTGAGATAGAGGAGTTTTAACCAATAAAAAACCACAAAAATTTCGTATTAATTGGATGTTTATGTGGTATAATATATTTTTAAATTTTTAAACTTTTATGGTATATCTATGTATGGATTTGGTAGACTATGTTTGAAACATGGGTAAAGAGACCTAATTAGGTCTAGTCAAGGTGTAGAAAGTGAATCTTGGAGAGGAATTGGTTCAAGAAACTTTATGGAGAGAAGATAAAATATATATGGTGTCATAATATCATCTTATTTTCTAAATATTAATCTATACCTATCTATACAATTAAAAATAGTTAAAAAAAGGCTACTAGAGGTCTTAAAGAAAGATAAGAAGCAAAGAGAGATGACATTGTTGAACTTATAGGTTATGTAGATGGATTAAGATATAAAATAAGACATGAATGAGTGTAATTATTATCATAAAAATCATAAAAAAATAATGAAACCCTAAACCATGTATTTAATAAGTTTGCTTATGAGTTTATATCAAAGCAAGAACAAGTTGACATAAGACAAGTGAATGTTGATAAGTGAGATAAAGCTTCCTCTGCATCATTTAGTATCAAAGATTAGGATTTATTGGGAAGAAAGTAATGAAACATGGTAGCTAAAGGATGTGGATTATTAGTATCCCAAAGAATATAATAGGTAGTTGATGCATTGGTAGTTGAAGTGAGAAATTTGCAAGCCAGATTACAAGCTATGGAATTAGCTTAGAGAAGAGAGATGAATAGAGGTGATGTGAGTGAAGGAGAGGATGAGGTTCATAAATAAGTATTAGGATAAGGAGAATAAGGTAGAGTGTAGTAAATATTCATCAGATCATTTATAGGTGTGATATCAAAACTCAAATTGGAGGTGCCAATGTATGAGGGTAGTCTTAATGTTGAAGCGCTGATTGATTAGATCACAACTATGGATAAATGCTTTGACTACGAAGAGGTGAATGAGGTAAAGTAGGTGAATTTTTTAGTGAAAAGGTTAAAGGGTCATGCATATTTATGGTGGGATGGAATACATGAAGAAATAAAAAGGTAAAAATAAAAGATAAGGTCATGGGACATAATGGTGGCAAAGACAAAGGGCAAATTCATGCCTAAGGACTACTAAACTAAATTATTTATAAGGATAAAAAATATGAGAAAAAATGACATGTGAGTGAAATAATATACCAAATAATTATACAAACTAACCATTAGAGTAGGACACATAGAGGAGGATGCATAAAAAGTTGCAAGTACATAAATGGATTAAAGTTTAGCATTCAAGATGAAATCAACATTTTATCTCCAAGGATAGTATAAGAGGCATATCAAGCTACATTGAAGGAAAAGGAAAATTTTAATAGAAGTAAATTTCAACAAAATAGAGGGAGAGGTAGGAGTTACATAGGTATAGGTCAACAAGAAGGAAGAGGACAACTAGGCAATAGAAATCAATGGAAAACACCTAATAAAGAAGTTGGCCGTAGTTATAAAAGTATAAGTCAGCCTAGTAGAAGTGGTTATGGTTTCAAAGGTGGGAGATCTTATGGTATAGGAAGAGGATACAATGGGTTTATAGGTAAATCCTTCAAATGCAATAATTTTGCAGGACATAGATCTTATGAGCATTTAGAAGACATTCAAACTAGTAACTCTTGGAGTGAAATTAAGAATCAAGTGGTTCAACAAGAAGAGGAAAGTGTGGAGTCATTAAAAAATTATGTTGAAGAACCTAAAATAGGATAGAGTTTTATGATTAAGAGAGTTATTTTTAAGGCAAGCCATGAAGAGAAAGAGCCACCATAAAGGAAGACATTATTTAAGACCATCTGCAAAAGTAAAGGTAAATGTTGTAAGGTTATAGTTGATAATGGTAGCATGGATAATCATATTTCTTCCATGATGGTAACTAAGATAGGATTATAAATCAAAGAGATTAAAAATCCTTACAAAGTATCTTGGATTCAAAGTAAATAAGTAGTCCAAATAAGGATGTGAATATCAAGAAGGAGGTAGTCTACAACTAGTTGGCATAACAAGAAGTAGTCTAAAAGACAACATATACAACCAAAAAGAGACAACCATGAGAATGTAAGAGTATGGTATATTAGAAGAAAATAAGGAGGTTTTTATGTTTAACTTGATTTTTTCATGTGAAATTTTATTACAAGAATAAAACCAAATACTGAAGATGATCAGCTTGGAGAACAGTATAAATAAAGACAACCTCAAAGGAGATGACCTTATCAAGAAATAAGGAGGTATATGTTCTAATCATAGGCCTTGGGATATAGGAGGATATGAAGTTGAATAGATGGAATGAATAAGAAATATATGCTAAGGAAAAATTCAATACAAGCTATTTAAACTTTCATGGAAAGTGTCTTTTTGCACCTTAGTAGTATGATGTAGGAGCATCCTTATAAGGATGATACTTGTCTTGTGTTTATTTATGCAAATTTAGCTTGATAAAGATGTTTAGTGGTCATGTATCATGTTTAGGATGTTTAATGGGATTTAGGAGTCATAGTTCACACTTGATAATCTTCTCCAAGTGTCAATGCTTGTTTAGAGTGGTTAGAACTTGACATTGGCATTTTTTTGCAAATTTCACTAATTTGAATTTTTGAATTTCTTGTCAAGTTTTGGAGTCCTTAATCATGTTTTAAGAAGCTTCATAAGGTGTAGTATTTTTTAGTAAGTCTCAAAGGGGTAATATTACTTCTATACATACATGAATCACATAATGAGTCATATAAGGAGTCCTCTATATAGGTGTGTTAGGAATTAAGACAATTTTGAGTCTTTCAACATTTTTGAAGGGATCAAGAACTATTGGAGTAGTTATAGGGAATATAAAACTTGTAAACATTGATGATAGAGACCATTTTTGGGATGGATTTTGAATATGAATGAATGTTAACTTCAAAAAAATAAATATGAATAACTCGATTTTAAAGTGAAAAAACCTTGGCAGACTCTATCATACTCTGTATTCTTATGTTATAAATTCAAAAGATAGTGTCCCATTAGACATGCTAAAAACTATTGTGGTCTTAATTTGGACTGATGGAGGGAGTTATTCAAGATCTCTCCAACTAAACCACACAATGGGAACAACCTTAGGCTGTGGGTATCCTATAATGAGGTTCAACCTCTGGAGAAGGCCAGATTCCTATTGGATCTATCACCTAAACTAATATTTAGCTTGGAAAAGGGAGAGAAATAGACATTAATGTATGAAAACATGTAAAAGAGGTGATTCACCAATGATTTAGGCACTTATAATTACACAAGGCACACTATGAGACACTTTAAAGACTACAAAAATCACTTCACTCACTCTTTGATGAGATTCCACATAAGTATTTCACAAAAAAAGGCATGAACTAGCTATCAATCTAGCATGGGAGGGTAGTTATCCACTTCCAAACCAATCAATAGACTATCTATTACACTTAGAATGGCATGTGAAAGCTACAAGGCACTTCATGAAGGTGAGAAAACTTAGATAAAGGCAAAAGAAAGCATATATTCACTTAACCACATCGATGAATTCATGAAACACATTTCAATTCAACTTATAAATGGAGGAATTCAATCTTTATTCCATTAAATAGGTGTTACAGTATAAATATTGGCATATCTTGGGCAAGCCAAAAGCATAAGAGTCTCTTGTCTCTACAGATTAAAAATTATTAGAGAGATTTAAAAAAGGAAAATGGGTGATTTATAGAAAAGGGGAAGTAAGAATCAATAAATGAGGCCCAACCACCTTTGATCAATTAACATTGATCTTGTTCAGTAAATTAACTATTGATTTTATCCAAATAGATCTCAAGCTCATCTCATTGGCTCAAAAATGCACTAGAAGATAAGAACCTTTTTGAAGGTGTTGAGTCATGATCCATCAAAAGGGGAAAGTCCCCAAAGACTTTAAAAATGCATTGAATACTCTGTCCACATTCTCTAACCTCTAAATTCTCCATCTTCTTAATAAACACGTAACACCATGCTTCTTCTTGATATGCTATCTATGTTATCAGATAGTCACTTTGAATTCATCTATCTGGTGTCCCTTTAAGACATAATTGTTAGAAGACCATGCCCCTGCATTGACTTCTTTCTCTATCATAACTTTTCCATTACTCCAAAACTATGAACATAGGTCCTTTATAGATGAAAACCAATTCCCCTTTTGGTCTTCATATAGCTATAATTACAATGTATATATATAGGTTAGGGTTCCTTGATCCTGAATAATATTTAAAGCCTACATCTGAGAGCCTTTGAGAGGTTTGGTTGAGATTTAATCTTACTATTTTGTAGGGTCTGCTCATGGTAACCTAGATTGTATCTTGATCTTGTATTTATGCCTTTGCCTACCTAGGTGGTGAAATCCTTTGATCTAACATGTCTATTTTCATGGCATTACCTTTACCATGATACTATTTATCATATTTAAATATATGACTATTTGTTGATTTGGACACGTGTCCTCACTTTGTGCCTTCTAGTATTTGATTAGCTTTGCTTTGTTGATTTAATTGAACTTCTCCTAGCTTTGACCTTCCTCATTAGCCATTGCATTAAATATTATGACACTTGAAAATCACACATGCTCTTTATGGAACCAACTATTAGTTCCTATAATTGAATGCACTTACACCATGTGGTGGTCTCACATGCAATATATCTCATTGACTTCTTGACCTCATGTACATCTTCAATCTCTTTAGCAAGATTGAATGCATGGAGTTGATCTTATTTTTTCTTGATTGAATGTGCACCATTTATCTATTAATTCATCATGATTGTGACACTTGTCATCAACATGTTCAATCTTAGTATACACTAACCTTTTGACCTTGTATTCACTATTGATCTACTTTTGCATGATTAAACATGATCCATTGATCTATCTAGATCCACTGACCTTGCTAATCACCCACGTGCCATTGATCCTTGATAATGATATTTTATATCATGCCATTTATTGACCTTACATTAATTTTGAAGCACGTTAAGGATTTTTTAAATCTAAATGACTATTTATTGTGGCTTTAGTTTGACATTCTTGGGCACGTCTCATGCTATTAGATCATATTTGAAGCCTTATATCTTGAGATATAAAACTCATTAAGAGATCAAATTTGTAAAGGATGATATTGTCACAAAACACATCACTTTCATGCAATACTTCATCATGGCTGAATTCTTAAGAGAACCTATGAAATACACAATGAAATTGGCCTGTTCATCCTTACATGACATGCTATGATGGTCTGGTTCATTAAAATCACCCAATTCACACTTTAAGCTTTCTTAAAGTTTTTAAAACTATTTTTAAATGATAAGTGATATGATCATGAATTTTGTATGATCCTTCTATTTCTAGATCACTCCTAAATTAAGACTCTGCTCAGCTTCTCATACCAAATCTAGGTAAAGTTTTGTATGTAGGTCAAATCTGGCCAACAATTACCAAGTTTAAACTAGGGTTGAAGGAGATATTGATGAATGATGTTAACATGACAAATCTTAAGACTCTAATTACTGCTATTCAATCTAATCATAGGGTAGAATAAAAAGAGAAAGCTCATCAAAATATGAGGCAAGACTTTAAATAGAGTAGACAATAATATAAGAACAAAAATTTATTCCCTTCATCTAAGAATTTCAAGAAATTTTATTAAAACTATAGGTTTACCAGGAGTATGAGTGGTTTTAAAAAATTTAAAGGGCAAAATAAAAAATTTAAGAATCAAAAGTCTTTTAAGTCGACAAATTTTGAGAAAAATTAGATCTAAGGTAGTCAAATTGTACCTGCCATTGGGTTAAATAAAATTTCTATGTCACCTCAAAGGACTATAATATGCTAAAAATGTGGTGATAATCGCTATTGTAAGGATTATCCCAAGCTAAAATCAGGTCAATGAACTAACCACAGGGTGTATGCAGTTGTGGATAATAGAAACATAGATTTTCAAGCAACCCCTATCAAATCCGGAGGTAAATTAAATGATATTTCTATTTAAATTTTTTTCTATTCAAGAATAACTATTAGTTTTATTCATCCAAAGTTAGTGAATAATTTTAAACTAAATCTTGTGACATTGTAAAAAAAGGTATCAATTGCTAAGTGTCTTGAACAAGTAAGCTTAGACTTAGGCAATGGGTCTACCCAAATTAATCTATTTTTAGCTCCTCTTGGTTATTTTGATGTCATTATGGGCATGGATTGGTTAGAAAAACATAAATCCAATCTAGACTATTGTAATAAAGTGGTTAAATGATGTGATGATGTGGGAAAATCAGTAATAATTAAAGGTTTGTTAAAACTTAAAGTATGCAAGCTGGTATCAACCTTACAACTAAAGAAAGAAATGTATAAAAGGCTAAAAATTATATGCAGTAAAAATGTATGAAACAACACCTAGAATAGAAATGACATTATGAGAATATCTATTTTTATAGGAATTCATTGATGTTTTTATAGAAAAACTACCTGGTTTACCTCTTAAGAGGGAGTTTGAATTTTTTATTGATGTAATGATAGGGGTAGCCCCTACATCTAAAGCATCTTATCGTAAAAGATCAATTGAAAGAGCTACTATAAAATGATAACATTAGGCCAAGTGTGTCACCTTGGGGGTGCACCTATGGTCTTTATGAAAAAGAAGGATGGAATCTTGCATTTGTGTGTTGACTATCACATGCTTATCAAGGTGCCTATCACATGCTTATCAAGGTGACTATCTAGATTTTTTTTTGCTGAAGATAGATGATCTATTTGAAGGATACAACTATCTTTTATAAGATATACTTGAGATCAATTTATCACCAGCTAATATTCAAGAACAAAGACATCATAAGATTGATTTCATAAATCCGTATGGACATTATGAGTTTACAATAATGCCCTTTGGTTTGAATAATATACCTATGGCATTTATGAATTTAATGAATAGTGTATTTAATGATTTTTTGGACAAGTTTGTTTTAGTTTCTCTTGATGACATATTGATCTATTTTATGAATGTAGTTGAACATGAACAACATTTTTGTTTAGTGCTGCAAAGGCTAAGGCAACATAAATTATTTGGTAAGCTATCTAAATATGATTTATTTTAAATTGAGATCCACTATTTGGGTCACATAATATTTAAGGTTGGCATTATTGTTGATCCATCAAATATTTAAACTATCCAAGAGTGGCCTACTCCTAAAAACATACATGAAGTATGTAATTTTATGGGACTAATTGGTTATTATAGAAGGTTTGTTGAATTTTTTCTATGTTGGATAATGATTGCAATCGTCAATCCCCTTAATTTAATAAAGTCAATCTAGGGTTGGTGTCTAAAGGTAATATACAATAAGAGAAAGGTATTTATGGTAAACGGTCCCTTCTACCTCATTCCACACTTGCAAAAACTAAAAATCACTCTTGAAAAAAATAAATCACACATACATGAAATTAAATCACACTTGTAAGAATGTAAATTGCTGAATTGAAAAGAAATGGTAAAAAAATAAAACACTTGTAGGTTCACAATAAACCTTAAAAAGGAATAGTTATAGACATAAAAAAATAAAATAAAAATTTACAATAAAATGATAATTACAAAATAAAGAAGTAAAAAAAAATACATTAATCCATCTTCCTTGGAATGAGTGTCCAACTCATTCCTTAGAAGAGGATTTATTTAGAATACAATATTCAGAATGGATTACTCAGAATGATGGAGAGAAAAATATATTGATTAATTTATTTCAAGTGTGGGAGGTTGCATTTATAATCTCATGCTTCCAAATAACACCTTTTTTAGGAGTAACAACCTAGATATTCTAGCCTATCTCAATATCCACAAAATATGGAGAGAGATATTTATTATAGGAATACAATGTAATCTCAATCTCCACAAAATATAGAGAAAATTATTTATTGAAATGGAATTATATAAATTTATATTTAGATATAATATATAAATGGAAAGTCTATATATAGAAAGATTCTAAATGGAAAACATTATTGTGATATCTGGAAATGATCTTGGTCAACTTAGAATGGATCAATATTAATTAGAATGCCTTAAAATGCTTTCTAAATGAGTCTATGGTAGTTTTTTCATAGTTCATAGCAGTCCTATGTAAGTCCATAGCTAGATTGTCAAAGTCTATAGTAGTCCTATGGAATTCCATAGCTCACCTGTGGAAGTTTGTAGTGGTCCTGTGGAAGTCTATAACTTGTTTTTGGCTCACCTATGGAAGTTTATAACTCACATGGGGAAGTCTGAAGCTGTAGACTAGGTCAGTCCATAGCTACTAGTCAAGTCTGTAGCTTGGGCCAAATACTAGATCTTCTTTAGGAGCTATTTTAGAAGACTCCAAAATAATCCAACATTATTCATGAATTTTTACTCTTCATACTCCATATTTTCTAAATTAGTATGGACTGCATATGTTACATCTTTTTCTCGATAATTATTAGAAATAGATAACAAAAAGATAATAATGAATTATAAAGAAATAACCATGATATATAATTTATATTTTATTCTAAATAAAATATAAGTTTAGAAACTACACCTATATCCACTTATTATGAAATAAAAAATGATGTTATTTCATGGGTGTAATGAGTTATTTTTTAGGCTCATCAACTAACCCATTAACTTCCTTTTAGTACAAAGGTAATAAGTTTAATTAAAATTTTGAGTGTGAATAATTTTTTAAAATATTAAAGAGATGTTAAATGTTATAGCCTTAATTTTCACCTTGGGGGGATTTCTTTAGGCTCCTCCCAATTGAGCTACACAATGGGAAAAACCTCAGGTTGTGGGTCACCGATAGTGGGGTTGGACCTCCAGAGAAGGTCAGATTCCTCTTGATGCCCACCTAGACTAATGCTAAACTAATGATTCATAGGGAAAAGGGTTAGAAAGAGGATGAGGTATCCTAATAAGGTTAAAAAAATTGATGCACCAAAATAAAATGGACACTCATATAAGTTTGAACAAACACTAGATCAACAAAAGACAATTATGGCTTACTCAATCTCACAATCTCACTAGTTGTATAAATATTTCATAGAAGAGGTTCCAAGTAAAACACTAATCTAGAATTTCAAGATATCTTGAAAACACATTCAAAGAGGTAATAATAAAGACAATAAACTAGGAATACTCTTCTTCACAAATTCACCATACACAATCATACTAAGCACTGACTAAAAATAAGAGATAGGTAAACAATTGATCTTATTACTTCAAAAGGTAACTATTAAAATATTTTAATAGGGTGTAACCATATCAAATGATCACACTTTTTCAAGATTCTCAATGAATATCCTTTTCCCAAAAAATAATGATAAATTTTAAGATCTGAGAACCCATTCAATGGAAATGAAACTGAGATATATCGAAGAAGGGAGAGAGAGAAAGAAAGTGGGAGCATGACATCATAAAGGGAACATGCCATCCCAAATCATTAATTAAACTTGGGATTACACCTTTTGATCCTTATCCAATGAAATCCTTGCCACCCTTTTTGATCAATCAGGACACTACCCATGGTTTATTGAGTGAGAAATTCCCTGAAGGTTTTGAGGATGCATTGAATTCCCCTAGCTACCATTCTCAACACTAGACCTTTTCTTTGATCCTTCACACCATCTCTCACTTGAAGACAAAAATTCATGCTCATGGATCTAATATAATCATGGATTGATGTATTTTAGGTGGCTACTTTTCAAAACTATGGCCATGCTAAAGGACAAGGACCCTTTGCATTAATCACAGATCTTCTATATCTCTATGTTTGGATCATAGGTCTATTTTATAGGTAGAAAACCAATATAAGATTAATAGTTTTCTTATATTTGTCATATTATGAAAATTTATAGACCACATATCATTTTTATTGATCTAAATAGGTCCAAAAGGACCCATTCTATCTCTATAGGAACCAAGAGTTCATTGCACACACCGGTCCTCCTTTGAGAGTGGCAGACACAGTCATAGATGAACCCTAAAAGCTATAAAATGTCAAACCATAGGTCCATATTAAGCTCCAATGGTGGTCCATTTATGTTATTTATACTTGAATACATGGTTGTGGCATTTTAATGGTGCTTGAATGAGCTTTAATGGTGGCAAAATGATCCTGTAAGACCTATTTTCCTTGGTAAAAAATGGTTTCTCAACTTTCATCAAATGTCTTGGGTTCACCTTTGTTCTAATTGGCTATTGATATCTGATTCAACTTAATAACTCATTATCTCATCTCATTCAATTTATTTTGATCTATATGATTTAGCAAAAGCCATTGATCCTACCCTTGACTTGTCAAATTTCGCTGAGCTGGTACCACTTGGTAGTCCCATGTTTGCACTAAGGATCTTATTGTTAGTCTGCCATTTTACATGATTTTTCCATATGTCAACCTCTTGAGTTCCTTGACCTTTTGGATATTTTCACTTTGTCAATCTTCCTTAGTATCAATTATTTCTAATCATTGGATTTGCTTTGGTTTGAAAACAAATAACTATTTATCGGGTCTTAAAATTGACATCCATGCGACCATCATTTGACATCCCTATGTACATATTTAATGTCCCACAAACTATAAAATTAAAGCTCCAATGTATTTTTCTAGTGGCTTAAAGTCAACATATATGTGAACATATCCCATTATTTTACCAACTTTGAAGATTTATATCTTGAAGCACAAAAACTGTGGAGGGACCAAATTTGTTGAAGATGTTCCTGAGACCAAAAATATTATGTCAACTTTATTTGCTAGCTTTGGGAGATTTATAAGCATGTTTAAATTTTTTTCAAGTGAGCTAACCTATGTGATTTTTCATGACATCTACATACTTGTCATGGTCAAAAATGGCTAAGTATGGAAACTTAATGAATTCTATTTGAGGAACCAACCTTGAACATGCATAAATTTTGTCATGCTTAGATGCATGACCTAAAACTTAGCATGTATGTTATAGGCATACAAATTAATAGACCCATGTGATCAATTACTCAAAAAATTACCATATGTGTGAGATATGATGCCATAAATATTCTCACTCAGCTGTATTTGAGCTCCTTTGCGAATTGGCTAAGTATGGAAACTTAGTAAATTTTATCTGAGAGGCCAACTTTGAATCTTCATATCTTCTATTGAGCTTCATTGGATTAATTGAAACTTGGTGCATATGTTATAGGGATGTGATCAAAACCATATGACCAATTCTTCTTGACTAATCCGTATGTGGTAATGATAATGTCAACAAACTTCCTAATTAGAATTTCTACCACTAGACCCAAATTGTCTAGATGAACACAATGAAAAACTAGATGAATGTTATGCACTTCCATATTAATTTCAAGCACCCTTGACATATCATAGGGTCTCTACAACACTTTATACCTATGCCTTAGAAATTATAAAATTACACTTGAACTTAAAGTGTTTCAAAAGTTTTGTGAGCAAAATGAGATCCTTGGACCGCTCATTCCATCCAAAACTTTTGTCCATTTGCTCATTCATTAACAACCTGATCCATTTGGGCACAAGCTTGGTAAGTGGGCCAAAAAATGGCTAACATTAACTACAACACCTATACTTATTATATCATATCCTAATGATAATTTTGAAATTTGGGTTAATGTATCCAAAGAAGACTTGGGTGGCATGCTAACTCAGGATGGTTTAGATATGGCTTATGAGTCAAAAAAATTGAAAGATCATGAAAAAAAATACACCATTCATTACCTAGAACTTTCTACTATTATTCATGCTTTGAAGAAATACAAACACTTTTTGCTTGGTAAGAATTTAAAATTAAAATATGATCATTACAACCTAAAATATTTATTTTTCCAATATGATCTAAATGCTCACCAGTGTAGATGGTTAGACTTTTTTAATAATTTTCATATGTAGATTTCATATGTTAAAGGTAAAGAGAATCATGTTATTGATAAACTCAACCAATATATGTATCTTGTTTCCTTGTATATTCTACATAATAATTTCAAAACTAAAATTATGGAACAACATCTGATAAGTTTTGCCAAGATGTAAGTGCAATTTCAATTGACAAGCTTGTAGAAAAGAATTTCTATAACTTTTCTATTGATTCTTATGGTTTAAGAAGACATAAAAACATAATTTATGTGCATAAGTTTGGTGACTTAAGGAACATTTTACTAAAAGAAGTGCATGAAACACCTCATTTTCCTCATCCTGGTGTCACAAAGATGACACATGATCTAAAAAGGTTATATTATTGGATTGGTTTGAAACATGAATTTGTTGACTTTGTGGCAAAATGTTTGGAATGTCAGCATGTGAAATATTAACAATTCTATGCAAGAGGATTGTTGTACCCTCATGATATTCCATGAGGTAAGTGGGCTGTGATTTATTTAGATTTCATAATTGGTTTTCCAAAATCATGAAGCAAGCATGATACGATTATGGTTATAATAGATAAATTTACTAAAGTTGGTCATTTCATAGATGGAAATTTAACTAATGATGCATCCATGTTTGGTAAATGGTTTATGAAATAAATAGTACGACTACATGGCCAGCATGAAGTTATTATTTTTGATAGAGATAAACTTTTTATTTCAAGGTTTTGGAGAATATTGACTATTACTTTTGGTAAAAGGTTGAATTTTAGTTCATCTTACCACGCAAAAATGGATGGTCAAATAGAAAGACTAAATAAGGTAGTGGAAGACATGTTAAGAATGTATGTGATGGATCAACAAGGTAAATGGGAAGATTATTTACACTTAGTTGAGTTTTATTCCAATAACACATACCATTATATTATTAAAATAACTCCTTTTGAAGCTTTGTATAAATGTAAGTGTAGGATTCCACTTGAATGGAAAATTTCATAAAATAGAACTGTTGTTGGTCCTAATGTTTTACAGGAGTATGATAAGCAAATGGAAATAATAAGACAAAATATAAAGGGTATATTTGATAATCAAAAGAGGTATACTAATTTAAAGACACCTCCATGTGAATTCAAAGTTGGTGATAAAGTTTTTATACATGCTAGACCACATAAAAGTTTGATTAAGTTTGGAAGCTCATCCAAATTAGTCCTCAATTTGTAGGACCTGTTAGCCAATTTTGGCTACCATAGGTGGGCTTGATAAAAAACTTGACTTTTGCACTTGGTCTCCCTTTCCAAGTGGTCTAAATGAATGTATTATTCAAGTTTAATGTTGTTTAAGGTAAATTTGGAGAGGTTAAGGTATATTGGCTAGTAAGGAAGATAATGGTGTTTTGACCCTCTAAGATACTAAGGTGCACTAAGGTGAATGGGTTAACTAAAGGAGTTAAGCCAAAATATGAAAACATGACCATTTGGAGCTTTTAAGGTATTTTTTATAAGTTTAATGTAAATGTGCTTCATTGTATTAGTCTTGTTTAGTCACCCCTAGTACAGTTTCTTCAACCTAAATCCATTTTTTATGACTCATATAATGTACCAAAGGTGAAATATGGTCAAATAAAGTCAATCAAGGTATCATGGTATGAAAATACATGTGTCAAGTTAGTTTGAGTCAGTTTTATATGGAAAATGGTAATTAAAAGTGGTTTTTAATGCTAAAAAAGAGAAGAGTAAAGCAATTTTGTAGGTGTGAAATATGTCAAAGGGACATTAAGGCCTCCTTTATTTCTCTTAAGGTCAAAAACAATCTTATAATTTAGGTATAGGTCCAATTAATGAGAAAACCATTATATTCTTCGTATCGAGCTTTTTGGCAACTCAAGAAGGCCAGTTGGTTTGTGAATGGTACAAACATGAGAAAGAGAGAGAGAGAATTATAAGGAATTATATTTTAAAAATATGGGGGTACTTATGACCTTAAATTTTATGGCCATATTTCTTAGATTAAATGCTCCTCCTTTATGAACAATCATTAAGGTTGGGTGGTTTAAAACCTTACAAAAAACCCCATTAGCTTAATTTTCTCCTTAAAATGGTAGTTTGAATATCACTAGAAGCATGAATGTAATTGGAGAGTATTTATGGGGTATATTTATCCATTATATATGTTTTTTCGAGCCCCAATTTTCACATGTGATCTCAATGAGGAAGAAATCTTCATGTTTGAAGCAATTTACAGGCTACAGATCATGGTTTCTTGATGTTTTGGGGTTTTCAATAGGATGGAGGTATGTTGATGAAGATGAAAAATAATATTTTAAATTCATATAATGATTTATAGGTCCATTAAATATTTATCCATGCCTATTCCACACCAAAAATCTTCCCAATAGGCTAGTGACTAATAATTTCTCAAAAGTGTTCATCATTGATCAAGGTAGAAGGCAAAACCTTGGCAATATGGGAATATTGAATTGTGTGAAAATAATGATAAATGGTTTAGGTAATGTTTTTAGTCTCTTTAAAACTAATTTTATCTCCTCAAGGCATCATTTGAACTCAAATAATCAAAGAGAACTCATGTTCTCATGATTCATCAAAAGACTATGTGTAGCTTGCACTAGTTGGAAGTCAACATGTAATGAGTTGTGAATCATAATGAAAACAATGTGGTAATTAGTTTAATATAATATAAATGATATAATAAGCCTATAAAAACTCAAATAATTAAGTTTATCAACACCAAATCCTCTAAGTAAACATACAATGATCATGGGATTAAGACTGTGTAAAAGTCTGCCTTTTTAAGGATGATTCAAAGAGACCATTTTTAATTTAATTGAGGGATATAAAGGTATAAAAAATCAAAAATATTTTTTTGAGATATTTTAAATATGTTTTAGTTTTAAAATTTTCAATTCATGCATCATGATGTTCATAAAATAATGAAAAATACAGACCTATAGGTCTGCAGATCTATAGGTCTTCATTTCCAAGGAAATACAAGTCATGTTGAATGATGAAGTTCAAGGGCAAAGGATGTTATGAAATCCATGTGAAATATTTTGTAAATTTTTTTAGGTTAAAAAATTAATTTAATACCCATATTAAGCTTAAATAGGTTCTTGTGTAAGAAAAGACTCTTACAGGCCATCTTGAGACATACAGGCTTGTGTTCACATCATAAAGAGAATATGCAGTTGTTGTGTTGAATTTGAGAATTTGAGTGACATAGAGGGTATGAAGAGAATTTAATGAATATGGAAATAAAATTTTTCTTATATTAAAGGAAATTTAATTTTTAATAATATTTTTTCTCAAGCTTAACACTCAAAGTGACCCTAATCAACTCCTACATGCCTGAGTATAATAGTGAGAAAAACTTGCAAGTTTTGGGGTAGTTTGATGAGTAGGGATTATTAGGAGGCAAGTGAAACATGATAATAAATATGTATTATGTATGAAATAATATTATAAAAATAAGACCATCAATATGTGTATAAAATCCTTGAAGAGAGTCCAAACTTAATGAGACCTACAAGTCTAATTGGCACCTAAAGATTTGTATTCAAAGTGTGAAGAAAACTGGTAAATTTTGCATTGATAACGAGGTTATAATGGTAAATAAAGGTATTAAATATCATATCAAGAGTTTTAACAAGGATTTTATCCTTTTAAGGTTGAAAACAAACTCCAAGCTAGGCCATTAGGGTCAAAATAGCCTAATGGCATACAAACCCTCAAACTATGATAGTCAAGTTGTCATACCTTTTGGAAGGTAAATACCTATTGGAGATAATTTAAAAACATGTAATTGAATATTTTATACCATTTTATATAATTTTATAACCAAAAAATTTACTTTTATGGATTTTGGTAAAAAAACTCTCTCTTATTCTCACACACAATCCTACAAGCCCGAGAGAAAGTTTTGAGAAGCTCATAATTCCATGGAGGATGTGCATGATGATAAATGGATATTTGAAGAATTTTATAAGGTATAATAATTAAAACCATTTATTTGGTTTTATGATCAAGGCACTATGACTTATGAATAATGCTTACGAGTTGAGACCACTCCAAAACCTAATTTTACAATATGAAGAACTCGAGAAGGATCCATTTTGTATATTACAAGAGAATTTGCATGGGACCTGAATATATTAGCCATGGAAGAGGAAATATATGTAATAGATAATTTTTTAATTTATTTATGGATTGAGGCCCTCATCTTTATGAATCATTGTTAAGATGACTGGCCATTTTAAACCCTTCTTTAATCCTTTTAAGAGATCAATGGAGGTATACGTTCTTCTAATGACTTAGAATTCCATTAAATGGCATAAAAAATAAGTTAATGAAATATAAACACATAAATTAATCACTATCTCAAATGTGTGGGAGAGAGGTACATATATATGGCCTAAAAAGTGCTTCTTGGAGCTAGTTTATAGAGTTTGAGGCTTGTATGCTTACCTAACCAGTGGCAGAGGTTTCTTGATGTAGGGGCATCCTTATGAGCCCAAAAATGAACTCGATTTTGGTTTGAATTTGAATTTTATGTTTTTAATAGGTGATTTAGGTCCTAATTTTGTCTTAGGTGTGATCTAGGTTAGTAAAAGTTGCATACAATTTGAATTATAGATTTTCCCTCCAAATTGCCACTATTTGAAAATTTAAATTTTCAAGCCTCGTGGAAGGATTTCCATGCAATGCATGAAGCTGGAAAGGGATAGGAACATGTTTAATATTTTTATAAGAGGTATTAAGACTATTTTAAGGTTCTTAATTTGTTCTTTGGACTTTATGTGTAGTCATACTTTGGTTATTTCTATGTAATTCATGAAAATGTATGTACATTCAATGACCCCCAATGTGGGAAACAATCCAAGATTAAGTTATGATTCTCTGGAGAAGTGGGTAGAGTCAATTTTGGTATTGTAATAGTGTATTCCATTCAAATGAGAGAGTGAATGGACATGAAAATAGTGAATCTTAATGAATGAAGAAGAATAATGTTATTGAAAATTTTGTGTGCATGGAACTATATGACTGAGAATAATGTTTATGGTGTGATTGAATCATGAAATGGTAAGGATATTTATTGATAATTGGTTTATATTATTATTATAATATTTAATTCTCTATTTTGGATCCAAGAAATGTTAATTGAGTTGATGAACTATCCCTTTTGTGAAGTCTGCCCAGTTTGATAATAGGGTATGGGATTTTATAGACTTGTTCAAATAGGTGATTTAATATCTACTCCATTTGGTATTGAAATATGTGGAGATAAAAAATTAATACATACATGAGAATAGGGAGAGTACACTTTTTTAAATATATAACTATTAAAATATTGAACTTGTCCCATTGTAGTGATAACCTTGTCGATTACTAACCCTCTGTCTATAATACAGAGTTTTATTGACTAGGAAAGTTTGAATTTGAATCTTGTTTTGCTTCAAATATGGTAGAAATGGGTTTAAGAAATTAATATAAAGTGGGAATAATCTCTTTTTAATGTTTTGATACTGTTTGTGAATAAATACTATTGGAACCTTGACTAACCCCTATTTCCTATCATTAAACATAGTTAAGAACGACTGAGATTCCTTGTTTGAGTTTGATCTGAATGTTATCAAACCAAGTTTATTAAATGAAAAAGTTGTGTTTTATTGAGAGATAAAACCTATGTTCACACAATATAAAATTGAATCATTTATTTCAAATATACTTAGCATAATATTTACTAAAGGTTTTATCTATTTCTTAAATCATATTAAAATTAAAGACTCTATTTTAAATCTATTATGAATACTCATTATTCTAATAGTGAATACATCAAATTACCTTAGGCTTTAGGTATAATATAAGTTCATTCTTATAGTCAATAGAAGTTTCATAAACTTATCTAACTTTTACCTAGTCTTAGTATGTATACAAATAGATATGAGTATATATATCATCAAGTTATTCACCATTTAGAGTTTTCCTATGGTTCAAACTCATTATAATACAATTTTATATTTAATTAAAAAAACCATAAACCTATCCATAGTATATATATATATATATATATATATATATATATATATATATATATATATATATATATATATGTACACACACACACACACACACACACACACACACACACACACACACACACACACACACACACACACACACACACACACACACACACACACACACACACACTATAGATATGTTTATGGATTTGATTAGACCTTTTGAAATATTATGAAACATTCTCTATGGAATTATCTATACCCTCGACCTGCACAATCTCCATAAACCGTAACAACTAGAGTTTTGCACATTATGAGCAAACTAATCAAACTAATCATGGAAAAATCACAAATTTTTGCCATATTGTGTAATTTGGCATGCCCTAACTAAATCAATAAATTTTAAGACTGTACATTACCTGTAGTATGGAATTCTAGCAAGTGGTATTGGGAAAGGGCTACAGAAGGCCTAATTTGGAAGGCTACAAAAAGGAAAGTGGTCTTAGGGAGTGAGATATACCCTAGAATTTCACACATTGGTGTTTTACAACAAGGGAAAGGATAATATAATATTTTAAAGTCACAATTATTGATACTTTTCCATACTAACCTATTTGTAGGTAGAAAAGGGCTACAAGAAACGGTAGTTGGAAAGGTAGAGTTGCATGAGTGTAAGGTAAGTGTTTGAGATAGTTTCAAAAGAGGTATAGAGGGTTATTAGAGACTATTTTAAGAAGGTTAAAGATTTTAAAATCTTGTAACAATTTATAGAACTTATATCTTTTGCATGGTGGATGAATTCTTAAGCCTAAGACTAGTGAAGTGATCCTTTGTTCAAGGATAATAAAAGGAAACTTATGCAAGCTCTGCATCATTTATCAAGACAAGATACATGTATTAGATCATTTTATCAATGATTTTAGTAGTTTTTATGATAATAGTATATTATAAAATTGGTTAAATAGGACTGAGAGAAGAGAGATGATCAGTCTTACACCAGGAGGACTGAATTATAGGTTCTTAGTAGCATGAACCAGTGTGAAATTAAGTTCTCATCCTCTTCCAAGATGAAAGAACATGTAGTTTTCCTAGGATGGCATTGGAGAACTTCAAGTGGTCATGTATCAATATGGAGGCTTATAACTACCATAAAATTGGAGATAAAGATGAGTTGATGAAGACTAAGAGTCACTCCTATGACAACTCCATGAAGAGATCATCATTAAGCAAGTTGACACATATGAATGGGGTTCCAAGGATGTTTCTAACTCCTTTCTTACTTGTGAAGTGATCCTTTGTTCAAGGATAATAGAAGAAAACTTGTGCAAGCTCTGCATCATTTCATATCAGAGCATAAAGATGGTTAAAGGATAAGATCAAGAGGACAAAATGGTATAAAGGTAAAGGTAACCTAAAAAATCTCAAAGAATGCAGTAGAATATGGTAAATTTTCTCATTGAGATGAGGAATATGCAGGCAAAAATGGAAGCTATAGAGATAACTCAAAGAAGAAGGGTCATAACTGAAGATGATAGTGATAAAGAAGAGGAATATCCTAGAGTAGAAGAGGAGGAATAAAGAGAAGATAGAGTGGAGAAAAGATTGATCAAAGCCATGATGAAGATGGGATCAAAACCAAAGTTAGATGTGCCAATGTACAAAGGCAATCTTAATGTGGATGAGTCAGTGGACTGGATAGTAGCCATAGACAAGTATTTCAAGTATAAGGAGGTGGATAACACCAAGAAAGTTAAATTTGTAGGAACACTATTGAGAGGACATGATTTTTGTGGTGGGATGGAATCCACAAAGAGAGAAGGAGAAGAAAGAAAAAAATTAAGTCATGAGATAGGATGGTGATGAAGATGAAGGAAAAGTTCATGCCTAAAGATTACTGTATAGATTTGTTCAGAAGATTGTAGAGTCTTAAGCAAAAGGAACATCTAGTGAAGGAATACATAGAATATTTTCATAGATTGAAAATCAGAATAGATCACTTGGAAGAGGATGATGAGAAGGAAGCAAGGTTTCTGAATGGTCTCAAGTTTTCCATACAAGATGAGATTAATATATTGAATTTGAAAATAGTTGAAAACGTATACCAAACAACCTTGATAGCTGAGGAGAAGTTGACAAGAATTCATACATAGTAAGTAAGAGGAATAGGTAAATAAGTGAGAGGAAGAAGAGAGTATGACAACAAGAATACATATAAGGAAGGTGAAAGTAGTGGAAAAAGACATGAAACATAGACAAGAGGTGGTTATAGAGGTAGGAGGCCATATTATAGAGGTGGAGATGCATCTAGAGGAAGAGGGACTAGTGGTTTCATAGTGTAGAGTAAAATTTTTACTCTACATTGTATTTCGATTCTCATTCGCGCTACAATTTTGTTTCCACATACCTTGGTCATGGCAGCAGAAGATTTGAAACAGAGCGCGGGTTTGTTTATTTTATTTTGATTCATTTTTCACCTAAGTCTCAAAGGGCAATGGAAGCTACCAAGTGTCACTTTCTGAGTTACCGAACGAGCCAAGTGGAGTTGATCGAGGCACCTTTCCTAATTTTCAAGAGAGCCACAGATCATGCCACATATCCAATGGCAACTTAGTGGAACGCATCATGTGTTGGCACCCACATTCCATTCTATTTTTGGCAAAGGTTTTCAACAAGCTAAGTAGTAGGAAGAAGCAAAAATCACCAGGTGGCAGTCATAGAAGGCCCTGGATTACTTTTTTAGAGGAAAGTGGAAGTCACCACGTGTCGGCATCTAAGAAATAGTCGGTTCGATGCCTAGGTTCAATGCCTTGGTTCAACATTTTTGGTTCAATACCTTGGTTAACATGTAAATGGTGTGTAGTGTTGAACCATTGAACCATTTTTGGTTCATTGGGTAGTTCAAGAGAGTGTCCCAAAGACCAAAGGGGTCAAGTACCCTTTTTGGAAGGCAGTAGGGCGTTTATTTCATTTTGTTTAAGTGCTGAAGATGAGCGGAGGGCACCAAATGTCACTTTTTGAGCCCCTTTCCACTCCATTCCCAAAAAGAAGCAGAAGATGCCGCATACCCCTAGTAAGAGAAGTGGAAGATGCCACGTATTTTCTCAAGAATAGCGGAGGCCACCAAGTGTCAACTTTTGAGAGATCATTTTCAAGCTTCATTATCGAATAAAAAGTATGGTAGGTCCCAGGTGTTATTTCAAAGGTCTACAGAAGCTGCCAAGTGTCACCATCTGCAAGAGCCTAATATGTGCCTAGAATAATTCTACAACATAGCTAAAGAGAAGCAAAGAGAGCCATGTGTCTCCAATAAATTAGGCAGAAAGTGCCAAGTGTCATTCTCAGGTGCCTTCTAAGTGACAAAGAGAATTTCAAGAAATTGACTAAGTGTCCTCTCCCATTTCAATAGAATAGAGTGTTTTGTGTATCTATTACAACAAAGCAAGATGGAGGGAAACTCAGTGGGAGTTATTTTTGGTAGATGGAACAGTTCATCGAGTGGATTTTTGGAGCCTGCAAGCATTAAAAGGGCCATCTATTTGTCCCTTGTAAGCGAAGGTAGAATGGACAGTTATGCGGCTAAGCAAGTGATAGAATGAAGAAATTTAGGTGTGGGAGGAGGTACTAAACATGAATCGACATGCTACAGTCAGAACAGCCACCCCACTCTAGCATGGCCCTTCCTGATAAGACCAAGATACATTTAAGGCATTAAAAGCACCGTCTATTTGTCCCCTGTGAGTTAAGGGCGGAGTAGAATTGCACGAGAAGTAGGATGATGGAAGGAGACATCCTAGGCTATAAAAGAAGGGGAACCCTTATCAAAAAAAAGAGGGGACTTTTCTAATGTTTAGAATTTCTATAGTTTATGACTAAGAAATATTATTTGCTTTTGTCTCACTTTCTTGAGTTATAAAGTTGATATAATTATGCATGTTTTTGTGCCTTTTATGTGGCTGAATGAATTAAGAAGATTGAACTCTATGCCTTTATTGATATTATCTGTGTCATTTGCAAAAGTAGTCTATACTGTAGATTTTCTAGAGTTGTGATTAGGAATGTCATTTGATTTTGTCTCATTTCTTGAATCGAAAGTTCTACATGACTGTATGTGTTGCTACGTCTCTTATGTGATTGGAAGATTCTTATAAGAATATTGAACCCTATGCCTTGGTTGACATTTTTTGTATCTCAACAAAAGAAGTTCCTATTGTGAGCCTCTGTTTCTATTATTTCAATCTTTTACATTGATCATGCACTTGTTTGCTCTTAAATGTGAATGAATCCTACATATAGTCTCACTATGCTCAAGATTAGGATCAGAATTACACTCAGGTGCATCACCATAGTCAGGTTTCATTTCCTGCATTTGCATTTCTATTTAATCTTCTATCCTTTTTCCCCCCACACTTGATAGAAAAGAAGAGACCAACTTCTCTAAAATTTGGAGGTTGTTTCAAGCTATAATATCTCACAACTTGAAACTTCCCATTGTTGTTGATTAAGATCAAGCACAATTTTAAGCATCAACAATTTTTGGCATGCTCGATGCGACTAGTCTTGAATTTTCTTTCAAGACCACATGAACCAGAGAGCTATGAGGAGTCAGAGCTATGGACCAGTCACCAAATTGCAATCTGCTACAAATCTAGGTATTCTTTTGCCACCTCTGGTAATGAGTCCAAGGAGAAGAGCTAACCAGTTTACACCAGTACTAAATATGGGAGCTCCTATACCTCCAAGAAATTATGCAAGTTGGAACACTGGTAGTCATTTGATCCTCCCAGTACCACCAGCTACTTGGGATCCTATCCCAATAAATGCCTTGAAAGCTCTACCCAAATTTAGTGGGTAAGACTCTAAAACACCTTTAGAACATCTTCAAGATGTATCGAATGTCTGTGCTATACATGTTGTCACACAGTAGAATGTGGCTATAAGGTTATTAGCAACTTCTTTTAAAGGGAAAGCTTTAGAATGGTACAAGTCCCTGACTCCCAATTCAATATCCACGTGGGATGAACTCGGAGATCTTTTCTTTGAAAGATTTGTAGAGAAGGGTGACAAGTATTCTTTGTTACAACAGTTAATCACCATTCAAAGGGGACCACAAGAGGCCATGACGAACTTCAATTCCAAGTTTCAAAAGACTTGGGATAGAATCCCTGCTACAGCTAGACCATTACTAGGTATGGCTATAGTGTTTTATCTTAAGGCTTTAAATTTAGACATATCTGTTATGATTCAGGCACTTGGAGGACACACTTTGCCCGAGGCTTATGACTATGCAGTCAAAGCTAAAAACAATTTGATAGATGCTGGAAAGTTGCCCCTAAGGCCCCTCATGCCCTTGTTTCCAAAAATTTCCTTGCCATTGCCTCAAGAAGTTCCTAAATATGTAAGCCCACCTATGTCTATGTACACTTACCCTCAATCATCTATGAAAGAACCTATCCCTGCTCCATCATCTGAGATGGATGATATCAAAAATATCCTAAGGACATTCTCTAATGATCTGATCAACATCAAGAGACAACATAATACTTTATCCAAGCCTCCATATCAAGGCTATCAAGGAAACAAAGTTTCATCTTAGCCAAACCAATACCAAGGTCCTCAAAGGCAAAACAATGCTCAGCCATCAAACCAATTAGTTGTAGTTCCCACACCCTCACAGACCATTCCTCCTAACTCGAATAGGGAGATGGTTCCAGGTCAGAATAATTATGTGGATGATATTAATGCTTGGTGTTTCCCTTGCAACTATGCTCATACACCCAAAGATTGTCCTAGGGGTAACCTACAACAAAGGGTGGCTAAGCAGAGAAGAATGGATGGCCAGTTCACCAGTACCAGTAACAATCAAGCCTACCAGTCTCTTGATATGCAAAATTCAGTTCTAGTGGCTCAGATGCAAGGAATGTCCTTGCAAAAAGAGAAAGAAATAGCCTTGGAACATGCTTTATTCTCATGGGTCAAAGATGAAGAAGTAGTTTTCTTGAATGAAGCATCTTCCTCCCAAAGGCTAGTGGTGCAATTTGATTATTACACCAGATCAAAGAGGAGAATGGTGGAAAAGCCTAAGATTATGAGTGGTCAATTCATGAGTACTCCTCTATCTCAAGGGCAAAGAAATTCTAATGTTAGACAAGAAATGTCTCAGTTGGTACAATACCAGGGGATTCCTACCCAGATTCAGGAAAGAACGAGGTATCCTTATAACTAAAAGCTCCAGTCTTTAGGACCAATCAATGTGGTGGATCAATTAAAGAAGACTCCAGTACAAGTGTCAATAATGGATATTTTAGCTATTCTTGAATAGAAGACATTGATGCAAAAAGCTCTACAAGGTCAAGCAGTTCCCAAAGGTGCTGTTACCAAAGGACCTGATGGAAAAGAAAAACTCAAAGGCACAATTCCTCACTAGACAACAGCCTTGGTGAACGATGCAACACAAGTAAGTAAATCCAAGCCAGAGCCTTTCTACTTGACTCTGATAGTTGAAAAGAAACTCTTGCATAATGCATTAATAGATTTAGGAGCTAGTACAACTGTGACACCTAAGCAAATAGCTGATGCTTTGAAAATAAAATATGAACCCCTTGTAAAAGGAGTTATGCAGCTAGATGGCAAAATAGTACAAATTGTAGGGAGAATCAAACAACTCCCATTGCAATTATACACATGTCCCAACATAATTGTCAACCAAGATGTAGTGGTCATAGATATACCTCATATTTTTGGTTTATGTTTATCCAGAGAAAAAATAGGAGGATATATGTCTCTTGACTGGTCTCACCTCATCTTGAGAACTAGATACGGTTCGAAGATGAAAATTCTATCTGAACCAATGTCCAAAGACCATATCACCAACAAACCAATACCAAGATTAGAGGCAGATCATGCCATGTTAAATAAAGAAGAAAGAATTTTTGTTAAAGAACTAGGTGACTGGACTGAGCATGATCAAGAAGAAGAAAATAGCCAGTTGTTGGCTATGATGCATAACAACCCATATGGGAACTATGACTCTACCGGTCTGGGCACATATGTCATTTTTGATGAAGACCAGGCAATCCCAAATGTTATAAGGGAAGAGACACCCACTACTCAAGATTCAGAGATCTAGACCTTAAATTTTGATGGGGCTAGAAGTAAACATGGTGCTAGAGCAAGAATTTGTCTTACTGCTCCAAATGGTGATAAAATTTTAAGGGCTATTTGATTCCAATTTTCTTGCACTAATAATGATGTTGAGTATGAATCTTTAGTACATGGGTTTCTGTTAGCCAAGAAAAAGGGAATAAAGAATATGAAAGTAAAATGAGATTTAGAATTAGTTGTAAAGCAAATTAGGGAAAAGGTGGCAGCCAAAAATGTGAGAATGAGATCTTACAGGCATAGGATTTGAGATTTGATAGAAGATTTTGAAGCTTTCAATATTGAGACAATACCTAGAAGTCAAAACTCTGAGGCTAATAAGATGGCCCAAATTAGCTCAAAGTTTAACCCAGTAACTGGCCTATTGGTTAACAATGAGTCAATAAAAGTTATAGTTAGGCTGACCATTCCAGACAATGATGAGAATTGATAAGTATTTGAAAATGATGCCTAGGTAGTCTCTTTCTTACAATAATCAAATGAGTTTGCTGACCAGTTACAAACCAAAATTGAGGAGGCATATGGTGATCAGGTTATATAATTGAGGACTAATAAGCTCCCCAAGGGATTGATCACCTTAGAAAACTTGTTTGACCCAGAGGATGTAAGCTTGGAAAAGAAAAGGTTATAGGTAGACAAAGCAGACTATTCTAAAATAGAGGTGAGTGATAGGAAAAGGCTAAAAGTTGGAAACTCTGTAACTCAAAAAGAGAAGGAAAGACTAATTGAATTGTTTTAGAGATATGACAAAGTCATAGCTTGGAGCTATGAAGACCTTCATGGATACAATCGAGACATTATTCAACACACAATAGAACTAGTTGAAGGGTCTAAGCCCATCAGACAAAAATAGAGGCTAGTAAATCCAAGGATTGAGCCTCTAATGGTAGATGAGTTGCAAAAAATTTTAGATTCCAAAATAATATTTCCAATCAAGCACTCGACTTGGGTATCAAATCTAGTACCAGTTAGAAAAAATAATGGAGATGTAAGACTGTGTGTAGATTTCAGAGATTTAAATAGAGCATCTCTGAAGGACCACTATCCCTTTCCCTCCATGGAATAAATTCTACAAATTGTGGCTGGATCAGAGAGGTTTTCTTTACTAGATGGTTTCTCTAGATATAATCATATTTGGTTGGCTGATGAAGATCAGTATAAAACTACTTTTACTACCAAATGGGAAACATTTGCATATGCTAAGATGCCATTTGGCTTATCAAATGCAGGAGCCACCTTTCAAAGAGATATGGATATAACCTTTGGGGAAATTATAAATAAGATTATCTTGGTCTATTTGGATGACCTCACTGTATTTTCAAAAAATGCTGATGATCATTTTGATCATTTAGAATCTGTCTTCAAGAAATGTCAAGATTTTGGGATATCATTGAATCCCAAGAAATGCATCTTTGCTATACCTTAGGGAAAATTGTTGGGACATATAGTATCTAAAGAAGGAGTTTCTATAGATCCTAAGAGAATCGTAGCTATAATGAACCTACCTCTCCCAGTAAATAAAAAGGCAGTTCAGTCCTTTTTAGGGAAGATCAATTTGATCAGTAAATTCATATTTGATTTTGCAGGCTTGGTAAGACCAATGACACTCTTGCTAAAGAAAGACCTGGTCTTCAAATAGACTACAAAAGGAAGGCAAGCCTTTGAGGAGGTCAAGAAGGCTATCTCAATAGCCCTAGTGCCTAAAAATCCATATTTTTTCAAGCCCTTTATAATGTATGTCTATGGAGGAGAGTCAAGTATTGCTGCTATCTTGACTCAAAAGAATGACAGGCTGGAGGGGGAACACCCAATAGCCTTTTTTTTGAGAACTCTCAGGGATTACGAGACCAAGTATAATTTTGTGGAAGGACAAGCCTATGCCATGGTAAAATCCCTCAAGAAATTTAGGCATTTGATATCAAAAAATAAAATTTTGATACTTGTAGCTCACACAAGCATCAGGGAATACATCATGGAGGGATAAATTACTGAGAAAAGAGCCAATTGGATCACTAAGATCCTTGAATATGATGTAGAGGTTAGACCCACCAAGCTATTCAGAGGTAGGGGTCTGTGCCAATATATAACCCAAGAGCTTGAAAAGATGTTACCTAAGGAAGCAGATGCAGAAGGAGGGATGGAGACGGTGCTAAAAATACAATAGGTTGATCAAGAATCCTGGGTCAAAAGCAAGATTCATTTCATGAAAAATGGGATTTATCTGAGAGAACTCCCTTAAAATAAGAGGAGATATTATAGGATATAGGGAGTTCATTTTGTTCTAATTAAACAAGTCCTTTTCAAAAGAAATTCTGATGGAAAATTGTTAAGATGTGTAGAACAGGCTGAAGCTAAGAGAATACTACATGAAATGCATCATGGAATATCAAGGGGGCATTTTTACGCAAAGACCATAGCCATAAATATAAGTGAGGCAGGATATTTTTGGCCTACTTTATTTGCAGATTGTTATCAGCTGGTTAGAAAATGTCAATCTTGCCAGTATTATATGGGGATGAGAAGGAATGTAGACATGTCCCTTAGTCCTATAATTGTGGATGAGCCTTTTGCTCAATGGGGTCTTGAATTTATTGGGATGATAAATCCAGTGTCTAGTATGGGTCACAAATGGATATTAACTGCCACAGACTATTTCACTAGATGGATCGAGGCAATCCCACTTAAGGAAGCAACAGAGAATGTGATCTTGAGTATCACTACTTGCTTTGGGGCTCCTCGCACCATAATTTTAGATAATGCTAAAGCATTCTTGGGGTCTAAAGTGTCTGACTTTGCCTTGAAACATGGAATATATCTAAAAACTTCATCTAACTATTACCCTCAAGGTAATGGTCTGGCAGAATCAACCAACAAGAACCTGATAAGACTCATCAAAAGAGTAGGGGATGATCATCACAAGGAGTGGCATAAAGTGCTTAATCTAGCACTATGGGATGATAGAATCATGCCTAAGCAGGTGATCAAAATGTCCCCATATGAATTGGTATATGGAAAGTCTACTGTGATTCCCCTAAGCTTGGAAATCCCTGCTCTCCAATTGATCAAACAAATTGAAATTGAAAAAAATGGCCCCATCCAGGTCAGACTCGCAGAACTTTTGGAAGTTCAGGAAAAGAGGGATACAACCCATGATTCATTGATTAAGCATCAGGGGATGGTTAAGAACTATTTTGATAAAAGGACTTTGAATCCTAATTTTGAAGTAGGCTAAATTGTTTTAAAATGGGATACAAGGGCCACCAAGCCGGGTCAACATACCAAATTTGAAGCATTATGGACTGGCCCGTATAAAATTCATGCATGCAAGTAGAAGAATTCATTCAAGCTAGAGTCAATGGAAGGAGAACCTAAAGAGATTATTGTAAATGGAATCTATTTGAAGCATTTCAATTGACTTGGGTCTCTAATGTATTATGGTTAGATAGTTTCCCTTTCTTGCATTAGTTTTTCATTGTTTTCCCACTTTTATTTTTAAATAACTATTTTAAACACATGATCGATGGCTCTTTTGAAGCTGTAAGTTTCACAATTTTGATCTAGCAGAAGGTGGAGTTTTCTTTTTGAGTAGGCTCAAAAGTCCTGGGGGTCGCTAGTAACTGTAGAGTAAAATTTTTACTCTACGTTGTATTCTGATTCTCAGTCGCACTACAGTGTTGTTCTCACATACCTTAGTTGTGGTGGCAAAAGATTTGAAATAGAGCACGGGTTTGTTTATTTTATTTTGGTTCATTTTCTACCTAAGTGTCAAAGGGAAGTGAAATCTGCCAAGTGTCACTTTCTAAGTTACCGAATGAGCCAAGTGGAGTCATCCGAGGCACCTTTACTAATTTTCAAGAGAGCTATAGATTGTGCCACGTATCCAATGGCAACTCAGTGGAATGCATCATGTGTTGGCATCGGCATTCCATTCTATTTTTAGCAAAGGTTTTCAACAAGCTAAGTAGTAGGAAGAAGCAAAAAGTGCCAGGTGGTAGTCATGGAAGGCCCTAGACTACTTTTTTAGAGGAAACCAGAAGTCACCACGTGTCAGCATTTAAGAAACAGTTGGTTCAACACCTAGGTTTAATGCCTTGGTTCAATGTTTTTGGTTCAATACCTTAATTAACATGTAAATGGCATGTAGTGTTGAACCATTAAACCATTTTTGGTTCATCGAGTAGTTCAAGAGAGTGTCCTAAAGACCAAAGGGGTCAAGTACCCTTTTTGGAAGGCAGTAGGGCATTTGTTTCATTTTGTTTAAGTGTCGAAGATGAACGGAGGCCGCCAAATGTCACTTTTTGAGCCCCTTTCCACTCCATTCCTGAAAGAAGCAGAAGATGACACATACCCCTAGTAAGAGAAGTGGAAGATGTCACGTATCTTCTCAAGAACAGCGGAGGCCACCAAGTGTCAACTTTTGAGAGATCATTTTCAAGCTTCATTACCGAATAAAAATTGTGGTAGGTCTTGGGTGTTATTTCAAAGGTCTGTGGAAGCTGCCAAGTGTCACCATCCATAGGAGCCTAATATGTGCCCTAAATAATTCTATAACATAGCTAAAGAGAAGTGGAGAGAGCCACGTGTCTTCGATAAATCAGGTGGAAAGTGCCAAGTGTTGTTCTCTAGTGCTTCTAAGTGGCAAAGAGAATTTCAATAAATCGACTAAGTGTCCTCTTCTGTTTCAATAGAATAGAGTGTTCCATGTATCTGTTACAACAAATCAAGATGGAGGGAAACTCAGTGAGAGTTATTTATGGTAGATGGAACAGTTCATTGGGTAGATTTTTGAAGCCTACAAGCATTAAAAGGGCTGTCTATTTGTCCCTTATAAGCAGAGGCATAATGGATAGTTGCACGACTAAGGTGGTGATAGAATGAAGAAATTCAGGTGCAGGATGAGGTACTAGACATGAATTGACATGCCACAGTTAGAACAACCACCTTGCTCTAGCATTTCCCTTCCTGATAAGACCAGGATACATCCAAGGGATTAAAAGCACCGTCTGTTTGTCCCCTATGAGTTAAGGGCGGAGTAGAATTGTACGGGAAGCAGGATGATGGAAGGAGACATCCTAGGCTATAAAAGAAGGGGAACCATTATAAAAAAAAGAGGGGACTTTTCTAAATTTAGACTTTCTATAGTTTATGAATAAGAAATATCATTTGCTTTTGTCTCATTTTCTTGAGTTATAAAGTTGATATAACTGTGCATGTTTCTGTGCCATTTATGTGGCTGAATGAATTAAGAAGATTGAACTCTATGCCTTTGTTGATATTATTTGTGTCATTTATAAAATTAGTCTATACTGTAGATTTTATAGAGTTGTGATTAGGAATGTCATTTGCTTTTGTCTCATTTTATTGAATAAGAAGTTCTACATGACTGTACGTGTTGTTGCGTCTCTTATGTGATTGGAAGATTCTTATAAGAAGATTGAACCCTATGCCTTGGTTGACATTTTATTTATCTCAGCAAAAGAAGTTCCTATTGTGAGCCTCTGTTTCTATTGTTTCAATCTTTTACATTGATCATGCACTTTTTTGCTCTTAAATGTGAATGAATCCTACATATAGTCTCATTGTGCTCAAGATTAGGATTAGAATTACACTCATGCACATTGCCATAGTTAGGTTTCATTTCTTGCATTTGCATTTCTGTTTAATATTCTATCCTTTTTCCCCCCACACTTGATATAAAAGAAGAGACCAGCTTTTCTAAAATTTGGAGGTTGTTTCAAGCTGCAAATATCCCTTAGCTTGAAACTTCCCATTGTTGTTGATTAAGATCAAGCACAATTTTAAGCATCAACACATAGGAAATTGTTTCAAATGTAATAAGTAAATAGGTCATAAGTATTGGGAGTGTCAAGAGGAGAAACAAGAAAGGATTTATAGGAATGAGAGAAGAAATCAAATGGTGTAGCATACAAAGGAATAAAGTGTTGGATCATATTCACATATAGTGGCACCTGAAGAAGGAGAGTCACTCTTGATGAGGAGGACATTGTTGAAGCCACCAAAGGAGAAAAAATTTTCACAATGGAGAAAACTCTTTAGGATAACATGTAATGCCAATGGTAAATGTTGTAAAATGATAATAGACTCAGGAAGTATAGATAAATTAGTTTCAAATGAGATGGTAAGAAAACTTGGCCTCAAAATATTAACTCATCCTACACCTTATAAAGTTTCTTGGCTTCAAAAAGGATATAGTGTACTTGTTAATGAATAGTGCTTAGTATATTTTTAGATTAGAACCTATAGGGATCAAGTCATATGTGATATCATCCCCATGGATGTTTATCATGTACTACTAGGAAGGCCTTGGTAGTTTGATAGGTTAACTTGTCATGATGGGGTGAAGATCACCTATTATTTGGAGCATACGGGAGTCAAGTATACATTATTACCTTTGAAGAATGATGATAAATTTGTTGGTGTATATTCTAAGGTATTGGTCGTAAGTTATAAAGAGTTGGTGTAGTATAAGGATGAAGATGTGAACATAGAATAACAACCCAAGGAGATTACGGCAACCCAAGTTGAGGAATGTAAACCTTTTTCAAGTAAGACTTTTTCAAGAAAATATGTGAATGAGTTACTTGTAAGTTTGTCTCAACATTTGTTGAAGATTTATAGTTGTGATTTCATTGAGGGAGTAATAGGCAAGATCCAATACATGAGAGAAAGTCTTGAAAAGATAAGAGATGAAAAAGAGCTAAGTAGTGTACAGTAGGTCCAAGAAGGATAACCAAGTGAAAGAAATAACATGAGAGTGTTGAGTCAAGATAAAGATAATGTGAAAGAGAAAATTAAATGCTTGTGTATAAAGGAGGTAAGGATTATTTATGAAGATGATATAAAATAACAAACCAAACACTTATGCAAGCAAATGGCTTCTAAGGACTTAAGAGTTGATATGTATGAGGTGGAGTGTACCAAACAAGGAGAATGGGTGAATGATGAAGAAGATAAATTTACATCAATAGTGTCTTATGAAATCAAGATTTTAATACATCATTTTGAAGGAGTGGAAGCATAATTTTCACATCCAAAGAAATCAACATAAGATATTAGCTATGATTTCTTTAACAAGTTTGTTGCATGTGCATGTACACCATTGAAGAGAAAGAACCAGAAGAGGACTAACTGTGGGGACCAAGAACATGTTACCCTCTATTAGAGACAATTATTAGTAACAACCTTATATTAGGAGGTACAATTCATCTAAATAGGAACATATACTAAGTTGACATATATAGCAAAAATTTTTCAGCTTGGTAGTATGATGCATGGGCATCTCTATGGACCCCAAATTAAAATCAATTTTGGATTGAATTTGTTTTTTAGGTGTTTCATAGGTGATTTAGGTCCTAATTTTGTCTTAGGTGTGATATAGGTTAGAAAAAGTTACATAAAATTTGAATTATGGATTTTTCATCCAAAATGCCATTATTTGAAAATTTGAATTTTCAAGCCTTGTCGAAGGATTTACATGAAATGTATGAAGGTAAAAAGGGGTAGGAACATGTTTAAGAGTTGTAAAATAGGTCTTAAGATGATTTTAAGGTTATTAATGTGTTCTTTGTATTTTAGGCATAGTCATACTTTGGTTGTTTCTATGTAATTCTTAAAAATGTATGTAAATTCAATGATCCCCAAATGGGAAACAATTCAAGATTCAATTATGCTTCTTGGGAGAGATGGGTAGAGTCAGTTTTGGTAATGTAATAGTGTATTGAATTAAAACTAGAGAGTGAATGGACATGAAAATAATGAATCTTGATGAATGAATAAGAATAGGTTTATTGAAAATTTTGTGTGCATGGAACTATATGATTGAGAATAGTGTTTATAGTGTGATTGAATCCTAAAATGGTAAGTATATTTGTTGAGAATTAGCTGATATTGTTATGATAATATTGAATTATCTATTTTTTATCCAAGAAATGTTAATTGAGTCGATGAACTATCTCTTTTGTGAAGTTAGTCTAGTCTGATAAAGGGTATGGGATTTTATAGACTTGTTCGAATAGTTGATTGAATATCTACTCCTTTCGGTATTCAAATCTATGGAGATGAAAAAGTGAGAAATATGTGAGAATATGGAGAGTTAAATTGTTTCAATATATAACTATTAACATATTGAACTCTTCCCATTGTAGTGATAACCCTATCCATTACTAACCCTTTATCCATAATACAGATTTTTATAGACTGAGAATGTTTGAATTTGAATCTTGTTTTGATTAAAATATGTTAGAAAAGGGTTTAAGACATTCATAAAAGGTGGGAATAATCTCTTTGTAAGTTTTGGATATTTTTGGTGAATAAAGGTTGTTGGAACCTTGACTAACCCTTGTTTCCTGTCATTAAACATAATCAAGAATGAGTGATATTCCTTGCTTAAGTTTGATCTGAATGTTATCTAACAAAGGTTATTAAATTAAAAAGTTGTGTTTTTTAGAGATAGAATTTTTGGAGTTGATTATACCTTTTGAAATATTGTGAAATTTTCTTTGTGGAATTATCTATACCATAAGCTTGCACAGTCTCTATAAACCTTGACAATTAGGGTTTTACACATTTTGAGCAAACTAACATGGGAAAAATCACCAATTTCTTTAATCTTATGTAATTTGGCATGCCCTAACTGAATCAATAAATTTTAAGACGGTATATTACCTGTAGTATGGACTTCTAGCAAGTGGTATTGGGAAAGGGATAAAGAAGTCCTAATTTGGAAGGCTACAAAAAGGAAAGTGGTCTTAGGGAGTGAGATATACCCTAGAATTTCACACATTGGTGTGTTACAACAAGGGAAAGGATAATATAATATTTTAAAGTCACAATTATTGATATTTTTCCATACTAACCTATTTTTAGGTAGAAAAGGGCTACAAGAAATGCTAGTTGGAAAGGTAGAGTTGCATGAGTGTAAGGTAAGTGTTTGAGATAGTTTCAAAAGAGGTATAGAGGGTTATTAGAGACTATTTTAAGAAAGTTAAAGATCTTTAAATATTGTAACAATTTATAGAACTTATATCTTTTGCATGGTGGATGAATTCTTAAGCCTAAGACTAGTGAAGTGATCCTTTGTTCAAGGCTAATAAAAGGAAACTTATGCAAGCTCTGCATCATTTATCAAGACAAGATACATGTATTAGATCATTTTATCAATGATTTTAGTAGTTTTTATGATAATAGTATATTATAAAAGTGGTTAAATAGGATTGAGAGAAGAGAGATGATCAATCTTACACCAAGAGGACTGAATTATAGGTTCTTAGTAGCATGAACCAGTGTGAAATTAAGTTCTCATCCTCTTCCAAGATGAAAGAACATGTATTTTGCCTAGGATGGCATTGGAGAACTTCAAGTGGTCATGTATCAATATGGAGGCTTATAACTACCATAAAAGTGGAGATAAAGATGAGTTGATGAAGACTAAGAGTCACTCCTATGACAACTCCATGCAAAGATCATCATTAAGCAAGTTGACACATATGAATGGGGTTCCAAGGATGTTTCTAACTCCTTTCTTACTTGTAATTGATCCTATAATTGTGACACTTGTCAATGAGCTTCTCTATGCCCTTCTTTCTCCTTTCTCACTTTCTATATAAGTATGCTTGATTTTGGCATTTTCTGTATCCTCCACTTGAGTATGGCAAATCCCTACTCATTTGTATGCCTTTGATCAATAAGAATACTAGTTTTACCTCTTTTTATGACTGTATTTAGTTTGTATGCATAGATATTTGATATTGTCAAGTGATTTTCTTAGTCTTTCTTGACATGTTATCTTATTCTAACACCTATATGTAGTTTTAAAGCTTCTCTTGTAGGTCATGTGAAATATTCAAGTGAAGTGTAAGTGTTGAGTGTGTTTACCTATTTATTAGTGTCATTTTAGACCTATTGATTAGTTCTCCTATCTTAAACATCTATCACAACCTCCACATTGAAATTTTCATTAAAAGATTCAGATTGGGAGTATTGTATGTTTAAATTAGTCTCTTAGTCTACATATACACATGTAGTTGGTCGGTAGTGACCATTAAATTTGGTGTATCACCTCCCTAGTTAGTTTTATTTCATGTTATCCCTCTTCCTTTTTTATTACAAGATATTAGTGTAGTTTTATGAGCCAATTGATTAATCAATAGGAGCTAACTCCTAAAATATAGAGGTTTAATCCACTTAGAGCTCACCTAAAACCTAAGACTAATCTCATCATATAGATCAAGTGAGAGGGATTGAATCACAGTCTTAAGTGTGAAAATTTGAGATATAATAATTTTGGCACACCTAGTAGACTAGAGACTTCATCCATTAAAGAGTGATTGGTGTGTTATTTAATGCATCACCCTTTAGAGGCATTAACACAAGCACCAATGGTGAATCCAAGCATACTCAACTAAGTTTAGCAGCCTAAGCATGCTTACAATCAAGTGATATTTACTGTTTATATTTATCATGAGGTTCCATGGCTGAATTTGGAGTAGAATTATATTTTACCCAAGTTGGTGAGCTATATCAATAGCATATTGGTCCTTATCAGTAGCCTAATGAACCATTTTAGTCCTATGTTAATCAATATCATCCCTATAATGACCCTACTTACCCTCAAGATGACCCTAGCTATCAATGTGATCAACCTTACTATCAAGAGCTTTACTATCTCTCCTTTCCTCATCTTCCTTTCTAAGATCCTTCATATCAGTACTTTCAAGCTTGACATCATTAGGAGTTAATTTCTTAGGAGTGAATAAAAATGAAAATCCAAGCTAATAAAGAACAATATTTTTAGCTACTCATGAAGATGTATAAGAATTAAATGGTGATGAGAAAGATAGATGGAAATTTAAAATTTTGTATTTTTGTCCCTAGTCATCTGATTTAAAATTTAAGAGACTCATTATAGTTTTTAAGGAGTGAGTAAGCAGCATTTGAGAGGGAAAAAAAACATGCCTTAACTAATGAAAGGCTATAAATAAAAAAATTGAATCAATGCATGGAGGATATATTAGTAAAATGGGAAGAGCAAGAGTTGAAGTTTCTTCATCCTCAATCACCATCTCCAATCCCAAATTAGTCTTCTTATTTTCCTAATTTTCTCTAACTTACAATAAGCCATAAAAAAAGATTGATTCTATGAAGGCCTCACTCATTTTTCCCCAAGCTCAACCTACTCTCCCTCATGAGCCTTATCCTATGCCCTTCCAAAATGAGAAATTTGATGAGTCTCAAAGGCAAGTTGTAAGCTTCTCTAATCCTTATTTCACCCCTCAAGTTACAATAATCCATCAAGAGGAGGTTCCTAATTCTAAGACCCTAGGTTGGAAGCAAGTAGTAAATTCATGGGGAATGAAAGATGAGCCATATTTAGATTAAGAAATTAAGGCCAAAAGGGAAATTTTGCTTATTCAAGAATCATATACGTCTCCTCAAGATCCCCAAACATTCCCATAATGGAAGTCTATCCAAGAGGGCATCCAAAACAAGAGAGAGGTGATTTAAGCCAATTCATGATCGCATTCAAGCACCACCCCTCCCTCCTCAAGAATCTAAAACTTTCCCATCATGGAAGTCAATTAAAGAGAGCTTTCAAATGAATAAGGAGGTCCATTTTGAGAAAGCTAAAGATCAAAGCATATAAAGGTTTAAGGGATTGGTTGGTGAATGGAGAGAGAAGAAGGACATGAGCAATGATCATGAGTTCCCAAAATTGGTTTATGAAGTTTAATAGCTCATCATTAAGGAAGAAAATGTTTTCTTAGAAACTTATGAAAGTCAAGTTGCATCAATAAGTGAGATAAATGAAGGATATGAATAAGAATCTTCAAGTGAACACGAGGAAGAATTCATCATTAGAACTCCCCTTGGTGAAGAGAAGAATAAATAAATATTTGGAGATGAAGGAAGAGATGATCTTCATCCTATAATAATAAAATTTTAGGGAGATAACACTCTTGAAGAAGAGCAAAGCCTAATTGAGGTAGTTGCATCACCTACCTAATCAGCTAATCATCTCATTGAGACCATGAATGATAAAGAATAATAGTTCTTAGAGCCTCTTGATGAATTAGAATAAGTAGATGTAATTGAGATGAATTTGGACACCTTTCAAGATTCCTCAAGTAGCCTAGAAGAGGTAAAATTCTATTTTGAGATTTCTCCTTTGATTAAAAGTGTTGGTCTTCATTGTTATTATAAACAAGATCTAGTTAGTTTGATAATAGAGGAATCTCAAGGGAATGTTTGCATAAAGAGCCTTCATGAAGAGGTTGTAACTAGTATTAATATAGAGGACCTCCTAATTGAACAAGATTATGTCTTGAGTAGGATTGAAATAGACTCTGATGAGCATGAACCACTCACCTTTGAAGAGTAAAGTATAGTAGTATCAATGTTTGCTGACCTTCCAAGAAATTACTATAAAGTTCATGATCACATGGAATCAACTAAAAAGGTGATGGATATTGATCAAAGTGAAAATCATGTGCAAGATGCCTTCTCAAGTCAACATGAAGAGTTTGAAAATGATACGTGACAATAGTATTTGGAGATTTGTAATGAGTTTGAGACTCTTCAAGGGCCTACATATCTTATTGTGCAAGTTGAGGATGTTTATGAAGCTGCTATCTCCCTTGAAAATTAATGTAGGAGTTGTCAAGAAACTATTGAAGATAAAAAACATTATTTAGTAGAACCTCTTGAAGCTAAGGTTGATGCTACCCCTATGAGTCAAGATATGATCATATTTGAGATGAATTTGAGCATGAATGAAAAACATTGGATTTTAGACCTCATCGAGGAGTCTGAACAACTTGAATAAGTTCTAAGACATAATAACTCTCTTCAAGTGGCCTTAGACAATCAAGATCAACCTATTGATGAGGCACAAATAGTATTGTTTGTACAAAGTAGCCAAACTTGGGATAGGTATTATTTTGTTCTTGACTCACATAGTCAATCCATGGACAAGGGAATGAAACAATAGGGTCTAGTTTCTAGTTAAGGAGACCATGAGTATGATAACATCTTAGAATGTAGGTGGGAGCTCTCACTTCATGAATAATACCTGATCAGACTTCATTCAACATATGATAATCTAATTTTATAAGAGTATGGTGATATCAAGAGATTTCCATTTGATCTTGGTGAAAGAGGATATGTTGAGGTTGGTTGTGTATAGTAGTTCTTGTCTTGTCTTTCCCTAAGTACTTTATAGAATAATGTGTTTTATTTTGTTGTTTTGTGTATATATTACTTCGGTGTGTTTGTTTCTTATTTTGTTATCTAGGAAGTAGTAAGTTTTCTTAGATATTTCAAGGCATTTACATTCAAGTGGTAAGGTCAATTTATGTCCGAGTTTGAGTAAGAAATGACTCCATGCCCAATGGATAGACTAGGTAATTGGTCTAGCGAGCATAAAAAGCATGTAATTCTAGGAGGTCACTAAAGATGTTAGCCAATTTTGGCTACCATAGGTGGGATTAATAATTTTTTTGACTTTCTCACTAAGTCTCCCTTTCCAAGGGGTCTAAATGAATGTCTTATACAATTTTAGCATTGTTTAAGGTAAATTTGGAGAGGTTAAGGTATCTTTGCTAATAAGGAAGGTAGTGCTATTTTGACCCTCCAAGATACTAAGGTGCACTAAGGTGAATGGGTTGACTAAAATATCTAATCAAAAATATGAAATCATGACCATTTGGATATTTTGTAAAGTTTAAGGTATTTTTGATAAGTTTAAGGTAAAAGTGTTTCATTGTATTAGTCTTGTTTAGTCACCACTAGTGCAATTTATTCAACCTAAATCCATTTATTATGACTCATAAAACATACAAAAGGTTAAATATGGTTAAATAAAGTCAATCAAGGTAGCATGGTATGTGCATATATGTGTTAAATCAGTTTGAGTCAATTTCATATAAAAATGGTAGTTACACGTGTTTTTTAACACTAAAAAAGAGAAGAAAAACATGATTTTACAGGTGTAAAAGATGTCATAGGGACATAAAGTCCTACCATATATATCTCAAGGTTAAAACCGACATTTAAATGTATTTACAGGTCTAAGGAGGGATACAATCATTCTATTCCTCCTATCGAGCTTCTTAACAACTCAAGAAGGCTAATAGGTTTATTAATGGTATAGATAGGAGAGAGAAAAAGTTGGAAGGAATGATATTTTAAAAATATGTGGTTAATTATGGAATTAAAATAAATTTAAATAGTTATCATATTAAATGATCCTCCTTTATGAATAATCATTAAGAAGGTAGGGTGGTTTAAAACCCTACAAAACCCCCATTAACTCAGTTTCTCCTTGAAATGGTAGTTTGAAGCTCATTGGAAGAATGAATGAAATTATATAGGATATATTGGGTATTATAATCCATTAAATATGTTATTTCAATCCTCACTTGACATGTGTGAGCTCAATAAGGAAGACATCTTAATGTTTGAAGTAGTTTGCAGGTTGAAGGTCATGGTTTCTTGATGTTTTAGGGTTTTTAATAGGATGGAGGTATGTTGATGAAGATACCACATCATATTTTCACTCAATAAAATAATATATATTCCCATAAAATATTTATCCATGCCTATTCCACACCAAAAATCTTCTCAACAGGCTGGTGACTAATAATTTCTCAAAAGTGTTCATCACCGATCAAGGTAGTAGGTATACTCTTAGCAATATAAGAATATTTCATTGTGTGAAAATAATTATAATTGGTTTAGGTAATGTTTTTTGTCTCTTAAAAACCAATTTTATCTCCTAAAATCATCATTGGAACTCAAATAATCAAAGAGAAGTCATGTTCTTGTGATTCATCAAAAGACTATGTGTAGCTTACACTAGTTAGAAGTCAAGATGTAATGAGTTATGAACCATTAGGAAGAAATTATGGTAATTGGTTTAATATAATTTAATAAGACTCAAAAAAATCAAATAATTAAGTTTATCAACACCAAATCCTCTAATTAAACATACATTGATCTTAGGCTTAAGACTGTGTAAAAGTCTACGTTTTTAATGATGAGTCAAAGAGACAATTTTTGCTTTACTTGAGGGATATAAAGGTATACAACCTCATTAATATTATTTTAATATAGTGTAAATATTTTTTATTTTTAAAAATTTCAATTCATGCATCATGATGGTCTTAAAACAATGAAAAGGTAGATCTACAAGTCTGCAGACCTGTAGGTCTTCATTTCTAAGGAAATGCAACAAGTCCTTGTGTTGAATGATGAAGTTCAAGGGCCAAGAAAGTTATGAAATCCATGGGAAATATTTTGGAAATATTTTTAGGTTAAAATATGAATTTAATACCCTTATTAAGCTTCAATAGGTTCTTTGGTAAGAAAAGACTCCTACAAGCCAATTTGAGACCTACAGGCCTATGTTCACATCATGAAGAAAATATGCAGTCATTGTGTTGAATTTGAGAATTTGAGGGTCATAAAGGGTAAGAAGAGTATTTTATGAATATTTTTATCATTTTAATGGAAAATTAAAATTACAATAAGATTTTTTTATCAATCTTAACACTCAAAGTGAACCTAATCAAATCCTACACGCTTGAGTATAATAGTGAGGAAACCTTATAAGTTTTGGGGTAGTTTGATGAGTAGGGAGTATTAGGAGGAAAGTGAAAAATTATAATAAATATTTATAAGGTCTTAAATCCTATTATGAAAATAATACCATCAAAATGAGTAGATATTCCTTGAAGAGAGTTTAGACTTAATGAGACCTACATGCCTAATTGGCACCTAAAGTTCTATTTTCAAAGTGTGAGGAAAACTTGAAATTTTTTCATTGATAATGAGGTTATAATGGTAAATAAAGTGTTTAAATATCATATTATGAGTGTTAATAAGGATTATATCCTTTTAATTTTAAAAACAAACTCCAAACTAAGCCATTAGGGTCAAACTGGTCTAATGGCCTACAAACCCTCAAACTGTGATAGCCAAGTTTCCAAACCTTTTAAAAGGTAAATACATATTAGAGATAATTTAAAACCATGGAATTTAATATTTTATACATTTTTTTAGACTCTTATAACCACAAAATTAACTTTGATGGATTTTGCAAAAAATTCTCTCATTCTCACACATAATCATGTAGGCTCGAGAGGCAGTTTTGAGAAGCTTAAAACTCCATGGAGGATGTGCATGGTGAAAAATGGATATTGGAGGAGTTTGAAAAGTTATAATTATTACAACCCATGTCATTATTTTTTTTAATCAACACACTATGACTTATGAACAATGCTTAAGAGCTAAGACCACTCCAAAACCCTGTTTTACAATGTGAAGAACTCGAGAAGGATCAATTTTGTGCTTATATCTTGTAGGAGAATTTGCATGGGAACTGAAGCTATTAGACATGAAAGGGGAAACATATGGGATAAATACTTATGGTATTGATTTAGGTATTGAGGCCTTCATCTTTATGAATCATTGTTAAGATGATTGGCCACTTTAAAGCCTTCTTAAACCCTTCTTGGAGCTCGATGGAGGTATATGTTCTTATAATGACTTAAAATTCCATTGAATGGACTAAAAATACTGGAAAGACCTCTACACACCTAATAACACTTGAATGAATTACTATCTCACATGTGTGGGAGAGAGGTATGGATATATTACACTCTTAATATTCAATCTTAAAATACTCTAAAATGATCTTCAATAGTTAAAATAATTGCAAAGGTATTAGTGTTGTTAATCATCAATGTAAAAAATCTTGTTTGAATGTTTTCATCATTTAGTTTTGTTGAGTCAAGCTCAGTAGAGATGTTTACCTTACTCACTTCTCTTGTTTAGATATAATCACATCCAACTAATGGATGGGTGGTCTAGGAATACTTATGGTTGGGCTCATTGGGATTAGAGAGGTGGGCATTTTAAACATTAGATTATGTGTGGAAGATTATTTGTACTAATTCTTTTGGTTTAGTTATTTTGACAATTAATTTTAAAATGAATTGATTCATGAATGTATAATTAACTTCATTATTTATATGGAAGTTCATAAGTTATGTGATGCAAGGTTAAAGTTATGTTTAATTTGCATATTTAGGTTAGTGCATACAAGCTAACTTATAATTGTGATTAGAGTTTGATCATTTAAATATCAAATTATTCTATATGTTGTCATTTACATATATGACTATAAATGTTCATTGTGTGCTTTTAGCTACATGGATTAAATTGATATATGCAGTTAGTTTTTTATTACTTGGATTATGTAGACTCGTAATTGAATTTCTAAGTGATATGCTTAAATTTATAAGGTAGATACATTTATTTGCATATTTATAAAAGTTCATTTAGTTATCTTATATTATGAATATGTGTTCATAATTTTTTTAAAAGTTCATATGAATATTCAATTCTATTAGTTTTCTTATCTTAGGTCAATGACATTAAGATAGTTGGATAATTGAAATAGTAATTTGTTGATTTTGAATTACGTTTATGGGATTCTATGTGAACATTGTTTTTGATAAATTGTGCAATAAATTAGAAAGTGATACTTTGTATGTATAAAGTATTTTGATATACCTCACGTTTAAATTAAATTATTTCCTAATCATAAGTAATTGTGACATGTTAACCTTAAGTCTATATAAAGACTCTAACATCACCTTAAACTATCCAAATCTACATTATGAAGATTGACCCATTAATAATAATCTTTTATATACTTACAAAGAAGTTATATAAGTCCAATATTATTTTAGGGATTATTAAGAATGTAATCATTCACAAGTATGATATGGTGTCTTAATTGGACTACCAAAAAGCATAAGACTTACGTCAACCTATTAAGGGATGCAATTGATAATAAAGTCTTTGTTAAGGAATAAATTTAAATAAATTAAAAAGTGATTAAGATTCAATATATTATAATGATTATTAGAAGGTAGTTATCTTAAATGAAACCAATAATAACACTATTTGAAGTGACATGACTATCTTATAAGCCTTGTATAGTCACCTAGAAATTAAGATTTAAATACTGTTATTCAAATCTTATATACTTATTAAAGCTAAATTAAAAGTAAGCTTGTAAATAAATAAGTGAATTGAGGTTTGAAATTCCAATGACTATTTCAATGGAATTAATATGTGATTGAGGAACATCTACTCCTCACTTGGAAAAGACTTTTGGAATTGATCATTCTTCTTAGGAGTTAAGAAAGATAAATTTTTAAAAAGACTTAAGGTAGTAAATAAGTATGAAGTAATTAGTCTAAGGTAAGTTGATATAAGTTGAAGAATAATTAATTGAAGTATTAAGGTTAAGAGATAAAATTAAAACAAGGGCATCAAGTTATTTATTATCAATGAATAAATTAAAACATTAATGTTTTAAGTATGTTTGCATAACCTAAAAAGGAACAATTACACTTAATAGGATCATTAAATAGGCATATATTAACCTATACCTTGAGACTAACACTGTCTTGTAAACAAGTAAGATGTTCTAAAGTAGAACATAAGCATGATTATTGAAACATCTTAAGAAGTTTAATCAGTACACTTATACCTTTAATCCAACCTCCTTAAGATACCTACTAGTGGGATGTCAATCTCATCTCTTACTTATTTTTGAACTTCGTAAGGTATTCTAAAGATTTGTATTACTTTTGGAAATAGTCCTTCCCATGGTCACTGCCCGTTTCTTATGAATTTGATAGATCTTGATTATATAAATTTAGTATGATGATTCATTTGTTGAATCTATCTTACTTCCTACAACTGTTTGTTGATTTTTTTTGAATTACCCATTGAGGTACCAACTATTTTGTAGCCTGTGTAGGTACTTGAGTAAGTGTATAAGCTAGTGATGGTTTTACTAGGAAGGCCACATTGAATTACAAAGATAGGCATGCATGAATGTTATTACACTAAACCACTTCTATCAGAATAATAAGTGGTTAAAATGCTTCCTAATGAAGTCATTGTTAATTTATGAACTTGGTATAGTTCTTGTGTTTGCTATAACACTATTATGGATCTCACTTCATCTTTCCATGCTAATATATGATTATTTATTTGTATCATAGTTATTTATGTATTATAAAAAATTGTGGTTGTGATATAAACTACATCAACTCACCTTGGAAAGTAAGACATATCATTCTTGGGTTGATTTAAATGATATATATGGTAATCTTATAATGTGCAATAACTTATATGCACCTTTATCACATGATTTTAAGATACCAACATTTTCTAAGTTCCATGGAAGTGGGGATCTGTAGATACTAAAATATGATTTTTGTAGTACCTTAGTTTTATAGACTCAGTAAATATCTTTCATGGTTTTACTTTTCATTTATAGACCTGCCCACTACCAAAATTCTTGCATTCACTATCTTTTTGACCTAAAATTTCTTATCTTTTAATCTAACCATTGTTATTTTAATGAGAAAATCTTATATACTATGCAAAATCACTAAAATTGATCAATATTATTTATTACTAGTTTTGGACTTGTACATGTTTTCTATATTCTTTGACACTTACATTCCAGACAAACATATGTATTAACGCAAATGTATAATTTTCCTACAAAGTCTATAGTGCCCAAAAGTCATCTAATTTACAAATGAAACATATATTAAAGGTTAGCCTAAGAGATTTAGTGTAAGACATTTCAAACATGGATTGGTACATATATAATATCAACCCTCATTCATTCACCACCTAACAACTACTAAGAAATTACAAGGAAACATACTAAGAAGCAATAAATCTAGTATTCAAGTGAGAAAACCTACCCTATTCATCCCTATTTCTATATTATTCATAGGATCAATATTCTCATAAGTCTAAATCATTTGAAGAGCAGTTCATGAGCCATATTTACCAAGTTAAAAGCTAGGTCATTGCATGTATTTTCTTATCACACATTAAATCATTATGCACACACAAGCCAACACACAAAGAAGTAATACATAAGTTTGAGTCCCTCTTCAGAGTATTGGTTATGTAGGTAGGACCCATTGACAAAGGGGTCCTTGGGTTAGGTTGACACTACGATCCCATTAACCTTTATTTCCCATAATTAATCCAAGGGTGAATAAGTTAGGGTTTTATCATTTGATAAAGAATGATAACCTATGCACATGATCTAAAGACATCATAAGAAAGGTGATTAAAAACTTATAACTCTAGATCCTATCAATATTCTATACAAAACACATGTGGCAAGGTTAGGCACATGCATTGACATAACTATCCAAATACAACCTAAGAATCCAAGGCCATGAAAATAATATTTTCATAATATGACGACTATTCCAAGATCACCTTCCAGTCCACTTTTAACCTATTCCATATAAGACATGTATGATCATATTAAATTGAATAAGTATCATTTTTACCTATTTATTTCAATATATTTCATAGATGTAATTTACTATTTTTTTTATTATCAAATCTCAATTGTATAAATTTAGAATACTATTTGTCTAAGTTTTCTATTTAATTGGCCTGCTCATTATGTTAGTTCACCATCCTTGTGTAAAAACTAATCTAATACCCCTTAACCCTAGATAAGCACACATATCTAAATTTAGGGTTAAACATTAGGTGAACCTGACTTCTAAGTATTCCTTTACAAACCTAGCTTGATTGAGGGTTTTCAACCTCGTAGGGTTTCAGCTTATTGTGATGTATTTTTAGATCTAAAAATTTACCCTAAGGTTTTAAATTCATTTGATTACAAGGGTTTCATGTTTAGACACTTGTAATTTATTTTTTCTTGATTGGTGCAATTCAACTTCCAAACATCTGCATATTTAAAATTCCTCAACAGGTTTTTATACTCAAGTTGGTATACTCAAGAACCTCTTTTTGTTCATCCAAATTTTGTATGTATATTTTTTTAAAAACTATTTTTAGTAAATATTAACATACAAGGTCAATGATGTACTTGTTTTCTAATTAATTTTTGGGTTTCATAAAAAATAATAATTCATTCAAAACCCTCTCTTAGATCTCTGTAATAAATTCATGTTTTATCATAATTTTTTATTCTTTTTTGGGAATATTCTAGAGTTTTACTTGTGAAGCATTCCGTAATTTTTGGCCTATTTATGATTCATAATAGATCAATTTTTAAATTCATCATATTTTTTTCATAATCTACTTGATATAAATAAAAATCTTTTTTTTTCCAAAACATTGCACATATTTTTGTAATTTTGTATTTTACTATTTTTGGTAAATTGAGACCTATAAGCCTTACAATGTACTTTTGTTTCTCTATTTTTTTGGGTTTTTCTCATTTCATATTTTACTAAAAAACCTATTTCAAATTCCAAAAATTATTATCCAATCATTTTATATTATTTTCTCTTCATTTGGCACATTGTGGTGACCTTGAACTTTGGTCTCTAAACCCTTATTGACCTAGGGTTTCTTGATTTACCATTTTTATGAATTTTGAATTCCAATTTCTGATTTCAAAGTGTTCAAAATTTAAAAATAAGAATCTATTTTCCTAAAATTATGCTAAATATGGATACATCTATTGAGGACTTTGATTTCCAATATCTCGTTGTTGTCATTGCTTGTTGTCTTGTCTACATTATTTTAAATTTAAAAACAACCACATTAGACAATGATATTAATTAAGATAAAACTCCAAATTATTTTTATCAATATTGTTATAATATTATTTAACCTCTTCCTACTAACCCTAGTAAGGGTGATAACCACCATCCCTCTTGCTAGGTCCATGATATCACTCATTCAACAGGTAAGGTAGATTGATTATATATGTATGCTTATTGAGTTTGAGGTACCTATGGTTTATACGTGTAAATGTCTAAAATATAAAATCATCCTTCTAAGTAAGTTAATATAAAACCTGCAAAATAATTTTTGTTTCAGGATCACATCATTGGAATATTAGATTACATACCTACATAATCCATAATATGCTAGTGTCAACCATGTGTTTGCATCTTCCTGTAGCAATGTTATACCCATTAAGGTTTCATGTCCAAATGAAAATCTACAACATAATACATCTAAAAAAAGTTATTTAAATATTATACAAAAGGATACTAGGAGCATGAGTGAAATCTTAAGAGAAATACTTCTAAACAAAGTAATTCAAATACCTCATCTACATCCTATCAATCAAAATACTATTGTACATATCATAGAATACATGGGCATCATAAAGATTACTGTTTTGCATTGAAAAATTAAAAAAATAAAATAATAGTGGTGATAATATCATTGATACATCTATCAAGTAACTCACTCAAATTATGAGTACCTCTCCAAAAGCACAATTACAAAACAACAAATATGGGTACCAAAAGAAATTTAGAGAAAAAGTAGTTGAAAATGCAATAGATAAACCAAGAAAAGAATAAAAATATACTTCTCCATAATGATACTCATCTTTCAAAACAATATGTCTTTGGATAACAATATATACAACACTTTAGTTATCAAGGTTAAGGATTAGGAAAACATGCACAAGGCATCACTTGTCCTATCTTTACATTTGATCACAATGATCAACAAGGCTTATGATATAATGGAAATATATATGCAAATTATTCAAAAATACATTTTGTCAATGAAAAAGAGAAAGATCCTAAAACTGATAATTGGTCAAAGAATAAAGCATAAATAGAAAAGGTAACATCACAAAGAGAGCAATGGGCACATTGAATAATTGAAACATGATTTATAACCAAATAGGTCAAAAATCAAGAGCCACATGACAAATATAGTGTTACAAACATGGATAAAAATAAGGAAACTATAAGCCTTTCTTAAAATTAGGTTAAATTCATTGCTCATATAGATGGTAAACAATCTTTAAATGAATAGTTCAAAAAACTATGTTATGATCTGCTTAATAACTTATCACATAATCTATTCATACCTATAGGAATTGGTACCTATCAATTGAATCCATCACTGGAAAATGAGAAACCAAATGCAAATAAATGTAAAATAAATATACCAAGTATAGAATTATAAAAAGAGCATGATACTCTTTCTGATTCCTCTATGCACATATATGACACATCTCATTCAGGAAAGGTTATACATCTTCTACTCATTGCATATTCTCATCCTCATCTTGAGACCATTGGAAAAAGTTTTCATCTTAAAATTATCTAGAGAAACTAAACATGTTCTTATTATTTCTATTTTAAATACAACATAGAGTAATAAATGATGAGTTCCATGAACCCCTACTTCTTTTATTACCTTTTCAAGGCCATAGACTCCTATGACATATACATAGAGCATTATAGAGACTACAGTGCCATATATTATAGATATACATGTTTATTGGTAGTTCCACTAATTTTATATGCCATATCTAATGTTTAGAGCACTTTTGATGAACATCCCTTAGATGAGATAAGTGGCTAGACTTTTCCTTTTTAAAATATTCCTAAAAATAAAAAAAAATTAAATCTTGAAAAATGACCAAAACATTCAAATAATTCAAAAATACCAAATAATTTCAACATGTTCCTAGTTATACTATTTCTTGTGTATATGTTGTTTACTTCATGTTAGTATATAACATATCATTATTTTACTATATACACATATGTTTCACATTTCATTGTAGTATGATATAGGCATAACTAGATACATGATATGTGCACATACAATGTTGGGAATTCCCTTAACTCATGTCCTAATTACTTTGAGGGCATATACCTCTTTGATCATGATATACCCAGGTTACATTATTTTAAGATCACTTTCCATTATCATGTTTGAGCATATATACTTACACCTACCTATATCAATA